>JAINUG010000003.1:2537500-2662500 GCA_029706075.1 Aldrovandia affinis | reverse complement strand
GGGAATATGAGACTTTCATATCCTCATATCAATAACTGGGTTCCTAAAACATCTGACTTCCCCAGTTGCTGGGAAATGGGTGCAGAGAAGTGGAGGTTTGTTGTCATTCATAACAAAACTTGGAATGATGAAAAATATAGCTGGTGTTTTATAGGACCCCCCGCCTCCCAACACAGTTCAAAAACTGAGGCATAACCCAGAGACCTGGCGCACCCATGGGGGAGGCGATTAGGGGCCTGGGGCAGGCCAGGCGTGGGGCTGCCTGCAGTGACTCATCCTGCTCTCTCCATGCTCATTCATAAAATCTGCCGAATACTACAACTTCCTCTGCAGCGTGCCTCTCTCGCTCCCTCCCTCTCTCTCTCTTCCTCTTGCTCCACCCTCACCCTCCCTCTCTCTCAATCTCTTCCCCTTTCTCTCTCTCGCTCTCTGTCTTTTTCCCTACTTGTTTCCTCCTCTCCCCCCGTCTCTCTCTGTCTCCACCCCGTCTCTCTCTCTCTCCCTCCCTCCCTGGCATATTCTTCTCTGTCATGGGTAAATTGTGGAGAGGGTGAAGCTTTATTCTGCTGCCAAGCTGCTGTTTTGGAACGGGTAAAAGGGACACCCACGCCAAATAAACTGTCCCCCATTCCCCCCGGCAGGGTGGGGTGGGGCAGGGCGGGGCGTGGCCGTGCGGGATCTGGGGTTGCCTCCAGGGTAGGACACCTCAAATATTGTGTACCACTATGACCACATACAGGAATCCACAGCTGGATACTGTACACTTATAATACATGTTTGTAAATGTGTGCCAATTCACTGGTATTTTTCAAATGTAATACCCATGGCCGTAGGTGTGCGCATGTGTACAGGCGTAAGCACACATTGAGAATATGATACCATAGAGCTAAAGCGTCCCTGTGGCTGATGTCTATGGTACAAGAGTTGTGAATGGATGTTGCTATGGGATGATGATGATAATTGATTGCATTTATGCAATAACTTTCACCTTGTGATCTCAAAGCGCCCCACAGCATGGGGGGAAACTCGCCCCAAACGCCAATAAAGTGTAGCCGATGTGGGGCAGCGTTTCTAGGCTTCCCTCGCTTGGTTCCTTTTAATGTGTCTAAAATGCTGCCCACCAATACAGGAAGTGTGAAATCACTCGGGGGTATGTGAGCGGTCCTTGGGCAAGGTGTCAGTGTAAGTGCCTGTGTTGGCCAAGGCGCAGGGGTGTGTGGGTTTGCCGCCACGCGGAGAGTGGCACATGTCCCTGCCACGGTATATTGGGTCGCTGCAGGCGTTCCTGCTGGCCGCATCGAGGCCAATGCCCGGCTGGGAAACATGAGGTGGGGTGGGGTCATGACTGGGTCACCTGGGGTCATGGGACGTCAGACCAGCTGGCTGGGAGAGTGGAAGTGACCTCTCCGGACTGGCTTGGCGCGACCTTGGCAACTGTTGTAAGTTGTATATATAGAGCAGCACATTGTAGCTGTGTGTCTTTATAACCTGAAAGACAAAATACATAAGACCCTGCAGAATGTTCAGTGCAGTGAATGACCCCCCCCTGCATAACGTCTCCCCCAGGCACTCACTCCTGAGTTTGTTGTAGGGAGTCTTGAAGGTGTATTGCTCGAGAGAAATTCCGTTTTGCTGGTGAGGTAATATGTCACAGTGTGGGGTGGGGTGTTTCCGCCTGCGATTCCCCCCCCTCGCATAATTGTATGGAATTATGCGATCTGGATGAAATTTGGCGTGATTGTTAGGGTGTGCTGTGTACAGATTTGCGTAAAAAGTATTTTTGGAGAGCTGTGAAAGCCTGTGGTGAACAAAGTCCACGCCACGTTGCAGGTGCGTTACATATAAAAGTGTAACAAACGAAACAATGCATACACAGATGGTAACTGGTGGAGCGAGCCGAAGTGAAGTTTACTGTAGATTTGTCTACTATAGCCGAAATGTTTCCCTGTGTTCCTTTTATGACCGTTCATTATTTTGGAACTTCTGTGTTTTTTATATTTAGTTTATTGGTTACAACAACATGGAGTTCTGTGGCACATCACGAATGCTAAGGAGAACCCGTGCATGCGTGCGTGCGTGCATGTGTGCGTGCGTGTGTGTGTGTGTGTGAGAGAGAGAAAGAAAGAGAGAGAGAAAGAGAAAGAGGGATAACTAGAGAGAGAGAACTAGAGAGAGAGAACGAGAGAGAGAACAAGAGAGAGAACGAGAGAGAGAGAGAGAGAGAGAGAACGAGGAGCAGAGTGCCTGCAGGTCCAGCTTGTGTGTGTTGGGAGATGAAAGCAGATCGTAAAATTACAAAGGAAATCTTCTGGAGTTACTCAGCTAATTGAAAACGACTGACGCCCACTTCCGCTATTAACCCTTCACTTGCGGGATGGGAGTGGAGTCTGAACATCGACATGAAGACAAATGCCCCCGACGCCGTTTCAGAGACTCAACACTGTCCACGGGCCGGCCGGTTTGTAGTCCCCGTGGTTGGTGTACCCTTCCCCTGGGTCACAGATTGTGAAGGATTCCAGTAGAACGTACCTAAATAAGACAACACGATGAATGGTTGAAAACGTTCACAGAGATGTCATTTCTGTAATAAACTGTCAGTTGAAATGGGAAAGGGAAGCAATGAGGTCTAAACCCAAGACCATCCCCACCGTACCAGGGACTCAGCACTGTGAGGAGAGACAGCGGTTGCCAGAGCAGGCCCAGGGTTGATTTTGTCCTCACTCACATTACGGTTGTCAGCGCCTTCCGTAATGGGCGCAAGTGGGAGCCTCGTGCCCCCCTCTGGCAGCTTGGCGCTGTCCTCGTTGCCAACCTCCGTCAGTCTCTTGCTCGAGAGAGCACCCACCAGCGCACTCAACTACAAAAACATTACACACTGTTTCCAAGTGTTAGGGGGATGTGTGTGTGTGTGTGTGTGTGTGTGTGTGTGTGTGCGCGCTCGCTCGCTCGCTCTTACTGTTATTTGCTGCCAAGGGCAGCCAACCCATAATATTACTGATGTAATGTGACTCAAACTGCATTTCCACCTGCAGTACCATCTTTAAGTGGAGCCAAGTTCCAAGGTAATGTGACTATTTAAGAAGAAGTCTTTGAAAGATTTATCCTTAAAAATGTCATTTAAAACTCATGGAAAATTGTCTTATTGGAGAACGCAGACCCAGGTCTGTTTTCGCGTGAAAAATCGTGTGTATGAAAGTTTCCATGCTTTCTTCCTTTGACACATTGCACATCGCAGTTCTCTTGGTTGCCAGGTTGTGGGTGTAGAGTCTATGGTAGTCTTCGAGGTTGCCAAGTTGTGGGTGCAGAGTTCAGTCTCAGAGCGGGGATCTCAAATCCAGTGCTGGGCTGGGGGGGTTGGTTTCAACAGCCGGTTTAGACCTTGGTTTCAAGGCCTACTTGTTTAGTCTTGTGCACTCCTTAGCCAATCAATGACTTAAATTAAGCACTTAAGTTGTGAAACACACCGAAAACCAGCAGACACTGCGGACCTCCGGGATTTCAGTTTAAGATCCCTGTCTTAGAGGTTGCCAGGTTGTGGACGTATAGTTTATGGTAGTCTTAGAGTTTTCCAGGTTGTGGATACGGAGTATAGTTTCCCTTTTACATAGCACAAAACTGAGCCAGGTCAAACTTGTGCTAACTTGTCAATAAGCTTGTTTTTAATGTGCTCCTCCACCATTTAGCCTGTCCTGCGGTTTGACTTGATGTTTTGTCTTCTTTTACTGTGTGGGTAATGACATGCAACAACACGCCAGCCAAGCAAAATACATTCAATCCCCCCCATGTCAGATGGATTTATTAAGTAGAAGCCTCCTTCTAATCCCATAAGACAGCCATGTCACATGGAGAGGGTGTGTGGGTGTGTGTGTGTGTGTGTGTGCCTGTGTTTCTCTCTCTCTCTGTGTGTGTCTGTCTGTGTGTGTGTGTGTGTGTGTGTGTGTGTTTGTGTGTGTGTGTGTGTGTGTTTTCTCTCTCTTTGTGTGTGTCTGTCTGTGTGTGTTGTGTGTGTGTGTGTGTGTGTGTGTCTGTCTTTCTGTGTGTTTGTGTGTGTGTGTGTGTGTGTGTGTTTGCACAATGTGCAGGCTGTTTCAGGCTGGCGCCTAATAAATGCTAAATGTTCTGGAGTATCCTTGACCCGACCCAGCACTCATCCCGGCCCTGTTCCACCGGGGAGGCGCCGGGCGCGTCTTCCTCTCCTCGAGAGCTCCTCCTCTACAGAGCGCGCTCTGTTTGCCGCGGCTCACGCTTCTGTAGCTCCGCAGCGGTTCAGGCCGCTTCGCCCTCATTCACACGGGCCTTGTTCACGCGGCCCCATTCTCAGCGGGTGGCCGACCCGGCTAACGGGCGGCTGACTTTGTTCACGTCGCCGTCGGGCCCTGGCAGAAAGGACCGGCGCATCGCGCCACAAAAGGACGCCTGCGGCGGAGCTGCGAGCCAGGCTCCTCCTCCTCCTCCTGGGGTTTGCTTGTGAAGGAGCTGGAGAATCAGGGCGCTGTGGCCGCGTGAGATTTCATTTTTTATTTGCTTTGTTTTTTCGTTTTCCCGATCTCGCGTCTGCCTGTTAAGAATGGCGAGGCAGCTGAGACCGCGAGGAGGCTCGTTAAGGACAGTGAGGTGCATCATGGCCCTGGCGGGCGAGATGCTCTGGTGATGTGGACCAAAAGTGACCTGCGTGGTGGAGAAATATCATGTGACCCAGTTTCACTGATGGTTGTTAACACACTGTCTCTCTAACACTCTCTCTCTCTCCCTCCCTCCCTCCCTCCCTCCCCCTCTCCTGGCCGGGTGAGGCCCAGCTGCTTGAGGGTGTTCCCTGTCTCTCATGGTGCTCATCAGTGAGCAGCCCATGGGCCAGGCTCTGTTTACACTGTAGTTTTGGGAAGTTCCTCAGTGCATCAGTCAGGGTTATTTAGGAAGGTTCCTGCATGATGTCATTACTTGCCCTTGTTCTGACCCTCGACAGGTCATTTTCCTGCATGTGTGTGTGCGTGATTGTGCAAGCAAGTGATTGTGAATGCCTTGCCTTTCCCACTCACCTCTCCCGCCCCCTCACCTCACCTCACCTCACCTGCCACGCCTTACATTGGACATCTCGTTTACACCAAGGAAAAAGCACACTAAGCCTTGGTTAATGTTAAGACAGGAAAGGGCCCTGCACCACAAGGCCACGCCTCGGAGAAAGCCCCAACCAGGGCCCAAGGCCTCCCGGCACTAGCCAGAGATAGCCAGAGACCTGACGTGTCGAATGCGGCCTGCGACATGTACGTGCGTCCAGGCTCTTGTCTGGCTAACACTGGGTTGTTTTGGCTGAGTTTGCCGTGCGGTAGGTTGTCATAATGTCTTCTGCCTTCCTGAGCAAATCCCCGTAAATGTGAGGCAGCTTGTGCCATGGGGCTCTCTGGAGGGCCGTGCTTCTCGCTCCGCCTCTGCTCCACACTCTGCCTTTCTGTTTATCCTTCTCTCGTCTCTCTTTCACGTTGAGCAGAAGCAGAATTATTTGTTTGGCTTCTTTTTTTCTTCTTCTTTTTTTTTGGTTTCAATTTCCTTTCCTTTTTTTTTTTTTTTTTTTTGCTTGAACTTCATAGTTTGGCAGTGAAGTGTACACAAACATCGCCACGAGGACGGCAGCCCACCGCTGTGTGTGTGTGAGTACGTGCGCCAGCGAACGCACCCCCATCCCCCCCCCAGGACGGCAGCGGAACACGCCTCACAGTGACGGGTTGGTGTGGCCGCGGGCGGCAGAAAGTGCACAGCACAAAAATATGCGTTTCTCTTTATGTTCTGCAGAAAGAGGCGAGACGCAGAGCGTGATTTATGATTTGCCGTGGGGTGGGGGTGGTGGAGTGCCCCCCTCCTGCTCTTTGCTCTTTGGCAGGTCAAACACTGAGATTTATATAAAAGCTCAAGTCTGGGTGAAACAACATCTCACATTACCCCCTACCCCCTGCCCCCCCCCTTCAGTGACGCAGTCCATTTCAAGATTGATTGTACTTTCAGTTTGTGGGATAATAAGCTTGTCTTATACCGAGCACTGTTGCATCATTTTTGAAAAACAAATTTAATACATTGGGGATGAAAAAAACTAAAACCCAGGAACCTTCCTTAAACATCAAAATCACTGGTTATGGTTTGTGAAGTGATCCTTTCCCAGAAGGCTCTATCCTCATTCTGCTGATGACCAGCTCTGTTACAGGTTGGGTTTACAGGTTTTTTGAGAAAGACAAAAGACGAGATGTGGGTATGTATGAGGAGGGGGGGTGTTCGTGTTGCCGACGTAAAGGAATAACCCACCCCCAAAAAGAGAACCCTGCCACCGCCTAAGAGAAGGGCTGAAGAAAACAAAACAAAAAACACAAACAAAACAGAAATGATAAAAGGAGATGGGAGCTGTCTCTGCCGTGAGCATGAGTCTAATTGCAGGGACGGCTGTGCAAGTGTGGCTGGGACTTAAAGAAACGAAATAAATAAAAGAAATCTGACACACCCATTCCGGGAATCGTTAAAAGAACTGCGAAGATGAGGGCACTCAGAAACGGATTCAGATCAGCTTTGGCAGCCGCAGTACCCCACTCCACAGTGTATTTCCTAAGGGGAAGCACACATTGGAGTGCTTTTTTCTTTTCCTTTGTGGGGGAGGCACAAAACGCTCCCGTCTCCCTCATTTCTTGCCCATTCCTTGCTTGGAGTGTGATGGAGTTGATCCGTCCGTGGCCAGTAAAGAACAACACGCCCCCCCTCACAATGAAACCCTTTGTTCTTATCGGCATCCTTGCACGTCCAGAACTGTCAACCATTTTCTAAATTGTTTCCATCTTATTAAAAACTGTTCCAGACCGTGGCTGCTGTAGCAGAGAGGTCTGTTTAATTGCCTGGCATCCGTCCCCCCCACCCCATTGGACTGATGGTGTCCCTTCCGGATTCAGTGCCTCCTCCTTGGTATTATAAACTCTGTATTATAAAATACAGATTTTTCTGTGCCCATTGCATCTTATGAATTCTGCTATAAATGCTGATAATCCTGTGATGGGAGTTGGATATATATATATTGTAACGCTGGCTATTGATGATCAGAGAAAAAAACGTGATTTCACAAAACCTGAATGATGATGATGATGATGATGATCATCATCATCATTGTAAGACCACTGTGCCGTCAGGCAAGAGAAAGGTGAACGGTCAGGGAGCCGAATCCACCGTTCTCTGCTTCCTTAACCTGTGGTTGGTCGACTCCGTCCGCGTAGGCCAGAATGGCCACCGGCAGCAGTTAGAGCGAGTGCACAGTGTGCACGTCTTACAGTTTGCGGAGTGGGGCTATCCCCTTCCAGAGCTGTAGTTTTGTAGCATGGGAATCTCTGAGGCTGGGGATAAAGGAGGCGTGGTTGAGTTCAGGCTGTCTGGCAGTGAGAGGCTCCGGGAGGGGTTCTGGCCAACGGCAGCAGTGACATCACCGCAGCAGCAGCAGCAGCAGCATCATTCAGCTGGATCCAGGGGGGCGGAGCTCTGTCCTGGAGGAGATTCGCTGCTAAGTCTTTGTTTCTGGGTTTTCATGCGGCTAGTTTAAGACGGCCCTGGCCGCCGCTGTTGTGCAGCTGTGAGTCACATTTTTCAAGAATTTGTAATCAAGCAGCTCCCGTCTTAAGTCGCTGCTTTCCGGTGTGTTTACATTCAGGGCCCCCGGTTGGAGCTCATGTGATTTTGAGCTAATTTCTCACCTAATTATGCTGCTCCCCCCACTGCCACTGTTTTTATCCCAGTAGGAATAAGTATTAAGTGGAGAGTCGTTCTAACTTTGGCCTTCGTCTTCACACCCATAGCCCTAATCCCATGATGGTTTTGGGTCATGGCCAGTCATGGTTTCGTAGTACTGTGAAGTTTGTTTCAATGTCGAATGCTTGATGGGGGGGTGGAAACTGACTGTCCGATAAGAAGAAAAAAAGAAAAATCTGTGTAAATCAAGGGGATTGTCTTTTGTGAATACTAAACTGATAGATATGTTCTGACTTGATGTTTGTGGATTCAACATTGAAATCTAAGGAAAAATGAGTAATAAAAGAACTCCCTAGTTCATGTGAGTGACTTGTGCAGCCAGGTGTGGAGGACCCGTCCCATGTGTGGACCGAGGGGACAGGCCATGGGACCAACCCGACCAACAGTGGGGACGGCGCCCTACCAAACAGAACGGCTCTCTGTCTGTGTGGGTCCTGGAACTTCAGGGGCATGAATGTCACACTCAAATGCCTTTTAGCTGCTAGCTAATCTGGAGGAAACCTCCCCCCCCCCAAAGAAAAACATGGAAGTCAAGGCTAACAATGTTGTTCTAAATTCTTCGGTGATTTAATTCCTCTGGCAGTCTAGCACTCCCTGGCATTTGTGTGGCCTGCCAGGAAGAAGTGTGCTGTGTCTGTGCCTTTCGGGCAGACGGTGATAATGGTGCTAGTCATTTGTGTGGAGGTGCAGTGTGACACAATAAATAGGCTTGTCTATTGACTCATGCTTTGCATACCACTGGTATTCAGTGGCATCTGTGGAACACAAGTTTGTATTTTCCCTTTTGCTCGTGGTTCTGTTTTTCCTCCTCCGTCAGTTGGAAACTGCCATACCTGGCCCGGTCCTCCCCTTTCCCCCCCCACCCAGCCGGGACTCTCCTGGCCTTGGCTGTTTGAGTGTCCCCCCGGGTTACCAAAATGTTGCCTTTATTTGAGCAATTAACCTGTATGTCCTCCAGAGGTATCGTTCATTCTTTCTTAAACGCCAACCTTTAGCCTCATTTATATCCAGTAAAGGAGAAAAAAAAGTGCAAGCAGCAGGTGATTAATTGGAACGAGTACTGACTGTGTTTTGGAAGCATCTAACGACTGACGTATGTTGTGGTGGTGTGAGGATGCGATTCGTTTTTTGGGCTCAGGGTGTGGCTCTTTGGAGTGAAGTCTGGAGGCATTCTTCCGCTCCTCTGAATTGGATCCCTGTGATCAAATGGCGAAGGTATTTGGATGTTCACAGCAGCCCCCACCACCTTGAGGGTCAGTTCAGCAAGACGCAGTGTCCTCCCAAGACATTCCGTGGATTCCTCCGTCTGTCTGTGAGATAAGTGAAGGCAGCAGACAATGGCAGGGATTGTGAGATGGTCTGGATTGTGTATGGAGGGGTGGAGGCAGGGGCGACGATCGGGCTTAAAGGAGGGGGCTCCTTTTTGTTCCTGGGCCGCCTTTTCACCCCCCGCCACACCTGAGGGACACGGGCCGCACGGCGCACCTCCGTTTCCCTCACACACACACACACACACACACCTGAACACGTCTCCGTTTCTCACACACACACCTGAACACGTCTCCGTTTCTCACACACACACCTGAACACGTCTCCGTTTCTCACACACACACCTGAACACGTCTCCGTTTCTCACACACACACCTGAACACGTCTCAGTTTCTCACACACACACCTGAACACGCCTCAGTTTCTCACACACACCTGAACATGCCTCAGTTTCTCTCACACATACACACACACACACACCTGAACACGTCTCCGTTTCTCACACACACACACCTGAACACGAGGCCCTCGCCTCCCCCCTCCAGCTCTTGTTGGTCTGTGTGCTGCTTTGTTGAATGTTTGCAGGCGAAGGGTTTGAAGGGCAGAATGAATTGGCTCGTTATTGACCCTGGCTGTCTGTGGAATCGCAGGAATTCCCTGCCGTACCGGAGGCGGAATGTCTGACGGAAAAAAACATGTTCGATGGACACGCAGCACAGACAGAGCAGCGGCCCGAGGGACGGCTGGGCCTGGTCACCTGACCGAGGCCTGCGAACTGCCAGTGACCCTCGATGACATCGTCACCATGACCCGTGTTAAAAGGGTTAACCGATTACAGCAGACCGCGCTCTGATAAACAAAACACGTGACGTCAAAGTGAAAAAATTCTTCTAACTACTGATAGCCCTGTGGAGTTTTCCTAAGCCACTCCCGCACGCAGGATTTAAGCTTTCGGTTTTTCGGGAACAAATCTGGTTATTTTCGACGCATTCCAACGTGCTTAAAGGGGTTTGAAGTCGTTAATCGAGATTACCTACTACAGAGTAGCGACTGGGCTGTCCATTGTTTCATCACACGCACAGAGAGATCCAGTGGTGGCATGACAGGGTGGTGGGGTGGGGTGGTGCGTCCCACTGACTTGAGAATGGGTCCTGGAGCGACCGGCTTTGGCTGGCTCAGGATCTGCGGGCTGGAGGCTGGGAATGTGGTGTAATGGTTAGGGAACTGGGCTTGTAACGTTAAGGTTGCAGGTTCAATCCCCAGGTGGGGACACTGCCGTTGTACCCTTGAGCAAGGTACTTAACCTGAATTGCTTCAGTTAATATCCAGCTGTATAAATGGATTGTAAAGAAATGTAAACTGTAAGTCGCTCTGGATAAAAGCATCTGCTAAATGCCTGTAATGTAATGTAATCTCACAGGAGGAGAAACGGTGCGTTCCTTACAGTGCCATTTGTACACATGCAGCATGTGCCCTTTGCAAGAGCAGCGCCAGCTTATGCTGTGCACAAGATTCTGTGTCACGACGTCACCGAGACTGCGGTCGAGTTGGTGTAAGCGGTGCGGTATTAGGGGCGAGGGGAAGCATCACTTTAACAAGCCGTAGGAACGTAACCACCGGCGTAACGGATTCTCGTCTCTCTGGTTAAAAACGCGCCGTTCCCAGGCAGAATGCGAAAAGCCGGTCTCTCGTGGCCAGAGGTGAGATCTGGTTACCACCACACCACACCGCGCGAGAGCTCAGACCATCCGTCTCCTTCTTTTAATTCTTTATTTATTTATACCCCCCCACCCCTATCCTCGGATTGATTGAAGCTGGTTTTTAGTAACTGTAACGAGATCGCTCGGGAGGGGAAATTGCTGCCGAGACACAAAATGGGCGTGACAGGCGTCCGCTCTCCGGTGATGGATCTGCCTGTTTGAGCGCACGCGGATTTGCAGCGAACAGCGCTTTGAACGCGGAGGTTCAGAGCCGCTAACCCAGCCGCCTAGCGCCGATCCTCTCCGCGCTCCCGAGACATTTCTCACATAAATGACACGCTTTAAACTTTCAGATCAAATAAACCTTTCCGATTGATCTGAAGCATTGATATATTTGGATGCAGTCCAAGTCATTATTAAATGTGCTTATTGTAATAAATTGTATAGATTCATGATATAGTGACAGCATGATTTAGACATGCTTCCAATGCGCTAGTGTAGCCACTGCATTGCAGTCAGTAGCGGGTGCTGGACGGTAGCCATATTATAGGGGTGGGGTGGAGGGGGTGCTGGGTTTAGGGGGCCTGGACTGAATGTGAATGTTTGGGAACCCCTGTTTTAGCATGCGCTCTGAGCCAAAGCGATTTACCCAGCATAGAGTTCCCATAATGCATTACACAGATCCCCATGTTCTCTCGAGCATCCTGCCCAAGGGTACAGCCCTAAACCGCTCTAAACCGCTTTCCCCCTCGCTGTCGTCCTGCTGTGTCTGCCTAACGAGTCCAGCGCGGGCTTTCGGGAGGAGCCAGCTTTGTTTCACGATGGCGGCAGCGGCTTTATCTTCAAGAGCCTCCGTTGTCTTAATGGTCTTCCTTTTGTTGCGGTTGAGGGCTGTGTGTTTGGGGGGGGAGGGTTAGAGAAACAGATGGGTAGGGGCCGTTGGCCGTGGCAGTATTTGGGGCTAGCTCGAGCGTCCTTGGTCGTGACGGAGAGAGGCAGAGACGGACAGACAGGTGGTCAGGCGGGCTGAGTGGAGCAGTCTGGACGGCGCTAAGCTCATTAGCACCCTGCGGTAAGCCGATCGATTCGCTCGCTCGGGGAAGGGGGGCGAGGCTCCAGGCATAGCATGTACCTGTGCAGCTTGGGCCAAAGCGATTTCCCCCGACCTGTGACCCGCCCTCACACTGCCCTGCACTCCAACATGGCTCAGGGCTCCCTTACATTACAGTAGTCAGTAGAGACACACTCCCATACTGCTCTGCATATGAACATGGTTGTGCACCCCCTTACATTACAATACAGTGGTTTTACAGTCCTCTCTCTCTCTCTCTCTCTCTCTCTCTCTCTCTCTGTGTGTGCGTGCGTGCGTCCGTGCGTGTGTGCGTGCGTGTGTGCGTGCGTGTGTGTGTGTGTGTGTGTGTGTGCGTGTGTGCGTGTGCGTGTGCGTGTGTGTGGTGAAAGAGGCTACATAGCCCTGTATTTAGACAGCCCCCCTCTGGTGTGTTCTCTCTCTCTGTCTGTTTTCTGGTGTGTTGCCCCCTCCCCCGTCTGTCGCAGACATCAAGCCTGGTGTGTTTTGGGGCCCCTCTGAGGGAGAAGGGGTGGAATGTGTTTGGGGTTGTGATGGGGGCATTTCTAGGGGGTGTGTGATGGCCGCTCCCCATCTCCTCTGACAGAGACGGAGCCGTATGTCGACGCCAAGCCTCACAAAAAACAAAAACAACCCCCCCACTTTTATTATTTATGAAGCAGCCTTTTCTGTAAACACCATTCTGTGCACATCCCAGCCTGGACACCCCTACTTCCCCGCACCGCCATAATCACTACTTAAAATATTTATACTAGTGAGTGACAGGGTGCATGCTTGTGTGTGCCCCCTTTTTGTTTCTCTCCTTCTCTCACCCTCTCCTTGTACCTCTTCTCCTCCTCTCTTCGCGGGCCCTGATGTGTGTTTCATGTGAACAGGTGTTGGGGTGGTTCTGAGTGGAGTGCCATAAGTCTGTAATCATTACCATGATTACTCAGTGGTGGTGGTAGCGGCAGCGGCAGCAGTAGTAGCGGTAGTAGGGGTAGCAGTGTAGTAGTGGTAGTAGCAGTCATAGCTATAGCGTTGGTAGTAGCAGTACTGTAGCAGCACTAGTTTGGAGTAGCAGCAGTCATAGCTATAGTGTTAGTAGCAGCAGCACTAGTTTGGAGTAGCAGCAGTCATAGCTATAGTGTTAGTAGCAGCAGCACTAGTTTGGAGTAGCAGCAGTCATAGCTATAGTGTTAGTAGTAGCAGCACTAGTTTGGAGTAGCAGCAGTCATAGCTATAGTGTTAGTAGTAGCAGCACTAGTTTGGAGTAGCAGCAGTCATAGCTATAGTGTTAGTAGTAGCAGCACTAGTTTGGAGTAGCAGCAGTCATAGCTATAGTGTTAGTAGTAGCAGCACTAGTTTGGAGTAGCAGCAGTCATAGCTATAGTGTTAGTAGTAGCAGCACTAGTTTGGAGTAGCAGCAGTCATAGCTATAGTGTTAGTAGTAGCAGCACTAGTTTGGAGTAGCAGCAGTCATAGCTATAGCGTTAGTAGCAGTAGCGTAGCAGCTGCAGTGTTATTAATGTATAATTGATTAGCCATGCTGAGCGCTCCTGCAGTTCTCCTGTAGAGAGAGTCAGTGGGGTCTGGCTGTGTCTACAGGGCAAGATGAGCCCGTTCCAATGTAAGCATCTCCAGAGCTGTCTGCAGTCGTCCTGTAATGACTATCGCCTCTGTTTATTTGAGAAACAGAGGCTGATTGAAACTGATCTCAGAGCAGAGTCACTGTTTCGCGATTGTGCTGGTCTCTCGTTTTTCCGCTTCTGTTGGATGGCTTTTAAAAACAAACTTTTGTCAAAAATTGCATGGTGGCGTATGTGCCTTTGCCGTTGATTGTGTGCCTGTGTGTGTGTGTGTGTGTGTGTGTGTGAGTGTGTGTGTGTGCGTGTGTGTGCATGTGTGTTTGTGTGTGTGTCTCTTTGTCTCTCCATCTCAAATTCAAATATGCTTTATTTGCATGGTTTGTGACCATGTATAGCTAAAGCATTAAACACATGTATGATAACAACAACCCCAAAGAAGTTTAAAAAACTGAAAGACATACAGGCAGCCCTCCCCATCCCACAAATATATACCCCACCCTACAGTTTGATCAAAGCAAGCATATCTGAGACGGGTGTAAATGCACAGAACATTTAGCCCCATTTTAGATAAGGGAGGAGGGAGAGAGAGAAAGGGAGAGTGGTAGCAGTAGAGAGAAGGGGGAGAGAAAGAAGGGGAGAACGAGAGAGAAAGAAGGGAAGAGTGAGAGAGAACAAGAGAGAGGGAGAGAGAGAGAAAGGGAAAGGGAAAGGGAAAGGGGGAGATGGGGGGAGATGGAGGGAGAGAGGTGATCTCAGCTCGTCCTGCTCCCAGATTGATGGCACAGGATTGATGTTGTGTCACCGGGGTCTCTACGGCATCGACCCGCCGCGGGCCTGTGGAGGGGCAGCCCAGAGCGCTCCGTTATTAGAGCACCGCGCTCATCTCTCACCGCCCCTCGTTCTCCCCATCAGTCATCAGTGACCCCGCTCGAGCTCAACCAGGGGCCAACCCGACAGCTTCTGGAACGAAACGCTGAAAAGAGAGGAGCGCGCCCCTCACCGCGCCCCGGCCACTGTCCCGCTCTCGGGGACCTACGGTCGGCGCGCGGCCCCTTTTCGGAGAGAGCGCGTGACCCACGTGCCGTGAGCTGCGGCAGGATTAGTGCTTGGCCCTGCATCGGGCTGCAGACGGTGTCCGGTCTCTGTCGCCGGTTGGCGCGCGGCGTGACGCTGCCGTGCCTCGCGCCCCCGCTCTGAGGCGATCTGGGTGCCATTCCGCCCCCCGCTCCCACATCTGGCTTCAATAGGCCCCGGCTTCCTTTCCTGCAGGAGCTGCAAATATAAATAGAAGAGCTGCAGTAACCACACTGCGCAGAGGGCCCTGCTGGCTTTAGAGGGCCCGCTCCCGCTCCCGCTCCCCGCTCCCCGCTCCCCGCCCCTGCTCCCTGCTCCCTGCTGTTGTGTGCGAGTGCCTCGGCGGTGGCGAGGCCTGGCCCCCTCCCTCCCTCCCTCCCTCCGTTGATTGCCCACGGCCCACAGGCACCACAGGGGCTGCAGACTCTGTCGCTCAAGGGGGGACGTCCAGCGAGCCGATTCTGATCTGTGCAAAGTATGAGTGGAAGGGAGGCCGGGATGGAAACTGGATTTGGGAGGGAGGGAGAGTGGGGGGTGCTGTGCCATAGCCAATGGAAAGTCCTGATTGCGTTCGGGCAACACCGGGTGCAGTAATTGGCATTCAAGGGCGCAAAAGATCTGTCTCTTCATCTGCATGTTTGCTCAGCTACTGTCAGAAATGGGCCCCTCATGTGGCATGTACTGTTTAAAAACAAATGAATAATAATAAATAAATAAAACACTGGGTCCATTTCTTTCTTTCTTACATTGAGCAGCTCAGACCCACTTGGCAAATTTCCCTTCAAAGTTAATTGTTTTGTTTTATTTTTTGTTTGTTTGTTTGTTCATTAGTTCTCATTCTCAAAATTGAATGTTACTCGAATGAAAATCGAACTTTAGAATGACTTCCGAACCAACGCAATTCATCATTCTGTGACCTGTATGATCGTAGATGCATCATAAAAAGGCCATAGCTTCTTCTTCCTGCAGATGCCCGCAGGCCTTTGGTTTTCTGTGTAGATTTTGCACGCAGGGAGCGTGTGAGGGCATTCGCATCGTTGTCCCTGTTCTCTGACAGGTGAAAATGTCAGCCGAGTGTCGCTGATGGCGCTCCGTCTCATCTCGAGGTGGGCCCCTCCCTCGCCTACCTCCCCTCTGCTCAGTAAACACATGCTGCTTTGTCTGTCACACGTGTGAGTCTCGCAGCCCCCCCAACCACCCGCTCCTGCGTCCCAGCAGCCAGTCGAAACGGGGGGGAGGGGTTGGAGCTGGGGGTTGGGGGGCCAGCAGCAGCCGCGTTGACAGCCAAGCCAAGCGGACCCTCTCCTGCTCGACTAAGTTTTAATTTGTTTGATAACAGCAGAAGACGCTGTATTGAAGCGGCACAAACGGACACTCAAACACACTCAAACACACACGCACATACACACACACACACACACACACACACATACACACACAGACACACATAGTCACACACACACACACACACACACACGCACATACTCACACACACGCACATACACACACAGACGCACATAGTCACGCGCACATACTCACGCACATAGTCACGCGCACATAGTCACGTGCACATACTCACGCACATAGTCACGCGCACATAGTCACGCGCACATACTCACGCACATACTCACGCGCACATACTCACGCGCACATAGTCACGCGCACGTAGTCACGCGCACATAGTCACGCGCACACACACACACGCACATACACGCACGCACATTCACACACACATACATGTACACACAGACTCACTCTCTCACTGCATGCATGTTCACAGACAAACACACTGAAGCATAAACACACACTCGTGCTCACGGCTATGTATGCACACAGGCACACACACACACGCACGCACGCACGCACACACTGAGCTTCAGAAGCCCTGCACCCCTCTGACGTTGTGTGTGGTTTTAGCTATACGGTGCTAAACACGTCTCCTTGTAGCAAATTCCTTTTGCGTTACCTACCTGTTTTATAGATGATTTGATAAAGGCAGCCAGTCTGGAATAACACTAATCTGTGCTGCTGTAGCTCTGTTTGTGCCTGTGTGTGTGTGTATGTGTGTATATATGTGCCTGTGTGTGTGTGTATGTGTGTATATATGTATGCGTGTGTGTGCGCCTGTGTGTGTGCGCCTGTGTGTGTGCTCCTGTGTGTGTGCGCCTGTGTGTGTGTGTGTGTGTGTGTGTGTGTGTGTGTGTGTGTGTGTGCGTGTGTGTGTGTGTGTGTGTGTGTGTGTGTGCGCCTGTGTGTGTGTGTGTGTGTGCCTGTGTGTGTGTGCCTGTGTGCGCCCTTGCAAGTGTTTTTGTTGTGCACTTCTCAGGGCCAGCTCTGAGTTATCTCCTGCGCTTTATAAACGTGATGACAGCCCAGGATTCTGTCTAATCCAAACAATCCCAGCTGCCCCCTCGAGGGCCTGATGTTTTTTTAATGAATGAAGGAGAACGCCCCCCTCCCCGCCGCATGTGCAGCACAGCCCCATTCCCTGCCTGAAAATCTGCACAATGTTTTAGGATGCTATCCTCAAAGTCCTCGAAAAGGAAGAAGAAAAAAAAACGTTAAAAGAGTGAGAGATGGTTTAGGCTGTGAATCCCCCTCACATGGCGCAGGAGAACCCTCCCCTCCCTCAGGCCTCCCGACGCCAAGCCCGCCCGCTTTTAACGCCGGCTCCAGTTTGGTTTTCAGTTCCTCACAGAGGCCACCGGGATATCAGGTTTGTTTGGGAGGGGGGAGGGAGGGGAGGGGACGGGACAGGGGGGCGGGGGAGAAGAGGAGAGGATAAAAATGTTATAAATTATGAAGAGTATAATAATGAAAGAAACGTGTGCGTACGCAAACAGACACACGCGCGCGCAGGGTAAGCGGAGGAAGAAAGAGCAGTCTGAAAACCAAACACCCCCCGTCTCCCCCTCGCCCCTGACCCCCTCAGCCATAAATCCCAGTCAGCAGCTGGAGTGGGTAAAGCGGCCATTTTATGAATGAGGGCAGAAATGGGGTGGGTCAGGTGGTGAGCTTCTTGCCGTCGCTTGCGAGCGCGCCGCAGAGTCGGGCTCTGTCAGCCCGCTGGGGGGGAGTTGCCCTACATCCGTCGACTCTAGGGCCTTGTGTTTTTGTTTTGTTCCCGCTCCCCTTGTGAGGCGCTCTGCATTCCATAACAACCCCCCCCCCCAATCCCATCCCATTGTTGTGTCTGTGGCGGTGCTCCTCCCACCAAGATCAGATCACGGTGCTACAGCAAGGTTACAAACACAACAAAAGTACAGCGATCACTGATCCACTGTCATCCATTTTTGCAGACAGCTCGACAAATTAAAGTGTGTGTGTGTGTGTGTGTGTGTGTGTGTGTGTGTGTGTGTGTGTGTGTGTGTGTGTGTGTGTGTGTGTGTGTGTGTGTGTGTGTGTGTGTGTGTGCATCTCTGAGATGTGAAATGAGGTGCCTAACTGTTTGAGGGAAGACTTCTTTTATTTTTCCTTCTTGTTCTCCCCCTTCCCCCCAACCCCACCTCTTAAAAGTAAAAAAACAAAACGAAAGGATAAATGAAAGTTTTGAGCAGAAATGATGCAGATGTCTTTTGCGTCGTGTTTGAAAAGGCTCAGTTAAGCTTGTCTTGTGCTCAAGCAGCACACATCTATACGGCTGAACTTGAAAAGGAAGGAAACCGAAACGGAACACACAAAAAAAGGCAGAGATTTTTTTGTTGTTCTTCAAATGCTGGTCTGGAAAGAGACAAGAAAGGGTGAACGTTACCAAAAACAGCGCGCACAAAAAGGAGCGCGTTTAAGCACCTTGTTTACGAGGTGAGTCTCTGCAGGACGCAGCCCATTGTAGTCGCGAGGTCGCGCCGAGTTGAAGCTCTGCCGCCGTTCTCGCGGAGGCCGTATATTACGTAGGTGTCCGTGACGTGCTCTTAAATTTTCCAAGAATTATAGGGAGCCCATAGTCCCATCTCTCCTGACGGGACTGGAACAGTGACAGTGACAGTTCTCCCTGGGGAGGGATGGGGGGGGGCTGGCAGCTATGCTTGATGCATGGTGATCCCACGGTGATGTATGTTGAACATTCAAGCCCCTCGTTTTGGTGTTGGATTTTTCCCCTGACGTGATTCCGAATTGATTTATTTTTCTTTCTTTGCTTCCCGATGCTAATTGGTAAATAAGAATCTTTAGCCGAGGCTGAATATCCGCTTCCGAATATCCTTTCATCCCTTCTGTTGTGCTTTTTGAAAGTACTTCGTCCTTGTGTTCCGTGAAAATATAACAGTCATTGTCTTGACAATGAGCGATAATCTAAGCACGGAAAGGCAGCATTTTATTTGTGGATTTTACTACGGGGAGGTTGAGGAATGGAGGGAGTCGCCATGAGAGGGGGACGGCGGCCCCCAGTGTGTGGCAGGATCTGGCGGGAAAGGCTTTCCCACGGGCCTAGCCTGGCACCCCTGGGTTTTTATTTAGGGGGTGGTAACTTCCTCTTAAGTCGGTAACCCAGAGGTGAGAAACGCCGGTGCCTGCTTTTTTTGGCAGGCGTCTGTTGCCATGGTGCTTCTCACCTAAAGCACCTGTTCCTGTGGCGACAGTGTGTGCTTTCCAGATAGTTAGCATAGTAACCGGGGGCGTTAGAGCGGCGGCCGTAGAGGAGCATGGGCAGGCCTAGCGCCATGTGGACACGGTCTTGTCTTCTCCTTCCTATGGCTGACTGCATTAATTCACCTCTGTTCCCTCCCTGTGCTGTTTTTCTGCCTCGAACCGTGCAGGCTAATCTGTGCTGTGCAAGAGCAAGTGTACCCGAGTACGGCCTGATGCAGATTCACGTGCTATTTTTAGCCACCACCCCCTCCCCTGAATATGCTTTGAAATGTGGGATAAATTGGGATAATCTAGCTGGTTTAATTTCACGGTGCCTGAATTTAGATAAATACTTTTTGTTTTAGTCTTTTTTTTTTTTTTTTTCTCAGAGAATGTGTTTGTGTTTTTGGAAAGGTATTTTGATGACGGTACACTCTTAATTTCGAGTTTCAGACTCAAAACCAATTTGAGATTGGTTGGAAGTATCTATCAGGTTGCCGAACCTTTGTGTGGTGTGCCCCACAGAACCGTCTTGGGATCCATGTGTGTGTGTGTATATATATATATATATATATATATATATTTTATATCCTTTTTTTTCATTTTTTCATCACGATCTGTGTACCTGTCCATTCTGTTTACTCTGGCTGTTTTGTTGTTGTTGTTGTTGTTATTGTTGTAGCTGTACAACCTGCTTTAGGTCTATATTCCACCACTTAACACCAGGTGGCGTTTGAGTTGCAAGTAATGTAGCCTACTCCTCCTTTGGCAAGCTCGATGTAAAAACCGGCGGCACAAAACAAACTTGCATTCACATTTTACATTTTACATTTTAGCTGACGCTCTTATCCAGAGCGACTTACAAAAAGTGCATTTATACATGGTAAGATTAATCATGGTTAGTGCAAGAGATCAGTGTAGTGACACTGCAATAGACATCATTGTTGGCAGCTGCACACCGTGCCTGTAACACATCGACGCATCAGCATTTATTACCTCCACTGCTGTTCTGCTTGCTGGCCTTGGCCTGGACCGTCATTCAGCAAGCTGTACGCCGAAGGCCCCGCTGCCAAGATGCGGACATGTCGAGACCTTCAGTGTCTCTCATCAAATGGCAATTTCAGAGCTTTACTCCCGCCACACCAGCATTAAGGCCTCTGTCTCCACCGCTCTGAGCCAATCGGAATAGATGGGCAGTTCCACAGTTTGTTTATGATAGAAACCATTTTTCATTTCTGGTCGTTTCTGTCATTTCTGGTCATTTCTGGTATCGTGTGTCCAAAAACCAGAATCGAGTAATGCAAACCGATTTTGGGCCAGGTCTGCAAGTTGAGTTGATCTTTGGACCAGCTGTGCAGTTCTGTTCAGATGAACTCCCAGGTCATAGACTGATGCTTCGCACGGCTACTCAAATAATCCTAGGCGAAAAGGAAGGAGGGAAGGCTGCTACCAAGCCTTAATCAAATAGGGAGGTCCAACCAGCTCACTTTATTCTATTGGAAGTGTAGAGGAGGGGGAGTGTTTTGGGGGAAACGTAACCAACTGAACCGGTGGCCTTACTGGTGGCTACTTATCGAGGTCTACTTTCTGGGGCTGTGCCAGCTGTTTGTGTGTGTGTGAGTCTGTTCGATAGCATTTTTCAGTTCCACACACAATGTGCCCCCTTGTTCGAAGCGGCAAAGCTGGAGACCGAAGGAATCGCCCTCAAACCGTACAAACCAGGACTCTCGATGCTCATCATTGTTTGGGGTTTACTTTTGGTCTTTTGGAGAGGTGATTAGATGGGATGTGCTTTAGAAGCAGCCTCAGTTTCAGTCATAGGAGAGCCTGCTTACTGTGTGGTAGTGGCCTGCTGTCTGGATGTTGTGGGGGCACAAATTTAAGCTCATGGGAGGAATACCCCTCACCCCAGTTTTCTCGATCTGTTGAATAGAACAACATTTCCAATTTCTGCTCAGGATAAAGGATAAAGGTGAATATGGTTAAAAACATGCTAGCTTATTTGTTTATTTATCAGGGAAGTGGCAAAAAGCATTGGTACAATGCAAAAAAAAAAACAAGCATCAGTTGCATCATGTGTTAATCATCATATAGTCATACATCGTTGGGCCTTCGGGGCTTTTTGCCTTCAATCTGGTCTTCAGCAAGTGACACGCATGCTCGATTGAGGTCGGGTGATTGACTTGGCCAGTCAAGAACATTACACTTTTTGTCCTTAACTCCTTTGTTGCTTTGGCTGTATGTTTGGGATCATTATCCTGCTGCATGGTGAAGTGCAGTCAAATAAGTTTTGATGCATTCGTGTGGATCTGAGCAGACGAGATATTTCTGTGTATTTCCGCCCTCATCCTGCTGCTGCTGCCGTCAGCAGTGACATCATCAATGAACCCAAGTGAGTCAGTTCCAGTGGCAACCATACACGCCAAGCCGTAACACCACCTCCACCATGTTTGACGGATGAGGTGGTATGCTTTGGATCACGAGCTGTTTTTCTCTGCACTTTCCTCTTTCCATCACTCTGGTACAGGTTGATTTTTGTCTTATCTGTCCATAACACTTTGTTCCGGAACTCTCTAGGTTTTTTTTTTTTTTTTTGTGTTGCAAACTGTAACCTGGCCGTTCTATTCTTGAGGCTTACCAGGAGTTTGAGTCTTGTGGTGAACCCTCTGAGGTTGTGCTGGTGTAGTCTTCTCTTGACGGTGTCATGTGTCTTTGACACATCTACGCCTACATCCTGGAGAGTGTTCTTGATCTGTTTAACAGTTGAAAATGGGTTTTTCTTCACCATTCCAAGTATTCTATTCAAGTCATTCACTACACTGCTCTTCCGTGGTCCACTTGGTCTACCTGGTCAGTTGCAGAGCTCACCAGTGTGTTCTTGTTTCTTAACAATGTACTAAACAGTTGATTTTGACGCACCTAATGTTTTGGTAATGTCTCTGATTGATTCATTTTGGTTGGTCAGTCTCACGATGGCCTGCTTTACTGGCATTGACACTTCTTTGGTCCTCATGTTGAGAAACGACAACAACGGACTCCAAATGCAAATGTCACACCTAGAATCAACCCTAGGCCTTTTGTTAGCTCTCGTGTGCATGAAGTTACGATGAAACAAAACACACCCGCCCAAGAACCGGCTGAGCAGCCGATCGTCCGATTACTTTTGGCCCCTTAAAATCGGGGGACAATGTATAGAAAGGGCTGCAATTCCAATATGGATGTAAATGCCCTCAAATTAAAAATGACAGTCTGCACTTTAACCTCATAATCATTGTTTAATTTTGAATCCAATGTGCTGGAGTTCCTTAGCCACAACGACAAAAAATGTGTCACTGTCCAAATACTTACTGCACTGTATATGTTTCCCAGAGTCTAACGTTACAGAGAAACAAAGGGCTACGATAAAAAAAGAGGGGGAAAAAAAGAATCACAGAAATGAAGTGGCACTAGAGCTGAAAAGTGCTCCCGGATAATTTATTGTTGACGTTGCCGTGGGAAACATGATAATGTCATTGTGTGAGTCGACCAGGAACGTTCGTTAATACAAATAATTTAACAAACAAATAGGCTAACCACATGCTCCATGTAGACCTAGATTAATATTGAATATATAATCTTACACCGTAATGAAGTGTGTATGTTTATTGGGGGAGATTTCGATTATCGTTTAAAAGCGGAAAGGATCAGGTGAGTCCCCCCACAGATGGACAGCGCCGATAACGAGGCCGTGGAATGGAAACGCCGCAAATAACGAGAGCCAATTAAAAAAACGCAGCTGAATGTTCCGTAGTAGGCTCACGACTTCTCCATCAAGCACCGACCTTTGTCTCAGTTTTCCAGTCGTACTCGTGCCCCCAGCCCCCAGCCCCCAGCAGAGGTGAGGGGGGGTTGGAGGAGCAATAACATCGGGGCGGTCCGGAGGACGAGTTTGGAAACGGGCGGGAAAGGCACATCCCCCCGGGTCAAACGCACGCACATGCGCTGTGTGCGAAACGGCTCCCTGTCGAGGTTGCGTAATGCAGGAATACGTTTGTGCTGCGAAGCCCCGGGCCAGAGAGCTCCGCTCTGCTCCCCTGCTCCCCCGCCCCCCTTCTCCCCCTGCTCCCCTGCGCGGAGCGCTGCCTCCGTGAGGGAACGCTCTGCATCCTCCCAGACACTTCCTGAGCAGCGATAATTACACCCAGGGTCTGTCTCTCCCCCTCATCCTTCTGAAGTGGGAGAGCACAGTTTGTTTTTTTAAAGTCAGATCATTCTATCGACTCCACTCGTGCATTGTTCGGGTTTGGCCGTTTGGGCGGAGAAAACGAGAACCGATCACCAGGAAAAGGTTTCCCCCCCTTCCTTCGGTTCATCGACTAAATCTTAGTGCCTTCATCCTCACTTAACTGGATTTGTGCTGCAGGGGGTACGGGGGCTAAGAGGTTTGTAAGGCGGTAGGGGGATTGGGGTAAAGAGTAAGAGGTAGGAGGTAGCATGCAATGTGGTAGCCCTAAGGACTTTGGGTCTGAACCCCTGATAGGTCAGTAATTCTCTGCCTCCGGGTGGGTGTGTAGCACTGCTACACGCTCTATAACCTTTTAACCCACCCCCCGGTCCACCGCTTCCTCAGCCCCAGGTTCAGTGTGATGCAGTGGAGAGAGGAGCAGGCCATGTGGGGGCCCCCTGCTGGCCAGCAGCGGCAGCGCGGCCCTGGGTCTCAGAGCTGTGTGAGGTCTCGGGCGACAGGGAAACAAAGGGCATATTTTTCAGAGCGGGGGGCCCCGCAGCCTGTGGGCTGTTCCGTTGGCCTGCCTCGTCAGTGTCACAACCGAGAGTGTGTTTGGGGGGGAGGAGGGGGTAGGCTGGGCTTCTGCTCGCGGAGAGAGAGGGGGCATGGGGGGGGTTGGAGAACGAGGCCTGCTTTTTCAAAGCCTGTCTTTATGTCCTCTGACTGCGTCCATGGCAAAACATTGCACAAAGGAGCCATTGTTTGTTTGGGGGAAAGTGATGGCGTACTGTTTCAATCATTTATGGAAGTGCATGTTTGATGTGGGGGCCTGCCCCGCTTCCCGCAGCTCGTTGCTCGCGGTCACGCTCCCTCTCCTCCTCTCCTTCCTCCATCACTTCTCCCTCTCCGGGCTGCTTCTCCTTTCACTCCAGCCTTATTTTCAATTTTTTTCCTATTTACCAGATCACTTTCTCCTCCGTTTCCCCTCCCATCTTTCCATCCGTCTTCAGCCCACCCCTCCACACACACTTTCAACGGCGATAGCACGGAGCATTGTGCAGCCGATGTAGTTTCATCTCAGCCGCGGTCGTGAAATGTAGCATGAAAAGTGCCTCACTCTCACAAACCTCCAATGTTGGAAGGTGCGTGCACCTCCAATGTTGGCTGGAGGAGGTGCGGGATGCAGTGCACCCATTCTGCTCTCCCCAGTGGGGCCCGAGGGAGCGATGGGACCGGAGCTCACTCCACAGCTGGAGGAGTGAGTTTGTTGGGATGCCTGCCCAGAGGAAGCCCATTCTGCTCTCCCAGAGCGATGGGACCCAGGAGCTGGTTTCAGCAGGGCCCGAGGGAGCGATGGGTCCCAGGAGCCGGTGTACCCAATGCCAGAGCGGCCAGGAGAGCGAGCGGGACCCAGGAGCTGGTGTACCCCAATGCCAGAGCGATGCGAGTCCCAGGAGCTGGTGTACCCCACGGCCAGAGCGATGGGACCCAGGAGCTGGTGTACCCCACTGCCAGAGCGATGGGTCCCAGGAGCTTAACCGCCTCCGTGAACACTCAGGCGCTTTAAAGGGCCAGCGCACTGCGTGATAACACCAGCTGCACAAGCAGGGTAAAGGCTGCTGAGGAGGTGAATAACGTAACGTAACAACAACCCCCCCACCTTTTCTATCACGTGATGTTTTTTAACACCATTACACACGCAGGCACAGAGTTGCTGTTGTCCTGCCTCCATAGCTAACAGTTAGCCATCTGCCCCCCGGGTCAGCGCCCCCCCTCCCCTCCCAACGCTCTTGATTTTTCTCTCGCCGCTCTGACGACATTTCACTTCTTAAACGCAGAGCGCCGGCTCCCTCTTAATCCGGCTCGGGTTAATCTTTCACAGATAGGGGAGGGGGGGCATGCTGGGGCCAGGGCCGGGCGGCTCCTGTTGCAGGGAGCAGACCAAATGACTCACTCGCTCTCTCGCTCTCTCTCCCTCCCTCCCTCCCTCCCTCCCTGCCAGGCCAGACAAGGGACACCTGTGTGGGACAGGGATCAGTCCTGTGATTCAGGCTTGTCTGAGCAGGCCTGTGTTTACCCTCCCCTTCCCCCAAACGGACCACGTGCTCTACTCTGAGCACTGAGGGGACCCCCCCACCCCGCTGTTCAGCCGAAAACCAAAACCAGCCGACTCTCCGCTCCCGGGAACTGGGTCACATCTTGTTTGAGAACACCAGAACAGACGAAAAAACAAACAAACCGAAAAATGGTAAAACATATGAAGAAAGAGCAGAAGGCGAACGATGTTCGTGTAGCGAACCCCGCGCCAGCGTCGGATTGGCAGGGGCGCACACAGCGTGCGTAACTTTGATTGAGTTGTTGGCAGCGACGAGAGCATTACGATTGGACGGCTTTTGAAAAGCCGCTGTGATATTTCTGATCTCCCTGTGAACGCTGCTGCCGTCAGGTGGAAGAATACTTTATCCAATCCCCCCCTCTTTGAAAGCTATTAAAAATTCACCGCCGGGTTAGGATTTGGCCTGTCCCCAACGGTTCACTTTTTGAGAGAGGCGGGGTTGTGCCCCATTGTGCGAGGGACGCGTTCAGTGTTCAGGGGCCCGAGAGAGACCCCAGACAGGTGCTCAGGCTGAGGTTCGGCAGGCCACACACTGGAGCCCACAGAGCGGAGAGGCCCTGTGCCACACCCCAGAAAAGAACAGGAAACCCCCTCTTCCTCCTTACTGCACTACTTTGCACTACTTGTTTCAGAGTTTCTTTTTCTTTTGAATTCTTTGTTTTCGTTTTCGTTCTCTCTGCTCCTCCGTCTCCCGCACTCCCTCTCTCTTTCTCTCTCTTTCTCTCTCTCTCTCTCTCCCACGTGTTGCCATGTGAGCTTTAGAGGTCCATTAAAGGGGGGAGCAGAGAGAGGAAAGATGGAGAGAAAAACAGAGAGGGAGGAAGAGCAAAAGCAGACTCCCCTCCCAAATAGGAGAAGAGGAGGGGGTAAAGGAATGATGTCACCGGCGTCCAGTGAGCAGAGAGGGCCGGGGAGCATTCGAGGGTTATGTTCCCTCACAGTGGGCGGAGCCTGGGCAGTCAGCTGTCTCACTTTGTCCAGCTGCCTGTGCCCCCCCCCCCCCACTGGACACCCAGCACCCATCGACTCTGCCCCCCGCGGACTCCCCTTTCTACAACCCGGGGGTGCGGGTGCTTGGGGTGATTGCTACATACCTTTTTTTCCCCAAAGAGCTTCATGTTTTCATTTCTTTCTTTCGTTCTTTTTTTCAGCCCGTTATCAAGTCCAGATCCCAGACATGAAAAGGGCTCGCTCTGACTCCACAGATACGTCGAGCTCACAACTGCGTCCCGCGAAATGTACACTGATTTCCCTTCACAAAAAGCTATGGGGAAAAATTCTGCCAGCCAAAGCACATCTACATTGAAATATTTACAGATTCAAGCATCTGGGGATAAAGTCATTATCCCCTTTCCCATCTCAGACCCCACACAGATGAGTGGCTCCAACATGGTCCCAAACAGTTGCCAATATGGTTAGTGATAGTTGTCAATCATAAGGGATATACCCTAATCATAATGTCCTCTGGTGGGAAAAAAAACCATCTCTTCTAAAACACTTTTTTGACCTTAGAAGACTTCCCGGGTTCACCACGTGTCCTGTGCTCGTATCGCGTAGTACTGCGCGTGTGGCTCCTGCCCGATGAGGGAGGTCATGTGACGATGGTGCCTTCGCCTCGGGACGGAATTCATCGTGACGTAACCCCTCGCAGCAAAGCCCCAGTTAGTTTGTTCAACAGGGCCAATTACGCAGTCCGGTGCGTGCGCGCACGTAACTCTCTCCCCCGATGCGCCGTGCGCCTAACGAGGGTGAGTGATTTACGAGCGCACTGTTTACAGCGCCGCGCCGTTAGAGTTGCGTGGCGTTATGAAATGTTCTTCATGCTAACCTCAGCCCAAGCACTCCACTGTTTCTTTGAGCTTTTTATCAATCGTCCTGTCCGGCCATAGGAGGTAGGATGTTGTCGTTTGTCTCCCCTTTTTCAAGGTTGCCTGTTCTGGGTTTGGGAACTCTTCTAATTAGCGCTACAGATGTAGGCCTTTCTTCTGCCTGAAAAATACACAAATGCGAAAAAGTTCTCCTTTTCGTGTTACGGCCTCCAGGGGAGCGTGTGGCGGTGGGGCTGTGCGTTCATTCGTGTCAGTGTTAATTCACGTCTGTCTTTATTTGTGTCAGTTGTGTCTGTGCTTGTTCATGCCGGTGTTGTCTGCGTGTTCCATGTCTGTGATTATTTGTATCAGTGTTGTCTGTTTGTTAAATGTCTGCATTTGGTTTCGGTGTTTGTCTGTCTGCGTGGACCGTCTGTGATGATTTGTGTCTGTGTTGTCAGTGTGGGTTGAATGTGTGTGTGTGGAGCTGGTGAATGGAATAGTAGAAATACAATGATAATAGTGAGTCCTTGCAGTGCAGTGAGACGCTCAGTTCTTGCAGGTTATTCAAACGTGTAGCGTTTGCGTTCAGGGAATCGGCCGTAATCCTGTCCTGGCTGTCAGTCACAGTCAGCCACCACGGGACGCTTAATGTAGCGGAAGATTTATTAGCAGAACGTTGTGGAAACATCGTGACGGCCCGAGGGGAGGACCCCCTGCCTCCCCCCGCTCTCGTTCGGAGCACCCAGGGGCCATCGCTGTTTTTAGGAACCTGCTGTGGCCACACACAACCCCTGCGTCACCCAGACTATCCAAAAATAAACAGAAAGAAAGAGAGAGAGAGAGAGAGAGAGGGAAACGGGGACAGAGCAAGAGAGGGAGAGAGAGAGAGAGGGACAATGCGAGAGAGTGAAACGGAGAGCGACGGAGGGATAGAGACGAAAGCCAGGGATCTACGCCAGACTGCAGATCCTAGGAGCCACCAGCTGTGAGAGGGAGAAGGAGAGAGGAGAGAGAGCAGAGAGAGAGAGAGAGAGAGAGAGAGAGAGAGAGAGAGAGAGAGAGAGAGACAGTGAACGCCCCCCCCCAAAAGAGAGGGCAGACGCATGCTCACTACCCAAAAATAAAACGAGACCCGCCAAGAATCAATGATCAAAACAAAGGTCTCGCACCACAGGCTTGACAGCCAGCAGCCTGGCCACCGTCGCGCGCACTGCGCAGTCAGGGAGATGCACACTATGCAGCCGGGACACACATACACCGGGCAGTCAGGACACACACGGTGCACAGTCAGGTAGACGCAGTGCGCAGTCAGGGACACACTGTGCAGTTAGCCTGTTTATTTAATCAGGATTAGGAGCTCTGTGAAGTAAATGTGAAATCCAGACATGCCCAGACGGCAGCAGAGCCCCTTGCCACAGCCCTGGGAGATCATGCCACGGGCCCGGCCCACAATCCCCGGCTTCCCCACAGCTCTGCGCCGTGTCACACACATAAAATGAAATAAAATAAATGAGACACTAAATCGTGGCAGAAATTACTGTTGGCCCAGTCCACGGAGCTGAGCTGTGCAAGACTATGCAACTAGGGCAGCTAGTGCAGGCAGGTCGCGGGCACCTGATCGACCAGAGGGGGCACTATTGCGCAATTAAGTAGGGATAATTCCCATTTTGTTTCCTCCATTCGTCCTTAGTACGATCCTCGGTCGTACCATGAAACGTTTATGTGTGACTGTGAGCGTGAGCATGCTTGTGTTTGTTTTTGTGCGACATGGCAGTGGCTTGTAGGGTCACTTTAAATGGCCGTCATTTGGAAAGCGATGGGACTTGTTTACATGCTGCTTGTTTTGATGAGATTTGATGATGAAATTCTACCTGGAGTCTGCCAAGTCTAGAGGAGGCCTTTGCCCTTTCTGTAATTCTGACTCTGACCCTGCCGTCGCAGCCCGGCCCGGCCCGGCCCAGCTCTGGCCTTGTCAGTACGTGGGACGGGAGTAACGATCGTAACGGGACGTAACGTGTTCTAGTGAAACTTGATTTATAGAATTCCCCAAACTGCCATTTCCGTGTTTCCGTGGGTTTTCCCCTTGCTTTCTGGGACAGTGTGTGAGAAGCGGAGGCTGACTGTTGTGAGAGAAGAGTTTAAGCCCTCCTGAAATCTGCCGTCTCGTTGTTCTAGACGGTGACCGCCTAAAAATCCACGCCAGCATGGGGGTTCTCAACCCCCCACCTTGTGTGGACACAGAACCTTCCCGAGAGTCCATTTGGGATACGGTGGGGCTATTCCTTCTGTCTGGCAGTTGTATTTTAAGGGAGATGGGCAGAGAGCAAAAGTTCTGTGTGCCAGGAAACGTAACCTGTTTTTCACAAACACGCCAGGTCAAGGCGGCCAAGATCGCCAGCAAGAAGACAACCTCGGATGAACTGGCTCTACTGAGCTGAAGCTGTGCTGTTAATTAGACACAAGACTGTGCTGTTAATGCGACTGGAGACTGTGCTGTTAATTAGACACAAGACTGTGCTGTTAATGAGACTGGAGACTGTGCTGTTAATGAGACTGGAGACTGTGCTGTTAATGAGACAGGAGACTGTGCTGTTAATGAGACTGGAGACTGCCCTTAATGAGACTGGAGACTGTGCTGTTAATGAGACTGGAGACTGTGCTGTTAATGAGACTGGAGACTGCTGTTAATGAGACTGGAGACTGCCCTTAATGAGACTGGAGACTGTGCTGTTAATGAGACTGGAGACTGCTGTTAATGAGACTGGAGACTGTGCTCTTAATGAGACTGGAGACTGTTGTTAATGAGACTGGAGACTGTGCTGTTAATGAGACTGGAGACTGTGCTGTTAATTGGACAGGAGACTGCTGTTAAGCCTGCCCGTGCTTAAAGTATGTGATGAATTAGAACAATAATTTAATGCTGGACTAATTCACCACCGCCACAGTTGGTTGATGAGCATTCTATGAGCATTTTTTGTAGGGGCGAAAAAAATCTCTCTCCTTTTCATCTGAATGAAACGCCAAGGCGGGCAGAATGGGCGTCCGAATAAAAAGGCCCGGGTCATTCGGTTTAAGCTTTCTGAAAAGAAAAGCCGCCTTGTCTAGCGAACGCTGCGCTTTGCGCCTTGTATTCAGCTATCAGACGCTTGTTGCATGAATGAAGAGCCAACGGGGCTGTGTGCTGCTGGAGGCATTCTCATTTTCATAGTTGCTCTCTGCTGACGCGTGTGTTTCCCATTGAGTAATGTACCACGGCCTTAAAAGGACTTCCTCGGAAAGAGGAGACAAAATCCTACGAACAGGAGCTCAGCCAGCCACTGGTGTAGAGTGAAGCAGTTTCCAGCACATTCTAACACACGCACGCACACACACACACAGGGAAATGCACGTGCTCACACACACACGCGTGCACACACACACACGGGAAAATACACGTGCACACACACACGCTCACGCACACGAAAATACAAACGCGCTCACATGCACGCATGGAAATGCACGAGCGGACACACACACGCAGGCGTAAACAAACACCGTGCACACACACACTCGTACTCTCGAACACACATACACAATGTGCGTGCACACACACACACACAAACACACACACACACACACTAAATGTAATTCCATAAAAATCCAAATAAGACATGACCTCATTTTAGCATCGGTGTTCCTCTGTAAACGCAGCGTTCAGAGAGGAAGTGAAGGAGAAGAGGAGGAGGTGTAGGAGGAGAGGAGGTGGTGTAGTAGGATATGTCCTCAGGAATATGAGCAGCAGTGGTGTCAGTGTGAAGTGTGCTGAGGTATGAGTAGGCGGAGGGGCGGGGGGGGGGTTCTGTGTTGTTGTGGCTGAACGCTGGAGACAGGAAATGCTCTGCATGCCTGAACACAGAGACCAGCGCATACCTCTCGAGAGCAGCGCCGGGGGGGTCACACCAGACCGATCCCTCTTCCTCTAGGGAGGAGTCTCGCAGGTTCTGCCGCGAACCTTGGATTCGTATGCAAATGTTGGCAAATGTGTGACATGCTCGCCTGAGTCACAGGGTTTGAGCGCCCCCCTCCAAGCCCGCACCGTTTATCCCCAAACCGCGTACGCTTCAAACCGAAACGTCTTTGCCGGAGTCTTGTTTTGTACGTAGGCTCTGCACCCCTCGTTTGGGTTTGTGACGTCGGGGTGTGGAACGAGCCCTGGGAGATTGCAGCTCTGCCTGCGGCCACGTCTTCAAGCACACACTGTCCCCCTCGTCGCAGCCGACGGGCCTGACCCGTCTCTGCAACGTCCTCAATCAGTCTGGGAGTGGAGAGGAGGAGGAGGAGGAGGAACAGTAAATTATTTTAAATGGTTCAGGATGGCTACCTGCACCTGCTTTGTAGGCTTGTGGAGATGATTTTGACTGGGCTTGCTGCAGGGAGAGAATTCTCTGACAATTTACTGTCTTAGAATTTGTGATGCGTGGCGCCATTGGCCCTTTTTTGTGTCAGAGGTCCGTGAAATGTTTGCGTGTAGCCGATGTAACGCCCCCATATTCATACACACACACACGCCCCCATATTCATACACACACACACGCCCCCATATTCATACACACACACACACACACACCCCCATATTCATACACACACACATTCATATTCACACACACACACGCCCCCATATTCATACACACACACACGCCCCCATATTCATACACACACACGCCCCCATATTCATACACACACACGCCCCCATATTCATACACACACATGCCCCCATATTCATACACACACACACGCCCCCATATTCATACACACACATGCCCCCATATTCATACACACACACACGCCCCCATATTCATACACACACACACACGCCCCCATATTCATACACACACACGCCCCCATATTCATACACACACACATACACACACACACACCCCCCATATTCATACACACACATGCCCCCATATTCATACACACACACGCCCCCATATTCATACACACACACGCCCCCATATTCACACACACACACACGCCCCCATATTCACACACACACACGCCCCCATATTCACACACACACACGCCCCCATATTCACACACACACGCCCCCATATTCACACACACACACACACCCCCATATTCATAAACACACGCAAACCCCCATATACATAAACACTCACACACACACACACACACACCCATATTCACACGCCCCATATTCATAAACACAAACCCACACATGCCCTCATATACATAAACTCAAAATTAATTGAGTTTATGTGGACCCCATGTGGAGTGAGTATTGAGGACCCTATATTCTGTCCCATATTCTGGGGCAGGTTGTCTTTTCAATAATAATAATAATAATAATAAGGGATTGCATTTATATGGTGCCTTTCAATGAACCCAGAGCACTTTACAGTGAAGGGGGAAAATCACCTCAACCACTACCAATGTGTAGCACCCACCTGGGTGCTGTGCGGTGGCCATTTTGCACCACACATATGCACATCTGCTGAGGTGGAATTATTGAGCCTATTAAACTATTAAGTACAAGGTTTGTACAGTAGTGCGTCATACAGTCACACTTGCCACCGATAATAAATGGCTCATGTGAAATATTGAAGTGGAGGTCAACCCAAATGCATGCACTCAGCCCGGTAGATATAAAGAGAGAAGGCAGTGGACTCAGGGCTGTGGTTGTTGACTGACAGGTCGGTTGCTATGCTCCGGTAAATGCGTATGGGCGGGGCGGGGGCGTTTGTACCTGTGTAAGCTCCAGAACCCCCAGCATCCAGCACTGCGTGAGGAAGTCGACCCCGTTTCCCAATTGTGTCCCTCCTCTTCACCTACTGTTTAGAAACTTTTCCAGCTTCCTGTTTGTCACTGAGATGAAGTCAGAGGAGCAACGGCTCACTGTACGGGTTGAGGTCACTGGAACGCCGAATCCCTACGATTTGATTGGTTTGATCTGTGATTGGATTAGACTGAATGCAGCTACGTTTGCAATGGAGGGGGACGTGATTATAGCAATATCCACTTACAATCACAATAATAACAATCTCACAAAAAAAAATACCCTGTAAATCCCGGCCTGGTCTGGAGCTCACGTGAAGTCCAGATATGTGGCTTTAAAACTGCTTTGGTTTGACTGTTTTGGTCAGTTTCTCTCTCTGAGACGTGCTTGGGTAGAACTTGTTTGCGACCACACTGTTCTTTCACCGACGTTTCCATTCAAATGGGGATCTCAGCCTGCTTTAAAACGACAACACAGGATGCAAATATCATCATTGTTGATGGCAGCAACTATAATAATAATGCAATACATAATACTAATAGTAATCATAACTAATGTTGTAATAATGTAATTATTCTTTTCATTGTCATTGTCATTATTGAGACAACACCATCAGTACTCTTTGCACATTCTGTACGTCAGCTGTATTAGCATAATCATGTTTTGGCCAGATATTGACCCTCCTGTCCAGTGAGCAGTTCTCAGGCCTGCTCAAGTTGAAAGGTGACTTGGCTCATTGCTACGACCCCAGCAGGGGTTTCAATCAGTGATGGGCTTCATGACACCATAAAACGGGTGGAACTACCATATGTGCTTTGTTGTGAAGAGCAAACCTTGTCATCGTTCAAACAAGTCAGTGATTGATAGCTGAATGTAGCTCTACTCCATGTTCGTCAGGATATCTCAGTCAGCCATCACTGACTCAGACCTTGTTTCTCCACTGGTCTTGTTATTCCTTATCTCACAGGTTAGGAACAGTCGGTCGTATTCTTAGAGAGTTCAATGATTTAGAGGTCTAAACTTGAGGTTTAAAACCCTGCGAAGGTTGTTGTGTTTGGCCCCATTTAGATTGACATGTATAAACATTTTTTTTCTTAAATGCCTGGATTTATGGCAAGGGGTCAAACCCATGAACTTTAAATTTCAGAAGTCTTTACTTAAAGTCATAGGATGAAGGCTGAAGTTGTACAGTTTTATTGTGCAACGTCCAATCTTATTTTGGGCAATGACATGAGATGTTTAGCCTAATCTGTGGCTATTACAAAATTCAATTGCATCTATTGCATTTACTCATTAACTTTGCACTTAAATTTGAAATACATTTGTGTCATAGCAGTAATAGACAGACATGTTTTTTTAGCTTGAAAATAACTTCAAAACGCCCTCATCATAAAACAGAATTCACTTAAAAGTGATTGAATTTGCCACAAATTGATTTTTTCTGCTTCCGTTTGCTCTTTGTTGCTCATATTAAAAGTGTTTTTAAATGTCAACCTTACCATGCAGAAGAACCAAAGCACATTTTGTGTTTAAGAGTGATAGTATCTTGCTAGATGCCTCCGTTGTGGGGTGGGGGGGGGTGGAGTGGCAGAGAGGTTATGATGCTCTTGTGAAACATATTTCATGTGACAATATTGACCAACACAAGGAAATTACTTAATATAAATAATGAAGTGTTTAATATAGAGTATATTGTTGTTTTTGATGCTGTGGGCGGTGGTGACCTGTTGTGACAGTGCAGTGACAACAGGTTAAATGGTTAAATGAGCAGGTGAGGCATTGCACTTTACTGAGGGACAGGTGAATATTCAGGAAATATTTGGAATTACATGGAACCTCTGCAATTTTCCCAGATAGGGTTGCTGGGCAAGGCAAAGAAAACCCTATGAGGCAATATTGATTATTATAAAGACAGTTTGAGAATCTAGGTTTGAGTCCTATTAGTCTATAGTAAACATATGCCTTTTTTCGTTGCTATCTAAATTGTGTATCCCTCGCCAGAAAAAAAAACACGAGTCACCGTGAAGAAAAGGCAGCAATAAAATGTGTCCGACGGGAGCCCTGATGAAGGCGGTTTGCCTCTGAAACGTTGGCAAATAAATCTGCATCGGAGAATAGAGCGTGCGACCTCTTGTCTCCTACCGACTAAAATACTTAACACACAAATAATCCCACATGACAAAATTACGATTATTGGTGAATTTGCAGAAACTGGGTTCATTCCGATGCCGGGTCACTGAAGCACAGCTGTTAAACTGGTCATTGTTCAGTGGATAATAACATAGAAGGCTGGAAATGAAAACGACGTAAAACCTTTTCCCTCCCAAGTTTTTTTAATGTTCTAAAATGTGTGCATGTTTGCTGTTTTTTTTTCATGCATGTTAAGGTTGGGATGTTTACTGTGTCGCGACTGGAAACACGAGGATGTAGACCGTTTTATCAGACGCGTATTGTAGCAGGTATAGTAACATCTAGCCGCAGACTGGGGAAAAGGATATTTAATTACCATGGTTACCAGCCCCCCCCCTCCTCTCCTGCCCCTCGCACTAGCGAGGACTTGTTTACCACATTTCTACTCCAGACTCAATAACATGCCAATCATCGAGACCCTCCCACACTCGCTCGCGATTGGTCCAGAGGAATTTCCACCCAGTTGTACTCACACCCCCACCCATAAAACGGATGATCCGAGCGGCTTGGGCACCCCTGCGCTGCGCTGCGCTCGGAGGAGCGAGGAACAGCGCGCGCGACTGATGCGAGCCAGTCAGTTTGATCATGGTGGCAATGGAAATGAATGACAACCCTGGCAGTAGTAACAATAACAGCAGCAATAGTGATAACAATAATGATTCAACAGCAATCCATAATTCGCTGATCATGCAGAGTACTGAATTTCACATAACATTTAAATGCATTTGGTTTTGAGCTAAGGTTGTAGAATAAATTACCTAGGCCTTGTGTGTTTTCAAGCGACGGGGAATCATTGTAAAATGTCTCGAATAAAATACAGTTATGTTACTATCGTTGGTGTTGCTGTTACCTGTTTACTCATTCTGGTCAAGGCTTTTGCTACTGTTGCGTACGTAGGCGCCGGACTAGTAGTAGACTGTGGCTTTGTGATCGTAAACGCGAAGCGACGATGTGTAGAGGCGACAGTTTTTTTGTTGTTGTTTTTTTTACAGTGTAAGTGTAGCGTCTTCATTCACAGACTCGGCGTGTGGAGGGTGTTACACCTTTTTAATCCGTTGTTTGTTTCCGCATCCCCGTGAGAGGCACGCAACTGACTAGACTTTAGCAAGGAGGGCAGCTCTCGACTTAATGTAGGGCATTAGTGTGTCATAGCGGGTCTTTCTTACCTGGTGTTCCGACCTGAATCACCCCTCTGCCTTGCCTGCTACAATGCGCTGTTATTTAGAATGATAGCTCAGGCTCCGGTATGAATTATTTGTAAAGAGGCATTCTGGAATTCCTGGAGTGGAGTTTGGCCGTGCTGGACCGGATCGGCACTGCAGCTATTTTATGTAACCCCAGTGCAGAGAAACTAAACAAACACCAATATAGCCAGCGTTTATAGAGTAATTCAAAACTAAAAAATATAATTTTAATTCGGAAACGACTATATATGTAGATTTAAGAAACGGGTTACACGTGCTCAACTCTTTGACTTTGGCACTAGTGCCCAAATAACAGGATCTGTGGTTGTGTGATGGGGAAGCGTTTGTAATCAGTCTTAAAACACAGAAACACAAATTCCCTACATCCTTTAGCATGACATTTAAGTTTTGTAAAAAAAAATTTGTTGTGGAACTTCATCCTTATAAACATTAGACACCGAAATTGAGAGAAGAAGAAGAAAAGAAAACATCATACACACATCACTAGGGCAGTACAAAAGTAGTGTGTTTATATACATCGCTGTTTCCCTGTAGGGGAGATGGGAGCTCATTTACGTAGTTAGAGTGAATACGTTGATCAAACCCCTGCTTTTGTGCAATTCATCATGAAATAAATGAGGCTTTTTGAATCAGTGTGGCGGGCAGAGAGTGGGCCTGAGCCTCCAGCGTTGAGTGGCTGTGTCTCCAGTGGCGCGAATGGCTGTGTTGTTATCAGAGTCTCACACAGAAGATAAGCAGCGTTGCCGTCGCGGCACGGCTCTCACAAATGCACTTGTCACAGTGGGAGAGCTTGAGACATTGATATTTTTGAAAAGGAACTTTTAAACATTTTTATTTTTAGACAAGTTACTGTTTATCATTTTTCTTCTGTCATCTCTGTGTCCAAACAGGACAGGCAGTAGGTGAATAATGGGATTTTATGATGTAAATTAATGATGCATATTTATTTTGCATATTTATTTGCTTTAAATATGGCTGTAGCTTTACTGTTTGTTTTAGAAACGGCGTTCTTTGATGCCACGATCCTCCGTATCAGAATAATTGGGGGATTCCCTCCTCCTCCTCCTGGTTCGCTTTGATTTTGAGTGGTTTTTGCTTCTGTTTACCTCCCCTGTCTGTGTTAACACCTGGCCCTGGGTATCATAATGATCATTCACACACATCACCACTGCGGCGGGTGGATGCGCTGCCATCATTATTATGATTATTGTTATTATTATTATTATAACTGGTATCATTTTGTAGGTGCCCTCATTTGGAGAGATTTTTTGTGTGCAGGACATGAATTGATTGAATGGTAACTTGTTCTACCAGTTCAAAACCATTTTGGGTTAGTTTGTCCTGAAAAGAACAGAAGGGGGGGAGGGGAGCATTCATTCCTGTAACGGCCGACGTTACCTGTGTTTCAGTTTTTCCTCCCCCCACTCAGGTCAAAGTGATCGATCCCCAGAATGCATTTATTTATTTATTTTACAGTGAGAGACTTTTTTTTTTTCCCCGGTCTGAAGGGTGTCCTTGGAGATGGACGATAATGAGGGGCAGTGTAAATCACCGTCGGATTGCGGAGGAGGCGTGTGTCCCCGTGTAACGAGGTGAAACGCAGCCTGAGATGGATGGTGTGTTTATATAGAGGCTGTGCGGGAGAACTCACACACTCTCACATGCACTCTGGCACTCACTCACGCACATGCGCACACACACACACGCACACACACAGACAGACACACACGCACAAGGTCTCCCCTTCTCTCTGCGGCAGCGCTGAAAAACAGACGCGCTCGCTCACAGGGTTTCACCGTCTACCCATCAGGTCAGAGCTGTTTGTGACAAACGGAGGTGGTGGGGAGGGGGTGGAGGGTCACATGATCCCAGCTCAAGATCACAAACAATTCAGAATTGCATGGGTCGGGCCAGTCTGTCTGTCTCTCGCTCTCTTTCGCTCCCTCTCTCTCTCTCTCTCCAGCTCGGCCAATCGGCATCTCCACTGCCCACCATGTGGCCACCCTCCCCTCCCTGTAAAAAGCCACATTGAGTTTTTACAGTGACAGCGGCGTTTGAACGCACTCACCTGAAGTAGACGGGCACTTGTAAGCCTTTTGTTTTTAGGACCCCCAATGTTTTTGTTGACGGAAATGATGAAATGGCCATTAAGAGCTGAATTCAATATTTTTTTTCTTTTAAATTGAAAATCACCTGCTAAAAGTCAGTACTTTTCCAACCCCACCCCTACTCCTTTTTTTAAAAGGAGCTGATTTAATGATTTTCTCTGGATTGGCCTGAAGTGAACTCGGCGCAGAAATGACTGTGGTATTTTTGGCATGTTTGGTGGAATTCTGTTCAGTGAAGTGTTTTTGGCTGCTCCTGCAGATCGCCGATTTAAAATGTCTTTGTGATCACAATGTTCCAGAACCCAGGACCTGGAGCACCCGCGTCGCTTCAAAGCCGGTTAACCCCGAACCTCGAACTTCAGAAGCGTTACCATGGCAGCAAAACCCATGGAATACATAACGCAAAAAAAACAACAACTCAGTCTTGTCATTGAACATTCCATTTAGTTATTTCCCTCAAAGAGATATTTCAGATGCTATAGTTTATAGTCATAATTATGGCCATTATGTTTTTCAGAAGTTCAAAACATAATGGCCATCATTTGAAGTTAGTTTGCCAATCGTGACTTGAAGAGGCGCACTGCATCTTTTTGTATATTTAAGTCCAAATGTCCTTTACCTTATTGATTTAAACACGTTACAGGCACGTGAGAAACATTTACATTTTTACATTTTAGCATTCAGCAGGCGCTCTTATCCAGAGCGACTTACAAGATGTGCATCAATATGTGCATTGATACATGGTAGGAGCAATCATAGAAACACCACAATGAGACGCATTGCATCCGATGTTGATGAGCAACAAGACTCCTCCCCAGAGTGTGTGTAAGAACTATGTCCTGTGTGTGTACTTCACTGCTTCTTTTCATTTTCATTTTTCACTTTTTAATTTTGAATATGTATTCGATAAGTGGAAAGGGCAGATAAACGTGCGTCCCTGTTCTCCGGCGTGTTGTAAGTTTGATTTGGGTTTTCCCATTACAGGATTAACATTCTGCAGTCTGATTATACTCCTGGCAGGAACATTCTGGGGATTTCTTCCATAGCACACTGGCTCTGGCACTGAGCAACAAAATCAGAGAGAAAAAAGAAAGAAGGAAGAGAGAAAATCAAGTGGGTCAGTGTCCAGAATCATATGCCACTGAAGCAATTAAAACAATTATATGATACATTTTGAATGTTGACTTGATTCGGTCAAAAACCCTCATTGTTCTGGAACATCAATGTTAATATTTTAAATATAAAAAAACAAAAAAATAAAAAATTAATCAAATAAAAACACACAGTCAATGTAGATGTTTATAGACATGATGTCCACACACACACACACACACACACACATCTGAAAAGTGGTTCACTGAACTTGAATGTACAAGCGCCCCCTACTGGCTGTTACCCTGCATGCATCTCACACGCTGTGGGGTATAGCCATGCCAGACATTGCCCTGTCCCATAATGCCCCTCTGCACGCTGGTTGGCGTTGTCTGGGTCCTGGGTAATTGGACAGTGGATACCTGCTGTCATTACCATGGCACCACTCTACTTTACCACCTGTGACTCCGCCTCCTTTGAGTTAGACCCTTCCAGATGCTCTCGGTTTCTGGGTAACAAGCCACATTTGGTAATTTCACCAATTTTTGGTACATTTCTTTCTACCATGTTATTATCTCATTGGATTTATTTGGGGGCCTTCCTAGATTTGGCACGGGAGAGCCCAGTAACCCAGAGATATACGATATGACATTTATAAAGGATTCTCTCAGTTCATTGTAGATTAAAAACATGTTTGAATTTGACTCACAAATGTTAATAGTAGTATCTTTGTACCTCTTCAGTGGAACGTCCAAACTAGAGACCACGCCTCCGGGCCCGATCCCCCTCCCCCCGGATTCCCGAAAACTCCTTGTTGCGGCGCACTCCTTGTTGGGCAGTTGCGGTTTCCCGCGGCGACTAGCGGGAAAAGCCACAATGCCAGGCATGGCCGGGGGCGCAGCAGCCGCGTGCGGAAATAGGCCCCCGCTCTAAGAGGGGAGGGGGCGCATCTATAAATAAAGGCGCCGTATCCTTGGTGCCTCGGTTGTTTGGGCGCGGGGGGAAACGTGGGCTTATATGGGTGACGGGGATGGGGATGAGGAATCTGTGGAAATGATGCGTAGCTGGGTGAAGCGCTGGGCCAGGGGGTAACTGCCACTCCTCCACCTCACCTTCCTTAAATAGACGCAGCACAAAAGCCCCGCGACGCTATTTAAGGAAGCCCGGGCCCAAAGATCCAGATCCTGCCTTTACAGGAGTACGAACTCCCTCGCTCTCGTTCCCTCTCTCGCATCCTTCCGTAAACTCGTCGCCCCCGCGGATCACGCGTCGGAAGGCGGTAAGGGGAGCCGTGAATAAATCTTTCCAGTTTGGAATAAGTCCAGTTATGACAAAAATAGGAAAACAGTGTTTGGAAGTGACCAAAATAGCGAGGCGCATTCATTTGGGCAGATTAGTGTGCTATCGATGCATTCGATTATAAAACTCTCCTCAATTTCACCCCTCGCAGTTTTGTGATTTAATTTTATATAGGGGGAGAGTATGGAATTGGTGAAAAAATCAAGAATGTGAAGTAGCACCCCCTACTGGTGCTCATCGAACAAACTCTGGTTTGTGTGGAATTTCTATCCGCTTCTCAGCAGTGATTGTGCTCAGTGTTTTAGGTGCTTCAGTTCTGCTGATAAATGAAACTGTATGAAATATTAGGTTTGTGGCTTAGCAACCATGCCCCCCCAGCACCCATCCATAAAGCACACAGCTGTGCTTTGTGACAGTTCCATTCTGTCTGTGAACAAATGGCATGCCACTTTGTACAAGAATCCCGGACGTACACACAGGCCTTATATACACATGGATCAGTGTGCGCGAATGTCGTCGTTAGGATTTATTACACCAATAAATGTAATTGCCAGGTGTCCTCATAACTCCAAACACTACTGTATATAGTAATAAGTGAAATGTGAAAAATCCCATTCAGACAGCCCTGGCGCTTCCCGTGTCTGCTGGGCGTGGTGCCAGCCAGCTCGCCAGGCGGTTGCTAGGAGACCTGGAGTAGCGAGACTGTAGTGGGCCGGTGGCTGCTTCCTATAGGCTGGGGCATTTACCTGAGGATTCCGTTACCGCGGGATATGCCAGCCCGCTTGCACAAACACACTCACTTGCTCACACACACACACACACACACAGACACAAACACACGAATGCCCATGCGCACACAAGAGGAATCACACACACGACTGCCTGTGCACTTTCACACACACACACACACACACACACACACTTCACACGTGTGTTTTTATGCACGCAGCTCTAAAGTCTTTCATTTGAAACACGCTAACGCTCTCCAAACAGCCGTCGTCTGTCACGCTCATGGTGGCGGAGGAACCAGACAGGAGGTCTGGAGGCCACACACACAAAGTCGGAATGTGTCCTCATCTTTGTTTTCGGTCGGTACGAAATGGGTGAAACATACATGAATCCTGAATCAGGTACTTGTTTGAAACGCTATGAGGGGTTTAAGCCTGTCATGTTAAAAGCCTGCACATTCTTTGCCGATTGCCACGTTAATTCCGTATTTGTATTTTTTTGTTTTGTTTTGGCTCAGAGTTGGGATTTACGTCAATGTTGTTTTGAAAAAAACAATGTTGTGTGTGTATTGCATTCATGCGTCCTACACATATATACCCCTATGTTTCCATTGAGCAACCTTCCCTGCAGGTCAGCTATACCCGAGGCAGAGGCCTTTCCACTGAAGCCTGACCCAGTGAGGCCGTTCACCTGACTAACGCTGTATCCATTTGAACATGCTTTCTCCGGTACAATTGGCATGTCATTAACTCTGTCTCTCTCTCTCTCTCTCTCTCTCTCTCTCTCTCTCTCTCTCTCTCTCTCTCTCTCTCCTCTCTCCCTCTCCCTCCCTCTCTCTCTCTCCCTCTCTGTCCGTTTCTCCCGCAGTGTGTAACAAATGCGAGACGCAGGCGTGCACCGAGGCCGGCGAGTGTTGCCACGCCCAGTGCCTGGGCAGCTGCACGCAGCCGGAGAGCGACACGGCGTGTGCGGCCTGCCTGCACTTCTACCACGAGGGCCAGTGCGTGCCGGAGTGCCCGCCCGACACCTACAGCTTCGAGGGCTGGCGCTGCATCACCATGGAGCTGTGCTCCGGCGTGCACCTGCCCAGCGAGGTCGACCGCTTCGTCATCCACGACGGCGAGTGCATCCCTGACTGCCCCTCGGGGTTCACCCGCAACGATAGCCAGAGGTGAGCCACCCACCGTGACCGTGACTGTGACTCCAGACTGCCACTGGGCGACTACGACTGCCTCTTGAGTTTTACAGGGTGAGATCCCTACTGAAACGACGATGAGCATCCGTTTGGTTATTTAAAGTACCGTATGTTAATAATCGTTGCACGCCGATGACCGTGACACAGAATGTGCAAGTAACGCTCCAAACGGACATGTATTGCATGGTGAAAAATCTGTTATTTGCCACTAATTTACCCCTGAAATCTCTGCTCACCTGCTGCCATCGAGTTTACACTCAGAAGTGTGTGATTAAAATAATAATAATAATAATGATGAAATGTATACAGCCACCTTTCAGACCCAGTTCGGTAGCCCAAAGAGCGTAGGGTAAGAATAAAATAAAATGAAAAGAAAAAAACTCTACTCTCTGAAAAAGGATGTCAAGTGTCTTCCCTCACTCTCTCACAGAATAACCCTGGAACAGTAATGATCAGTAATAAACAGGAGACTGCATGTTGTCATTATTGACCCTGGGGTTTTATTGACGCCGGGACGCTGTGGCGTTGGCCAACAACAGTGAAACTCGATTGGGCCGTCGAGGTCGTGCCAAAAACAAACACCAATCAATCCCATTGTAGGGCCAGAGTGCGGAGGCGTTCTTACCAAGCGATCTGTAATTCTCTAAGCCCATTATAATGCATCTCATAGTATTGCATTTTCTTGAGTAGGATATGATGTTTAAATCCATTAGCAAATATTGGAATCCCGTGTGTAGACGAGGTTTGGAGCGTCGGTGCGGAACACTCTGAATGTGCGGGAGCCGTGACCTGGCATGCCCCCGGCCGGGCTCGTATAGCGCCCCAGGGCCTGCCTGTTGTGTCTTGGTAGAGTGTTTTGGGCGGGTGTTTGTCTTAGCATCCCCCCCTCTCTGGATGGAGCCCTGCTGTCAGGAAACGCTCAGCGTAGGGGTCACTCAAGGTCCCGCGACCTCGTAGCCCAAACAAAACAAGAGATAAAGCAGAGCCATCTGTGGGGCGGGGGCGTGGCGGCCTTGTTTTCCCGCCCGAGAACCCTGCTGCCGCTGAGGTCATGTGTGCTGTCCTTGACTGTCTTCCCCCTCCCCCACCTCCTCCTCTCTCTCTCTCTCTCTGTCTCTCCCCACCTCTCCTCTCTCTCCCTTCTCTCTGCCTCTCTCCATCTTTCACCCCCCTTCTATCTCTCTCCCACGTTGCTCTGTCCCTCTCTCTCTCTCTCTCTCTCTCTTCCTCTCTCTCTCTCTCTCTCTCTCTCTCTCAGTATGTTCTGCAGTGCGTGTGATGGACTGTGCGATAAGATCTGTGATGAAAAGGTCATCGACTCGGTGGACGCTGCTCAGTCCCTGAAGGGCTGCACCATCATCAAAGGCAACCTGCACATCAACATACGCCGCGGCAGTAAGTGCAGCGCGCCAGGAGGGGGCGCTCACGGCTCCCTACTCCCACCACTCACACACAAACGCACGCACAGAGATTATCACACAGACGCATATTCACACACACACACACACACACACACACACACACACACACACACACACACACTGTATGGGTTAAATGTTTGCGTGAGGTTTGAGCGGAGCTGCTGCTGTCCTCCCCACAGATAACATCGCCTCAGAGCTGGAGAGCTTCATGGGCCTGATCCAGACGGTGACGGGCTACGTGAGGATCCGCTACTCTAACACGCTCAGCTCGCTGTCCTTCCTCAAGAGCCTGCGCTACATTCACGGGGAGGAGCTGATGGAGTCGTAAGGCCTCTTCTATTCTGTCTCCTCTCTCCTCTCACTCTCACTCATTACATTACATTACATTACAGGCCTTTAGCAGACGCTCTTATCCGGAGCGACTTACAGTTTCACATACAATCCATTTATACAGTTGGATATTTACTGAAGCAATTCAGGTTAAGTACCTTGCTCAAGGATACAACGGCAGTGCCCCCACCTGGGATCGAACCTGCAACCTTTGCGTAACAAGCCCAGTTCCTTAACCATTATGCTCCTCTTCCTCTCCTATCCTCTCCTCTATTTAATTTTAAAGCCAAGAATGCTCCATCACCGCACTCAAAATTGCAATGCCTAGGGAGTGGCATATAATGTATAAAGTTGCTGTCTGTTTTATAAAGTCGCTGTGTAATATTTGGACCTGAAGCGGTTCTGGCGACGGAACCTTCCAGTATAATTTACTGGAATTGTGCATTGTACACCTGTGCCTGCAGTAAAGGTTGTGCAGGTGTTCCTGCCTGTTTTCCCCCCGACAGGCTCATTGGGAGTGGGGTGTTCTCACACCTACGGCCGCCTCTGAGCCTGACTCATTTCTCACTCCGATGTGGGAGAACTCCGGGGATGTGCTTTGCTAATAAACAAGTCTTCAGTTGCTGACGAATCACGTAATAGAGTGGGTGCATGAAATGATAAACCGCCCCGGCCAACCAAATCCACCCTCGGAAATCTGCCGCCACCAATCGGATTGCAGTAAGCCTAGGCCCCAAAAAAGAAAGAAGGCGTGTCTAAGCGCTCAATCAGAGTTTGAGGGTTTGTATTGGACACTACCCCTGCAATGGATATCTGGATCAGAGTCAGCCTTGCTCAGAACGGTCATCCATGGTGTTCCCCGCCCAGTAGGAATAACCTTGATTGCCCTACACCACAAGAGATTAAAATAATAATAATAAAAATAATAATGATAAAATGTATACAGCCACCTTTCAGACCCAGGTCGGTAGCCCAAAGAGCGTAGAATAAAATGTGAAAAAAACTCTATTCTCTGAAAAAGGATGTCAAGTGACTTCCCTCACTCTCTCACAGAATAACCCTGGAACAGTAATGATCAGTATTAAACAGGAAACTGCAGGTTGTCATTATTGACCCTGGGGTTTTAAAAGAGTGAGAACCTGTTCAGGTCCTCTTAAAGAAATAAAGGACGCCTCGCAAAAAAACAAATGGGCGGTGTGGATGTTGGCATGTTGTCTTGGGCCTGGATCAGCACCGTATGACCTTGGCCCCCGGTGAGCGGATTCACTCGAACACGCACATTCTCATCTCCCATCTCCTGCATTTCTGTGGACCCACGCGCACAGGAGGAGACGGGTGGACTGGAAACGGCTCGGGCTCCTGAGGAGGCCCCTGTCCCGCCACGCGGTCTTCACACGCGCGCTCCTCTGCGTGGCCCCCAGACAGTCTCCGTGTGAAACAGGTGTACGGTGCAGGGTGTTGGCTTTTGCTTCGGATGGCATTTTTTTGTAGACAGGCGGAGATGTTTTGTTCTGCTTCTCCGGAAATGTCTCACAAACCAGAGGACGGGAGAGAAAGCGTTTCGTCGTTCACGAGGAATGCGGCCTGTCCACCTGCCTCGCGCTGGTCTGCCAGATCGAGTGTCGCCGCCATAAAGCCACACCCCTGTTCCTTTTTTTTGTGTGGGGGGAGGGGGGTCAAAGAAAAAGACAAGATAATGGGAAATAAATGAAATCTTTGCTCTGCCGACCGCAGTTTTTAAGCGCGATCGGTAATTCGCCACGGTTACTTAAAGGTGGAAATAGGAGTCAGTGTTTTCATTCTGGTTATTTGTGCAAACAGTATCAGCTCTTGTACTGCGGGAAACCAGATGAAATACAAACAGCCAGATTGAAAAACAAAAACAAAAAAAAAAAAAACAAAAAACATTTTTTGAAACTTTTTTCATTTGGTGGGGACAGATACAATTAAGCACTGGCACACTGATGCATCGCGCACAGAGCCAAGGCTCATTTCCAGCACCAGTTCTCAGATGGACACGAGATACAAGTGGACTGAACGCGGGGGGAAGGGGGTGACTTCACCTCTGCTGTCGTAAGCCCCAAACATACCGGAGCAGTGGTCACAAGAACGGCACAGTGTGTTGCCGTGGCGACTGGACAGTGTCCAAAGATGGCCGGCAGGGTCACAGGAAGGGCCTTGGCCCCCTCTGCTTGTTGTCTCTCCCAGAGTCAGGTTTCAGACACAGGAATGTGAGCGAGGGGAGACGGGATTCTGCGCATTCCCGAGCGGCTCAGCGGAGCGCGGTCCTGTTTAAAGCCTCTGTGCCCTGCTGCCCCCCCTACCCGTGCCACCGGGCCCGCCGTCCCAAACACCGCCACCCGCCGCGGCGCAGTGCCAGGGCCTCCGCCCCAGAGCGCTCTACGTTCACGCTGGCGCTTGACACACGAACCCGTCTGGCCGAAGCCCTCCTCAGCGTGTCACAGATACGTTGCAAACGTCACAGGCGTTTTAGAGACGCTCTCATCCGGAGGCTTGCAGTTGACATTTCTTTACATGCAATCCATTTGTACAGCGGGATATTTATTGAAGCAATTCCATTATGCTGGACCGCTACTACCACACTGCCAGATCACAGAAGGGCCCTGTGTTCTTGTGTGTCCGCATTCCAGCATCGCCAGAACAGCCCGTGTGTGTATGTACGTGACACGTTTGTTAATCACTCGCCTTGTTTGTTTTTGGTTTCCCCCCCCCTCCCCTTCCTTCCAGAATGTACTCTTTCTCCGCCCTGGATAACCAGCACCTCCAGTACCTGTGGGACTGGAGCCAGCACAACCTGACCATCAAGGCCGGGAAACTGTACATCCGCAAAAACCCCAAGCTGTGCGTCTCCGAGATCCACAAGATGTGGGAGGTGACGGGCATCGCCGGCAAGTTCGAGGAGGCCGAGTTCCGCAGCAACGGCGAGCGAGCGAGCTGTGAGTAGAGCACCCTGTCTTCGGTTCGGTTTGCGGCCAGACCCTCGCGCGTCGTTCCGTCTCCTCGTGAAAACTGCGACGAAGAATACATCGTTTTATTTTAAGGAAAAAAAGATCATTGTGCCTCCGGTTCAGCTACGGTTGTTCACGGCGTGCTTGAAACCAGACGCGCAAAACATCGTACGTTCACATTCCACAGTCCCCGATCTGAGGCTTGACACACCGGCTGTGTTAGCGGCTGCCTGTAGAGGAGGGAGAGGTGAGGAAGCGTCTAAAACGTGTCCATCTCAGCGTCGCGTTTTTTACGCCTTTTGTACAGAAAACGAAGTTAACATAACGTGACATTTAGCAGACACTTTTATACAAAGCGACTTAAAGTAATGAATGCATACATTTTTCAGTATATGTGGTCCCAGTGGGAATTGAACCCACAACCTAAGCGTTGCCAATGCCATGCTCTACCAACTGAGCCACACAGAACCCCAGAGAACCAAAGTTCAAAAGCCTTAAGCGGCTGCGTTTCTCTTCTTTCCGTGAGAGAGCGTGAGCATACCCGAGCGTTTCCAGTCGTCGCGCTGCTGAAAGGCAACGCATCCATTTCTGAACTCGGTTGGTTTGAGCACGAAGGGTAGTTTGTGAACTGGGTCAGTGTCTCTCCCGGTAGAGCGCACTGGGAATGTAAATATAAGAGCGGTGGGAGCAGTGAAATCACGGGGGCCTCCCGCCACGCGCTGCGCTGACGACAGCTGCCATTTTGGCCTTTTTGCCCGCTGCGCATACCTCTGAACTCTCCTGCTCGAATCCTGAAACGCACGCTCGTATATGAGCCTGCAACGTTTACTCACGCGCCGACACGATGAAATATTGGCCAGTTGGACTTTTTGATTTTTTTGTTGTTGTATTTTTTTAATTTTTGATCCACAGTGCCTGCATTGATGAGTTTGAATTAAACTAATCTGCAGGGCTTTGCTGATTGGGCAGTTGTTGCTGGGGTTCGTTGTGAGGCATTCGTTGGTGGTTCGTGAGGTTCTCGTTCCGAGTCAGACGTTTTTTCACTCAGAATCTTCGGCCTCCTTCAAAACGACCTTCTCCCGTGCCTTCGGTGACATTAAACGAGTATTAAGTGGTTTAAATTATAAGGCTTTTCACTTCTACGCAGGTGAGAGTCACATCCTCAAGTTTAAGTCCAACAGCACCATGAGTAACCGGATCAAGCTCACCTGGGAGCGGTATCGGCCGCCTGACTACAGAGACCTCATCACCTTTATCGTCTACTACAAGGAAGCGTGAGTGTGCACTTACCAACGCTCTGCTGCTGCTCTTAGAGCGGGAACGGATCATAGCTGATTATCAAGCCGTGTGTGTGTGTGTGTGTGTGTGTGTGTGTGTGTGTGTGTGAGAATGTGTGCGTGTGTGTGTGTGTGTGTGTGTGAATGTGAACCTGTGTGTGTGTGTGTGTGTGAATGTGAGCCTGTGTGTGTGTGTGTGTGTGTGTGTGTGTGAATGTGAGCCTGTGTGTGTGTGTGTGTGTGAATGTGAGCGTGTGTGTGTGTGAGAATGTGTGTACGTCAATGTACGTGTGTGTGTGAGCGCGTGTGTGTGTGAATGTGAGAGTGTGTGTGTGTGTGTGTGAGAGAGAGAGTGTGTGTGTGTGTGTGTGTGTGTGTGAGAGTGTGTGTGCACATTGGCCCTCTGGGACTGTGTAAATGAGACATTCTTGCTGCACTGCAGACCCTTCCAGAACATCACGGAGTTTGACGGGCAGGACGGCTGTGGCTCCAACAGCTGGAACATGGTGGACGTGGACTTGCCGCAGGACAAGGACATGGACCCTGGAGTCCTGCTGTCCCCCCTCAAACCCTGGACCCAGTACGCCATCCTGGTGAAGGCCATCACCCTGGTGGTAGAGGACAAGCACATCCCTGGAGCCAAGAGTGAAGTGGTGTACATCCGCACCAACCCCTCAGGTACATACGCACTTGTGCCAACCCCTCAGATATATCCTGACTTGTACCCGTAAAGCGTACATTTATATATTCCAAGTGCAAGTTGTGAAGTACAAATACAAATAGTAAAATACAGATTTAGATTGTGCTTTCAAGAGTACAAGCTGAGAAAACAATTTTAGAATGTTAAATTCATGTTCAGAAATGTGAAATTGATATTCAGAAGGTTAAATTCATATCCACATTACTTTTGTCACTAATTTAACTGCATGTTGCAGAGCCCTCAATGCCCCTGGATGTCCGCTCCTACTCCAACTCCTCCAAGCTGCTGGTGAAGTGGTCGCCCCCCATCTCCCCCAATGGGAACCTTACCTACTACCTGTTGCGCTGGCAACAACAGCCTGAAGACAAGGAGCTGTACCTGCACAATTACTGTTCTAAAGGTGAGCGCTCCCTCCTGGCAGCTGGCGTTTTGGAGGATTGCGCGTGGTGGCCTACACTCTTTACAAACTGACAGAGGACATAACTGTGAAGAGACGGGCCACCTACCAATACAACTGGGGCATTCCAAATTGGGGTGGGGGGACTTTCAGAAAGAAATACCAAACTGCTTTTTAATGTTAATGTGAGATGTACTTTCGGCTAGTTTTAAGTTAATCATTTCACGAAAATTATACATGTGTTCACAGTGCTTGTAGACAGGCTAACAGGAGACTGGCGTGTTGTCTTTCTCTCTCTCTCTCCCTCTGTCTCCCTATCCGTCCCTCCCTCTTCTCTCCCTCTCTCCGTCCCTCCTCTCTCTCCTAACAGAGCTGAAGATTCCCATCCGGATTTCAGCCACGGGGGTGGTGGACATGGAAGACGACACCAAGCCCACCAAGTCTGATGCCGGCGGGGGGGAACAGGGCTGCTGCCCCTGCCCCAAGACTGTGGACGACCTGAAGGCCGAGGCGGAGGATGCCTCGTACCGAAAAGTGTTTGAGAACTTCCTGCACAACTCCATCTTCACACCCAGGTGAGCCAGCAGGGGGGTTCTGGCCCATGTTCTTCACACTGTTCAAGTTGTGTTTGCTGTGGACTTTGCGTGCTGGATCGAAATGGGTAGCTAGCTAGCTACCTGGCCAGCCAGTCAGCTTTGCTAGCGTTGGGAGCTTCAGTAGCTAGCTGTAGCTTGCTGCCTTACAAATATTGGCTAAAGCTTAAAATCCGTAGATTTTGTCTGCTGGTAGAAACGAGACACTTTCAGAAATCGTTCACCATCTTTTTAGTAGGTCAAGTGCGACCTAGAAGGTGCTCGTAAGCATATCGCTAGCTAGCTAGTCAGATGAGCCGATGTGCTAGTCAGCTAGCTAGCTAAGTATACTGTCTGCTAGTAGCCAAAATTAGTTTGGGAAATATGATCCATTCCTGATGCTCAGGTTTCAACTGTAGCTGGCTGCTCTACCTTGTTATTGAAACAGGTCTGACCTTCAGTGTGTTCAGCCCTCAGGAAGTACAGTAATTACAAGTGATTTGCTGCCGCCCTCTGGCCAAAAAGTATACCTGGAATGTGCAGATGTGGTGAAATGCTATGCGGAAAAAAATACATTTATGAGTTTCAATACATTTGTTGGCTTGGTGAGGGGAAAAAATATATATATATATATCGGTAATTGCCAGGCCAATTTATCAATGATCTGAAATATATATATTTTTTTAAAAGGAATTGCTCCAGGTTTAGAGGCTACCGTACTATAGAATTGCCGTTGGCAGTTGGAGGGACCCTACCTGCAGCTAGGGGACGTCCTACCTGCGGGGGGGATTTTGATACCCCGGGCCTCCAGAATGTGTTAATCCATGCATGCTGGCAGACTCACAAGATACGATGTTTATAGCGATATGGCATATTAATCTGGTTGTGCGAGTGACGGGGTCGGAACCGGCCGGAACTGGAGCAAAATCTGCATTCCAACACCCGTTTCGAAAATGAATGGGGAGATTTGAAATTAACTTATTTTTTAGTAATAAAATCAATCAAATCAAATGCAAATAATGCAATGAGACTTTTTTTGAAGTATTTTTTTTAATATGGTTTCAAATTTTTCCAATTTTTCTCCCAATTTGGTAGCCTATTACACCCTCTATTTCTTTCAATTTACCCTGCCCCATGAGCCCGCCGCTCGTCCACGGAGGCAAGCTTGTTTCTCCCGTACAAGGACGCCTTTCGCGCTTCTCAGTGAGCCCATGCCAGCTTACCCTCCCTCTGGGGCGGTCTGCCAATCGCCCCCGCCCCGCCCCCCTCGCGGGACTCCCATCTAGAGTGGGACTTGCGCGGCCAGGTTTCGAACCGTGGCTGAGGTAGGCAACTCGCATTTGTTACGCTGCCCGAGGCCCCACAATGAGGTGTTTTTAACAGCAACCTGCCTATTCTCCGTTACTATTATTACTACTCCATATGCGGGTATCACTTTACACTATGAAAAAATGAGGCTTCAGGTAAAACGTAGTGATACAGCACTGTTTTGACCGGAGCCAATAAAAGTTTGGTCGCGCGAACTAGCATTTCTCAGCAAGGTGGATTTTCCAGGCAATGTTGAAGATGTTTTTTAACGAATAAAAGGAATTTCCCCCCCACCATCGATTTTTCCACGAGTGGTACTCCAGGCTATTTCGCAATGTTGGCAGGTCCGTAATGCGCATATTCGAATACCATTCAAACAAATATCGAACGTAATGTTTTGTCAAAGCGACAGCCCCAGTGTGTTTGGAGACGTGCGCGGAGGCTACATGGCTCTCCATCCCCTCACTGACCCACAGTCACATATGAAGCTGGAGTGCTGAGCCTTGGGTGACTGTGATCTAACAGCGCAAACAAACCCAGGAAGTCTGTCATTGATAAATCTGAAGAATAAACCCCGGGGCAATTGAGGGGTGGAGCGGGGGTTGATTTATCGAATCTGAAAGGGCGCTCTGTCAGCCGAGGGGTCTGGGACGGGGAGGGAAGGGGCAGTGCAGTAAGTTCTGTTTGGTGGACCGGAGAGAGAGGGAGAGAGAGATGTCTGTATCCTATTATCGTTTTACCTTGCTCGTGGCTACGGATGTTTTCTCCTCTCAAACCCCCACAGTGAGCGCCTGATTGCTCTCCGAAACCCAGCCTCTTCGAGGTAAGCTCAGGACACTCATCTCCGTGTACCAGATGGCGGGCGCAGTCGCACGTTCCCGGGCCTGTTCGGTGCCGCCAGGATTGCAGAGGGGAGGAGTTTGGGACAGGAAAGGGGAGGTGTTCGGGGTGCGATAGGGGAGGAGTTTGTGACAGGAGGTTGTTTTGTAGCGCTTCCCTCACGCAGAAACGGTGACGAGCTGACCTCCCAGGGTGGACATCTGCTTATTAGTTTTATTTTGCGTTTCCTCAGACGCACTCTGTAAAATACAGCTCGTACAGCACACACACCCCTCCTCCCCCCCCCAGCCAGTGTTCTTTCCGTGGTGATTCGATTTATTCATAGTCCCTTTTCGATTGTCAGCACCATTTGGCCGAAGCTCATGCATGTATCCGGTGTTGCGATGATAATTTGTTTTCCTCTGCGCAGCTGGGAGAGAACTATTAAAACAATATTTCTTCAGGATGGAGAGCCGCGTCACACCCCCTCCTCCCCTCCCCCCCCACTCGTCCACACCGCCACTCCCGTTATTCTAGAGCGTCTTTCCGTCTCGCTGGAGCCGTCGAGGAAAACGCAAATGAAAAAGAGGCGCGCGTGTGCGTTGCGGTTTTGGCGGTTTATGTCGGTGCGCTAGCTGTAGTGGGATATTGTGCCTTGGCGTGTCGGTGCGTTTGGCGTGCCGATGTGTCGGCTCTTTGGTGCCTTGATATCGGCGTGTCGGTGCACTGTCGCGTTTGTGTTGGCGCTCATGCGTTGGCGCGTCGGTGCGTTGGCGCATTGCCGTGCCGATCTGTCGGCGTGTCGGTGCGCCGCCGAGCACACGTGTCGGCGTGCTCGTGTGTCGGTGCGTCGGGAGGCTACGTGTCGGTGCGTTGGCGTGTCGGTGCGTTGGCGTGTCGGTGCGTGTCCTGGATCTCCAGATGCAAGAAGGGTCTTTCAGTTCGGTTAAAAAGAGGAGGATTCAGACAACACTGGAGGGAGAGGGAGAGAGATGTACAAAAAAAGGAACTGAAAGAAGAGGAAATGTTTTCCATCCTCTCCTCCTCACGCTCTCTTTGTCAGCGCTTCTGTCGGTAGCAGCAGGAAATGTGCAGCAGAGCCATCTGGAATACTAATGAGTGCAGGGGAGCCCTGCTGCAGAGAGATTATCCTGTAGCGCTGGAGTCGGGGGGGAGCGGGGAGGAGGAGGGGCGGTGGGGCCGGGGGGAAAGCCCTGATCTGCTGCTGTTCAGGAATCTCCCGCAGCGCAGCGACCGAGACGGTCTGCCCCGACGCGGCGCGATTGATGCGCTTCCGGTAGACTGTACGCCAGGCCCACTAGGGGTGTCAGTTGCACCCCTGGAGGGGGTAACACAGTTTGGGGGTCTGAAACAGGGAGGGGGTGGTAAGTGTGGCGGGAGGAGGAGCAGCGCCATTGGTGCCGTGTGAGGGGAGTGAGGGCAGGGCCAGGCGGCGATAAAACGCATCACCTGCAGCTCAGATCTGCGGAACGAGGGAGGGGGGGGATGGGGGTGGCTGAGCTCCTCTCCGGTTCATGTGAGGATAGGCGGGCCGCCCCCGAGGCCGAGCGTTGCCGTGGCAGTGCGATGCGGTGATGCGAAGGGGACGGCGCTCTGCCCGTCCTGAGGCGCCGCCCCCTCGGTGTACTCCTGTACGCCCTCTCTATGAATCTCTCTGTCACTCTTCCTCTCGCTCTCCGTCTCTCTCGACCTCTCTGTCAGTTTCTTTCTCTCCCCATCTCTGTCCATTACCGTCTCTCCCTCTACTCCTCTCTGACTGCCTCTCGGTCACAGTTTTCTCTCCATCCCTGTCTCTTCCTCTGTCTCCATCTCTTGATTGCTGTTGTTTCTCTCTCTCTCTCTATACACACTATATATTATGTGTGTTTGTGTTTATCTCTCTCGAAATGTCCCTGCGTTTCTATTCTGGATACAGAGGGACATCTTCACCAGCCATTCAAAATGTCCGTGTGTTTGTCCAGACAGTCTGTATGTGCTGCCCCCAAGGCCCTTCCTCATGCAGTCGGAGTGATTCATCTGTGCACGTGAGCTCATTCCATAAGGAACCAATCCGAATAGGCAACATTGTAGGGCTGAATATTGATTTTTGTTCCTGGGACGATATAAAAAAACACTGAAGAATAATAATAATAATGTTTTGATCCAGAACTGACATGGGCCAGCTGTTGGGCTGAGGCCTCTCTAATCGTTCCTGCATGTGGATTATTTTGTCTAGACCATCAGATCCAATCTTTTATCAGAATATTACGGTATTTGCCGTGACTGAACACTCTGTTCCATTTCCCCCCCCTCCTCTCCGCTCCGCTCCTCTCTCCCCTTAATCACATAGAATGTGACCTGCGGCTCGTCAACGCAGACTCAACTAATCTGCACTTAAAACCACTTCCATTTCCTCTCGCACAGCCCGTGGAAGCCCCTGTCTCTCTCTCTCTCTCTCCTCTCTGCATCTTTTTTCTCTTTCTCTCCATCTCTCTCTCTCTGTCTCTCTCTCTGTCTCTCTCTCTCTCTCTCCTCTCTCTCTCCTGCTCTCTCTCTTGCTCTCTCTCTTGCTCTCTCTCCCGCTCTCTCTCTCTCTCTCTCTCCCTCCCCCTCTCTCTCTCTCCCTCTCTTTTCTCCCTCTCTCTCTCCCTCTCTGCATCTTTTTTCTATTTCTCTCCATCTCTCTCTCTCTCTGTCTCTCTCTGTCTCTCTCTCTCTCTCCTGCTCTCTCTCTTGCTCTCTTGCTCTCTCTCCCGCTCTCTCTCGTTCTCTCTCTCCCTCCCCCTCTCTCTCTCTCCCTCTCTTTCTCCCTCTCTCTCTCTCCCTCTCTGCATCTTTTTTCTATTTCTCTCCATCTCTCTCTCTCTCTGTCTCTCTCTCTGTCTCTCTCTCTCTCTCCCTCTCTCTCTCTCCTGCTCTCTCTCTTGCTCTCTCTCCCGCTTCTCTCTCTCTCTCTCTCTTGCTCTCTCTCCCGCTCTCTCTCATTCTCTCTCTCCCTCCCCCCTCTCTCTCTCTCCCTCTCCCTCCACCTCTCTCTCTCTTTCTTCCTCTCTCTTTCTCCCTCTCCCTCTCCCTCTCCCTCTCCCTCTCTCTCTCTCTCGCCCCCATCGCGTACAGGCTCCTGCTATCTTCATATGAAGTGCGTCAGGGTGTGATCACAGGGCACCAGGAATAAAGAGATGAGCTCATGTCCCTGGCCCGCCGGCCCGGGCTCCTGTTTCCACATGCGTTTGTGGGACGGCCGTAATTGGGCAGCACAAGACCAGCGTAGGTTTGTCCGGTCAGGCGGTGATTAGGATCCGCTGTGATTTTACCATCAATGACCTCCATTCCTTAGGTCTGGATACACTTCATTTTTTAGCCAGTGACCAAAATGTTGTGATTGCAACTTAGTCCCAGACGTCCTGTGTTTGTCACCCACATGCTCTCCTGTTGGTCCCACACTGCCACGCTCCTCAGTAAATGTGGATTCTCTTGAGGTTTGTCAGTGTGTGGACAGCTTACCAGGTCATGTTGGACGCCCGCTAGACCTCAGGCAAAATGACGAGCCTAGATGGGCTGAATGGCCTGTTCTCCTCATACGCAAGGCCCCCTCCTCTGCAGTGAATCAGACTCCGAGCTCTCTGTCGCCCCCTGTCTGTACGCAGGGCCCCCTCCTCTGCAGTGAATCAGACTCTGAGCTCTCTGTCGCCCCCTGTCTGTACGCAGGGCCCCCTCCTCTGCGGTGAATCAGACTCTGACTCTCTGAGCTCTCCTCTGCAGTGAATCAGACTCTGAGCTCTCTGTCTCCCTGTCTGTAGGCCCCCTCCTCTGCAGTGAATCAGACTCTGAGCTCTCTGTCGCCCCCTGTCTGTACGCAGGGCCCCCTCCTCTGCAGTGAATCAGACTCTGAGCACCCTGTCGCCCCCTGTCTGAACATCACTGCAGTGAATCAGACTCTGAGCTCTCTGTCGCCCCTGTCTGTACGCAGGGCCCCGGTGAATCAGACTGGAGCTCTCTGGCGCCCCCTGTCTGTACGCAGGGCCCCCTCCTCTGCAGTGAATCAGACTCTGAGCTCTCTGTCGGTCTGAGCAGGGGGAGGTGAATCAGACTCTGAGCTCTCTCTCTCGCGCCTTGTCTCCCTCAGGCCCCCAGACCGTGTACCGTCTTCGACAACTCCACGCCTGCAACATCACGGGCCCAGAGGGGAACAACGCACTGGAGCTGGCGGACCGCTGCCTTTCCACGACTTGGTGAGCAGGAGTGGAGCAAACCTGCAGGTCAGAACGACATCCACGCCTGCAACCAGAACACTGCTCTCTTCTCCAGGACCAAACCTGCAGGTCAGAACCACAGCCAGAACCTGCTCTGTACCACAACCACAACCAGAACCCACTCTTTACCAAACCCGCAGAGGCAGAACCACAACTAGAACCACAGCCAGAACCTTCTCTGTACCAGAACCACAACCAGAACCTGCTCTTTACGAGAACCAGAACCTGCTCTTTACCAAAACCAGAACCACAACCAGAACTAGCTCTGTACCAGAACCACAACCAGAACCCGCTCTTTACCAAACCGGCGGAGGCAGAACCACAACCACAACCTGCTGTCATACGCGCGTCAGAACCAGAACCCTTTCTCGTATCAAACCCGCAGATTAGAACCAGAACCCCCCCTCTCATACTAAACATAAGCGTTTCGAGGGTACAGTAAGGAAATGGGCTCTTTTGTTGTGGAACGTGGTCCTAGACGTGTAGCTTCAGTTTAGAGCTGTTTTGGGTTTCTCTCTGACTCCACAGACAAAGCGGACGACGTCCCCGGCCCGGTGAGCTGGGAGGCGGGCGAGCGCGGCGAGGGCGCGGTGTTCCTGAGGTGGCCCGAACCGGTCAGTCCAAACGGACTCATCCTGATGTACGAGATCAAGTTCCGCCTTAGCAACGAGGTGAGATCAAGCCCCGCCTTAGCAACGAGTCGAGGGGCCAGCCATGGAGCTTTGGGCCGTCTCACAGGTGAAGCGTCATGCATTGACTCATGGCCGCTTGCTGGGGGTTTTTTTCTGGGGTTTTTTACACAGCCGACCCAGCCAGAGAAACACGAGTGCGTCTCCCGTCAAAACTACCGGGTCCACAAGGGGGCGCGGCTGAGCAACCTGGGGCCCGGGAACTACTCGGTGCGGGTCCGAGCCACCTCGCTGGCCGGGAACGGCTCCTGGACCGAGCCTGTGGCCTTCTACGTGCCCCAGCCCAAAGGTAAGGAGACCCTCCCACTGGAGAACCAGCACCTGTCTGCTCCACATTCATCCGGCTTCATATCAATGTGTGAGATGGGGGGGTCACAATGTGAGTCCTTCAACCAGCAGCTCAGAGTCTGGGTCTGTCCCAGTACCTGGCTCTGTCATCGCGTTGACCGTTGACCCCTCTCCATGTCAGGCAGGCAGTGCGGTATAATGGTGAGGGAACTGGCCTTGTAACTCAGAGGTTGCAGGTTCAATCCCCAGGTGGGACACTACCGTCGTACCCTTGACCAAGGTTAACATCCCGCTGTATAAATAGATTGCATGTCGAGAAATGTAAAACCGTAAGTCACTCTGGATAAGAGCGTCTGCTGAACGCCTGTAATGTAATGTAACATAAACGTCTTTCTCCCACCAGTAGAGTACGAGAACGTCCTCTACCTCATGATCATCGTTCCCATCGTGGTGTTCTTCATCATCGCCGGCCTGATCGCCGCGCTCGTCGTGGTCAACAGGAAGAGGTGAGCGCCTGTCTGTCAGTCTGTCTGTCAGCCTGTCTGTCAAACCCCAGCGATAGCAGAGCCCCCTCCCCGTTTTTTACTGACTGCAATTGTTCCCGCTCCAGACACCCACTCCCCACACCACCACGTTAGTGTATGAAAGTGTTTATATATATCTTTTCTTTCCATGTCGCTTGCTCGAGATTTCACCTCAGACAACCCATGCAATCTACAATCTCACAACGCTGAAGATTTTTTTTTTAAATGGGGATATAACGTATAACATTTTAAATAATGTGTAAATACGATCATATTGAAAATATGTATTTCTTTCTATATATGTATATATTTACATACAGAGAGAGAGAAAAACATTTCTCAAGACAGTAATATATTTGTGAGATGTCTGTTTTTTCCCTGTATGGGTTGTCTGAGGTGAAATTTCCTCAAGCTGGTGAGTGGCAGGGAGAGGGGAAGGGAGTGGGAGTAGATGATGTGAATGATTTCCCTTTGTGGAGCTTTAAAAGTGTGTGGTAAGTGGCTGTTTTGTTTCCACAGGAACAGCGACAGACTGGGAAATGGGGTTCTCTACGCCTCCGTCAACCCTGAGTATTTCAGCGCTGCAGAGAGTGAGTACCAGCTAGGCCACAGATGATGATGATGATGATTAGTATTATTTCTTTATTATTATTTAAGCGAAGGAGCTCTGAGCCTCCTGCCTGATACCTGAAGCTAAGCTGGACTGGGTTTGGTTAGTACTGAAGCTAAGCTGGACTGGGTTTGGTTGGGACTGAAGCTAAGCTGGGCTGGGTTTGGTTAGGACTGAAGCTAAGCTGGGCTGAGTTTGGTTAGTACTGAAACTAAGTTGGGCTGGTCTTACTTCATACTTGGTTGGGAGACTTTCCCAGAAGAGTAAGTTGCTGCTGGAAGTGGTGTTGATGGGCCAGTGTGGGACGCTCTTCCCTCTGGAGCATGTAAGGAAATGGGGATGCAGTGATGAAGAAATGAGCTACATGTTTGAATAAAACCTTTGAGTAGATTGTGTGTGTGTGTGTGTGTGTGTGTGTGTGTGTGTGTGTGTGGACATGCATGCGTGTGAGCATGTGTGTGTGCGCATATGCTTGCGTGTGTGTGCATGCGCGCGCATATGGGCGTGTGTGTGTACATACATGCATTCGTGTGCATGCGCATGTGTGTGTGGCTGTGTGTATGTGCATGTGCATTCACGTACATGCGTGCCTGTGTGCTGATGCACCCTCCATGCCTCCCTCCCCAGTGTACGTGCCGGATGAGTGGGAGGTGGCTCGGGAGAAGATCACCATGTGCCGGGAGCTGGGGCAGGGCTCCTTCGGCATGGTGTACGAGGGCATCGCCAAGGGCGTGGTGAAGGACGAACCCGAGAACCGCGTGGCCATCAAGACGGTCAACGAGTCGGCCAGCATGCGCGAGCGCATTGAGTTCCTCAACGAGGCGTCCGTCATGAAGGAGTTCAACTGCCACCACGTGGTGAGAGCCAGATACGCGCAAGCCCCGCCCCCTGGACACGTGTGACCACACAGGCCACACCCACCTGCCCCACCTTCCGGGATATTTGGGGTCAGACACAGCAGCTCTGCTCCCTGACACTTCGCAAACAGATTGAAAGACTGACATTAATAAATGTGCACAACAGGTAGTTGGCCGTCTGGCGGCAGTGCTCCCTGCCCTCAGCGAGGAGATGTTTACAAACTGCTGTTTCACAAACAGAGCGCTGTTGACCCTGGCAGCGCCTGGAGTGCGCCGGCGGCGTTGGCGTTTAGAGAGCTGCCGACAGCAGAGCCAGCGAGTCCAGCCCAAGGCCCTGATTTACGTCCCTGGAGGCGCACGTCAGGGGCCGTGCCCCTAACGTTTACATTCAACACAGATACATGTATAAATAAATGCATGTGCTCGCAGCGCATGAGTGGGACAAGCCATGATTCTTCATGTGGTTTGGCCCAAACTGACCCCCGAAAAGCATGCAACAATTTCTGACCCGAAAACACAGTTCAGGGTGGGGGTATCGCTGGTCCCCTCTTGTCTCTGGTGCTGTTCCTGGGTTCTGTCAATCTTTTTATTCAGTTTGAGATTGAAGTGAAGGACTCACTTCAGATTTCCTCCCTGGAAAGAATGAATTTCAATGTTATTAACAGGAGTGTTTTTAAAATGCTTTACTATTGAGCGTCATTTAGAAGCGGAGACGTTTTGCATCAAAGACTCTCGTGTTGTTCGTTTTAGCAGAGCCAGAACACTGTGCACTTGAAAGGTGGACGTTTGGAAGTCTGTCGATTCGGTCCGGTGTGTCGGCTCCGTTGGGCCTGTGACTGAAACAGAGGACTCGTTGTCACCCAGGAAACAGAGTGTGAGGTGTTTGTGATGTAACCGCTGTTCCGTGCTCTCTGATTGGTCCAGGTCCGTCTGCTGGGCGTGGTTTCGCAGGGACAGCCCACCCTGGTCATCATGGAGCTGATGACCCGTGGTGACCTCAAGAGCCACCTACGGTCCCTTCGTTCCCAAGAGGTAACCGTCCCATCCTTCACTTGTTCCGCCTGTACCCCGCGTAACCCTTTTACACTTTTAGCGGTAAGCAGTGACACATGGCATGCCCAGCTAAAGCACTGGCGCTGCCGAGGAAGGGGCGGGGAGGGGCGGGGCTTGGCAGGAGGGGGTACTCCTGTACACTAGCGCCTCCTCTGGTCGATCGTGCTCCTGCGCTAGCTGTGTCTGCGTGTGCGTTTGCCGTTCCAAAATTGGGGGAGAAAAACAGGCAGGGAAATAAAGTTCCCAAAAAGATGAACAAACAGTAACGCGTCCGCCCGTCCCCCCGCCCCTGCAGAGCTCATCGGGCCAGTCGCTGCCCCCGCTCAAGAAGATGATCCAGATGGCGGGTGAGATCGCGGACGGCATGGCCTACCTCAACGCCAACAAGTTCGTCCACAGAGACCTGGCGGCCAGGAACTGTATGGTGGCGGAGGACTACACCGTCAAGATCGGAGGTGAGCCGCCGGCCGGCCCTGCCCGCACCGCGCGCGTTATTTCATATTTAGTTATCCTTTATTTCCTTTGCTCCTAGTTTGTTTATGTAGATGACACTGCTCCAAAATAATTATTTTCATTCATCCGATTGTTGGAGAGAGTGCTCATAGCGGGGCCACATATAGCTGATACTGTGTATCTGATACCCATATATGTGTATGTATACATGTATATATATGTGTGTTTGAATATATGGATATATATGTATGTTTGTCTCTATAACTAGCATTGAGCTGAAGGAAAGGGTTCAGGGAGACACAGAGTGAGGCTAGAACAGGGCTCTTATATGGAGTTAACTCATGGTGTGACGAAGGCAGTGATTCCAGGTGTGTGTGTGTGTGTGTGTGTGTGTGTGTGTGTGTGTGTGTGTGTGTGTGTGTGTGTGTGTGTGTGTGTGTGTGTGTGTGTGTGTGTGTGTGTGTGTGTGTGTGTGTGTGTGTGTGTGTGTGTGTGTGTGTGTGTGTGTGTGTGTGTGTGTGTGTGTGTGTGTGTGTCTGTGTTGCGTGTGCTTATAACACAATGCATTGGACCTTCAAGGGCCCAAAGACCCTTTACGGTAACCTGCTTTTCAGTGATTCTGCCTAAGCATGAGCATAGGCGTTGGAATACAATGAGATGCAATAAATGCAGCCGTTCATCAGAGCGCATGTCCGTACACCTCCCTAGAGAGACAGAGACAGAGAGGGCTAGAGGAGTCCTTTCCCCCGTTACTCAAAAGTGGCGACTCATGATGACCTCCCCTCCGCTGTGCTGCAGATTTCGGGATGACTCGGGACATCTACGAGACGGACTACTACCGGAAAGGGGGCAAGGGTCTGCTGCCGGTGCGCTGGATGTCCCCGGAGTCCCTCAAAGACGGCGTGTTTACCACCACCTCCGACGTCTGGTACGAGCCCCGCCCCTCATACGGGACATCCCAATCCCAAAGAATCTGCTACAGTTTACCAAAAACCTCCTTAAACGCTGGCTCCCCAACCCGCGGGTCACGAGAGGGACTGTGAGATACTGTTACATAAAAATACATCAATACTGCACTACTTACGCGTGCTGCTCCACCTACATTTTATTCCATATTTCAAAGTAGACTACATCTCCCCGCCCCTGCCATTTTCCTCAAATTTGGTGGCCAACTGAACCACCTTCTAGTTCAGCTACCCCACCCACCCTCATTTACCACTTTGCTGGTGTACGGCAATGACAAAGACGCCATCGACCATAACTCTGACACACACAGTGCCCCTTGTTTGCGGCAAACTCATGCCGACTTCCCTAGCCCCTCCCACTGGGGGCAGACAGCCAATTACCGCCTCTGAATGGGACTCCCGACCAGGAGCTGGCGCAACCTGGGCTCGAATCCAGGCTGCAGTGGGTAACCTACACTTAGAACAAGTGCCTTAACCGGTTACGCCACTCGACTACATTTGAATACATCTATTTGGTCATTAGTGGGTCAGGTTTGGGACCCCTGGCCCTAAAGCAGGAAATGAACAGGGGTGCTGCTATTTCCCTGCGTTTCTGGAAGCCATTATTATATGTTTATATTCGGTGGGAATGGGTGATAAACTCTCGTCAGGCTTCTGTGTTTCTCAATCAGAACTGGCAACCGAGCCTCATTAGAGTTTATATGAGGTGGAAACGTGCTCTCTCCACTGCGCTCACAGACGGACCAGGGGTTAAGGCTTTAACACACATGCATACACACAGACACATACACATACACACACACGCATGCACACACACAGACGCTCTCTCACACACGGACACATACACACACACACACACACACACACACACCAGCCCTTCCAGTAACAGCTGCTGCCAGCATGTCCCCCCCAGAGCTGGTGTCTGACTGTACTCCCTCCTGGTGATAAGCTGCCGCTTTGTAGCGCCGCGGTTCATGAAACCCTCTCCTGGAGAACAGAGCCGTTAGACTCACTTAATTCACATGTCCCACAGGCTTGTCCTTTTGTGTTGAAACCCCACTCCAGATGTTTCCAAATTACAGGTTAGACACTGCCAGCAAAACCCCTGCCCCCCGCCCTGCCCCTGCCCCCCCACCACACACACCCTCACCTCCGCCTTTGAAGTCAGTGCATAAATTGAAATGAGCAAAGTGAGAGTTGCCCCTGCGGCCCGTCAACTTTACCGCCAGGCGACCCTCTCTCCTTTTCCCTCCCCAATTAAAAGTAATTAAACACCCTTCATGTGGTTTTGTCCTTTCAAGAGGCTGAGGTTTCTGCCGGTACGGTACAAGCCAGTGCTGTAGCTGCTCTTTGTAGGGGGCTGCCGAGTGTTGACTAAGATGTATCGCCACATGAGGATATTAATCCACGGAGAATGGGTGAATAATAACAATTACTGGCAATACTTCACTTTTTGTGTTTTGTTTGTTCATTTCCTTTCCCTTGATGTCGTTCCTCGCTGGCCTTTGGCATACAAGGAGTCATTTGAATTAATGAGCAACTCGCGCTTAGATGAATACTGCACATAAATTGCGTTAATTTGAATGAATAACAATGTTTTTCTGGTCGGTATCTAAATGTGTTTAACGCCCCTTAATCCTGAAAAGAAAAATATTGTTCTCCCCCCAGATATCATTAATGTAGCCTCGCTTGTCAGGGTTATAACCTTGCGGTGCTATGAGCCTGACCAGGCTGCTCATAACCTTACAGTACTATGAGCCTGACCAGGCTGCTCATAACCTTACAGTACTATGAGCCTGACCAGGCTGCTCATAACCTTACAGTACTATGAGCCTGATCAGGCTGGTCATAACCTTACAATACTATGAGCCTGATCAGGCTGCTCATAACCCTACAGTACTATGAGCCTGACCAGGCTGCTCATAACCTTACAGTACGATGAGCCTGACCAGGCTGCTCATAACCTTACAGTACTATGAGCCTGACCAGGCTGCTCATAACCCTACAGTACTATGAGCCTGACCAGGTTGGCACTCGTAAGTTCAACCCACTTCTAGGGATGTGCTTTGCTGATAAATCATTGGTCAGTTATTACTTCTGACAAATCTTGAGCTCATGTTTGTAGGACTTCCAATTGGATGCGACAATTTAAGCCAACTGGACCATTGACCTATCAGCTTGCGGGAAACTAATCTCTCAAACTAACTTTCCTTTCCAGATTCCAGAGATGGAGCATCTGTGGTTGAGACCATCTGTAATGTAATATTATAGATATTATCAGTCTAATATTCCTGCAAGTTAGACTGGAAGCAAGAACAGGGGATGGAGTTGTGGACAATGAGGGCCTCAGATTTGAGTGTCCTATCAGACTGCAAGGGCGGGGCCCCAGCCCTCCTCAGACTCTCTTGTAGACATTTGGCTGGCATCCTGTGTTGTGCAAGGTTATACTGTCTGGAAACAGCGAGGTTCCCCCCACCCCTTCAGTCTCTGGTATTCCTCCAAATCTGTCGAGACGGTAAAGCATTGTTGCACTGTCTAATTATGACATAAATCTCTGATTGGCAAATTTCGGAGGTCAGTGGAAGGCTGTTGTAATTTGTAGGTTGTTTTGCGCAGTGGGGTCGCTGGGGTGGGGGGTTGGGGGGCCATTCTGCTGCTGCGTGATTATGCTCTCTCTGTCTCTCTCTGTAAGTCGTTTACGGCGGCGCTTGCTTAATGCTCTCTCTCTCTCTCTCTCTCTCTCTCTCTCTCCCCCTGCAGGTCGTTCGGGGTGGTGTTATGGGAGATCGCGACCCTGGCGGAGCAGCCCTACCAGGGCCTGTCCAATGAGCAGGTGCTGCGCTTCGTCATGGAGGGCGGCCTGCTGGACAAGCCGGACAACTGCCCCGACATGCTGTGAGTCCGAGCGCAGGGAGGGGGCGGGGGGGGGTTCTCTTCTGTCCTTTGAAGGCAAAGTTCCATTCCGATTTTGGAGCGGTCATATCCCGTCGTGTTTGGGTTTCGCTAAACAGAGTGGGGGCGGCTTTCGGGCCCAGCCGTTAATGCTGTGTCACAAGACCCCCGGCCGGCCACACAAGGGCCCAAGCCAGAGGGGGGGCCTGTCTGGCGGTGTGGTTTACGCCACGTGTTAAATTAAGAGCAGTGACATCATCACACAATCTGCTGCTAAGCTGGCAGAGAGATAGAGGGGGAGAGAGGGAGGGGGTTAGGAGGGAGAGAGAGACTGGGACGGAGAGAGAGAAAGGGAGAGGGCGTGGCGGTAAACCGAGGCCCATATTAGGGGTGCCAGAGCCCATGTGCTGGGCCTGCCTGCCGTTCCTTCTGGGAGGTGAGGGTGACGTGGGGGCTCGGGGGGCAGGGGCTGGCAGTGTAGTGTAACGGTTAGGGAGCTGGGCTTGGAACTCAGAGGTTGCAGGTTCAATTCCCAGGTGGGGCACTGCTGTTGTACCCTTGAGCAAGGTACTTAACCTGAATTGCTTCAGTAAAATATCCAGCTGTATAAATGGATTGTATGTAGAGAAATGTAAAACTGTTGTAAGTCGCTCTGGATAAGAGCGTCTGCTAAATGCCTGTAATGTAAAATGTAGGGGGCACTCAGAGCCCTCTTGCTCAGCTGCTGCTCCGTACCTGTTGGTGGCTGCTCTTCTGTTGGGTGGGAGAAGGAAAGACGTTCTTGTGTGTCTGGATCGTGTTGTTAATAAAAGACGGAGGGTAGAGGGGGAAATGAGAAGTTACATTGGGGATTGGGTCAGGGCAGGGCTGAACGCTACACTCTGATGCGTTTTATGGCTTGATGGCTTTTTTCACCTGGAATGTTCTGGAGACACATCTCTGGTTTCTATGGCAGCCCCACAGAAGTGTCCTGTGAGGCGGTGTGGGGGTTTTTGGGAAGAGGGGGCGGCGGGTTTGCTGGGGTTTTTCGGGGTTTGGGGGGGATGTGTTAAAAGCGCCGTTTCTTCCTGTTCTTATGAGGCAGCAGGGAGTTCCTGCTAGCAGCAGAAATGGACGGGAGGGAGAAAGAGAGAAGAGAGGAAAAGAGGGGGAGAGAGCAGAGGAGGAGAGTGGTGGGGAAGAGGGAGGAAGAGAGGAGAGGAGAGGAAAGGAGAGGAGGGGAGGGGTGAGAGAGCAAAGAGGAGGGGGGAGTGGGGAGAAATTTGTCTGCACGCTGTTGATGTTTGAGGGAAAACCCTTTTTTTCTTTTTTTTTTTTTTTCCGTTCAGATATTTTTGTTTGTTGTGATACCCTTTGTGCTTTCCCCCTGGCTTTGCTGAACATTCATAAACGCATATCAAAGGGAGAACATCAGAAGGGATTATGGGAAAATTGAAAAGGGAAGGGGTGGGGGGAAGGGGGAGTTAAGCGGGTGAGAATTTTAATTGCAAATACTAATTTCAGATTTGGGTTTATAATTGAGCAGAAAGAAAACATTGTAGCGTTCTTGAGAGAGGCACCCTTAGGCCTCCTGCCACAGAAGGTTCTGAACCCACCTCCATGCTACCGTATGGGAAGGAAGTAACTCTAAACCTAATATCGGTCAGTGTTTCTTGTGCAAAAATGGTGTGTTGTTCTGGCGCACAGTCCAAAGGGTCAAATTTGCAGCACTATAGAGGAATGTGGAGGCTCATGGAAAAGGGGGATGGATACTATTTTTTTGGCGGGAGGGGGGAACAAGAGAGGGATGGAGGGAGGGAGAATGAGCATGGGCTGGACTCCAATGCTACTTTCACAGGGGGTCTTGGAACAAGACTGAAGAATCTTGAAAGTGAAATTAATACTCTGAAAAATAAATTCCAGCTGCCTCCTCACCCCCACCTGGTGCGAATATTAGCGTCTTGACCGCACACTGTTAGCGCAGTGGATCTCCACCGCTGGCCAATGAGCTGCTGGCTCTGTTCGGGGATCGGGCAAGTGGCTCTTCAGGCTTAGGGGGCGGCAGGGAGAGCTCTTAGGTATTCATTTCACAAGTGTGCAGGCTCCGGAGGTATTCTTAGCTTGTTTGTGTATAATTAAAGGCCACACAAAACAACCATTTTCCTCTTTAAGATGTTGTTGTTGTTGTTTGGATGTTTCCTGTGTTCTAGACTCGGCGCTGAAGTGCACCAGTTTTTTGGGTTTGTTGGTTTCTTTCCCTTTTTTCCTTTTTTTCTTCCTTTTTTTTCTTTTTGCAAGCTGTTGCATCACTATTTTTGGATCTTGTCGAGATGCTGCCTCAGACTGTAATTGTTGTATGTGCATAATTTTCGGTTGGCATAAATGTATGAAGTTGAAAATGAGACGTGCGTGCGCGCTGAGGTTGTTGGAATTATATTAACTGATGGGCTGCATGTCTTGCGTCTGTTTCGTTGTAGTACACAAATGCCACCTGCTGGTCAGAGGCTGTAATTGAAATGCAAAGGGAAAACAAAATGAACACAAGTGAACTTCTTTTTTAAAGTGGCAGTGTGTTATAATACACCCTTGTGGCAATGGATGCAAAAACAGTCCAATCGAAACCAAACAGCCAATGTTGTGTTGCCAAATCCATCAGTAACAGCCATAGAATGTGAAAACACCCCATGCTGGTGAATACCGTCATTCAAGGACGTAGGCTACGTTTGGCCGTCTACTTGCATGGGAATCAAGATAGCAGTGTACCTCTGATGAGATTATGTCAGGTGTCCAGGTAAATTGATAGCATGACTCTGATAATGTTTAGATGTTGAGTTGACCTAATATACAATATGACAAATTTGATCAATGCAGGTATATAGTTTTATATAGTTCCCCAGCTCTGGAAAGAAATTAAGTCGTAATTTAGCTGAATTTGCTTGCTACAATTACTCACCTATTATTTACAAACAAGGAATCCGATCAATGCCACAAATGTACAGTGTGGAATTAGAGGCCACAAACACGGCCAGCAGCATTGAATTTCTCTCACAGAAGCGCTTTCTCTGTTTGCTACTGATTTATCTGCTCCGTTTAGCGATATTGTGATTAAAAAGTGTGACTACCGCTGCTGTAATGACTAGTTTTGAATAATTTCTCCAATCGTAGGTAGAGGTCGATTTTTGTGATTAAGTTTTGCCAAGAAAATCGATTGCCTTGCGAATAGTTTTTTTTGTTGTTGCTGGCGTATGGAAGATTTGACATCTCTTTTCTCTCTCTCCTCCCTCCCTCCTTCCCTCCCCCTTGCAGGTTTGAGCTGATGCGCATGTGCTGGCAGTACAACCCTAAGATGCGGCCTTCCTTCCTGGAGATCATCAGCAGCCTTAAGGACGAGCTGGAGCCGCCGTTCCGCGAGATGAGCTTCTTCTTCAGCGAGGAGAACAAGCCGCCCGACACCGAGGAGCTGGACATGGAGGCGGAGAACATGGAGAGCGTCCCCCTGGACCCCTCCTCCATGGGCCCAGTGGCCCCGCCCACGCCGGCCCCCGCCCCCGCCCCGCCCCTCAGATGCAGGCCCCCAGCCCCGCCCCCGCAGCCCCCTGCTCGCCGGGCGGCGCCTCGGACAAGCACTCAGGACAAGCGACGGCCAACGGGCCGGTGGTGGTGCTGAGGCCCGGGTTTGACGAGACGCAGCCGTACGCGCACATGAACGGGGGGCGCAAGAACGAGCGTGCCTTGCCTCTGCCCCAGTCCTCCGCCTGCTGATCCCAGTGACCTGCCCGAACACATTCTGTACACGCTCCGTACACACACACACACACACACGCACGCACACACACACACACATTCATCTGACAGGCAACCCTCCGTACATCTATCTGTCCAGTCCTTCACACAAAAACGAGAGCCAACGGGAGATGGACCTGTTTAATTAATTAAAAGCAAGCAAAGGAAGGAGAAATCGGAGCAAATACGAGATGGATGATACTCTACTGTACCTCAGTGGTTTGTTTTTTCATACTTTTATTATATTGTTATTACAATTGATATGTCAAATGAAACACACAAAAATAAACCTAAAGAAAGAAAGGACCCTCTGCTGTTGCTGTGGGAAGAGCAGACGCAGGATCACTGACCGAAAGGATTCCTCTCTCTCTCCGTGCGCAAGACCCTCTTTTATATCGCTTTTCTTACTTTTTTATTTCCAAAATGGGAGGGGGGGGCGGTGTTTGTGGAAGAAGTATGGGCCTAATAAACTCCCTATTGGAGATATTTAAAGGGGACATCCGTTAAAAAAAGAATAACGACTGTTTATCTGCCAGCAAATCCAACAGACGCACTTTGTTTTCCCCTCCGTGTGTGTGTGTGTGTGTGTGTGTGTGTGTGTGTGTGTGTGTGTGTGTGTGTGTGTGTGTGTGTGCGCTTGTATGTGTGTGTGTGTGTATGTGCGCTTGTATGTATGTATGTATGTATGTATGTATGTATGTATGTATGTATGTATGTATGTATGTGTGTGTGTGTGTGTGTGTGTGTATTTGGGTAGATATACATGTACACGCACATATTTCTCTCCATGGCCACGGAAGAGTACACCTTCTTCCCACCTCTCCGCTTGTCACCCCTTCTCTCTCTCCGTGTGTGTGCGTGTGCGTGAGAGAAAGCGTGAAAGGCACCGCTGGGAGTTGGCCATCTTGTTTGATTCTCTCTGTCACGATCGATTTCAGGGATGTAGCTGAGAGGGGGAGGAGCCTGTTTCGAATCTGCCAAATTTTTGCCAAAATTGAAACTTTTTTTTTTTTTTACATTCATTGTTCTTTGTTACTCCCTTTCATCTTAGCTCTTTTTTTTCTTTTTTTTTCCTTCGTTATTGGACATGGAAGGAACAAAATCAAACAATCTAACAATCCACATAATTTCACCTGAGTGTGTGTCTGTGTTCGTGTGTGTCTGTGTTCGTGTGTGTCTGTGTTCGTGTGTGTCTGTGTCTGTGTGTGTGTGTGTGTGTGTGTGTGTGTGTGTGTGTGTGTGTGTGTGTGTGTGTGTGTGTGTGTGTGTGTGTGTGTGTGTGTGTGTGTGTGTGTGTGTGCGTGCGTGTGCGTGCGTATATATCTACCAATTTTTTCTGTTTTTTTGGGGGGGTTTAAACGTCACAGTTGCAGTCCACACAATAAAGGATTCCACTCTTTTTCCTCCCTTCTCACTTCAAGTGCTGATCGGATGTCTGTCTCCACTTGGGCCGAGCCTCATCCAGTGTGGCGGACAGCGAAAAGACATCAACCATTCGCTGTGTAAAGACCTGGTGGGGAAAAAGACAAAAGAAACACGCAAGGAATGCAGAAACAAAAGGAGGCCAGGAGGGATTGGCTTAATAAAACAAGCAGGCAGAGAACGAAAAGAATTTAATTCAACAAATTCGACCTCGTGAGTAAAAATTATCAAAAGGCAAGCTGCGAGGCTTTGTATGCAGCAGGTATTTATTTTTATTTTTTTAGACTTGTCATTAGTCTCTATACAGTTCCGACATTTCGATAAGGGTCTTACTGTTGCGTGTTAGACCGTTCACATACACATCATTCGTTTGTGTCACTTTTATAACTTTTTTACAGTTCAGATGTTCATCTGTGTGTGTACAGAAAAAAAGCTGCTATTTTACTCTTTTTCTTTTCTTTTGTGGATGTAATCTATATATAAATATAAAAAGAACTCTTTCAGGTTTAATCTAATTTACCCTTTCCACTACAGTCCATTTTCTTTATACTTTATACTTTAGCAAAAAAAAAAAAAAAAAAAAGAAAGAAAAAAATTACTTGCGAATGCATTTTCGTTCTCTTCTCATAAAAGGTTGTCTGTATCGCCACATCGTTCAATGCCTTCTATTTTTTTAAATGGAAACCTTTTGTTTTTTGTTAGAATTATACTTATGTGAATTGTTATTGTTATTATTATTATTATTATTATTATTTTCTTATGGACACCTTCGCTCCTTGTGTGAGTTTGTACGCTCGTCACCCTTGTCACCTGTTGTCTCGCACTGTGCCTGGCATTTAAGGCACAACTCAAACTCAGGTCAAAGTCAAGTTCAAAATGTTTCGCTTATTCAGTGCATTCTCCTTGTTGCCCTCTGCTATAGTCTTTACTTTGTTTTCTCTCTCTTTCTCTTTTAGTCCAACCATGCCCCCCCCCCCCTCCCCAAAATAATATAGAATAGAATAGCCCCAGTATAGAATCTACATGAAGTTAGTCTAAATTTGTGTACCTGCCCACCCCCTTTTTTACAGTTATGATTGGTCATAATTATTATTTTTTCCACTACCCCCTGCCCAGTGTGGCGATTTTAAAATCCATCTTTAGTTCATTATTATCGGGGCTGATAATTTTTTTTTTTGTTGTTCTTTTTTTGCCTTGAAACTCACGCTCGTCCACTCTTCTCAAAACGGCACCCCGAAAGGATGAAGATGAAAATGAGGAACGCTTTAATTTGATCCTCGAGCCCCTTGAAGACTCAGTCGAAATGATATGCAGCTGAACAAGACTATGGAGAGTAGTGATGTCTCAGTGTGATGTGAATTGAATAGGTGTGATTTGGGGGGAGGGGGTGGGGGTTCAGTTTGTATAATGCGTTTTTGAAGGATTTTTCCTCAACATTAGAGAAGTGTCAGTGTTTTTTTTCTCCCTGGCTGAGAAGTTTTGGCTTGTAGGATTATTTATTTATTTTTAATTTTTTTTGTGATGCGTTGAAATCACTGTATAAATTCCCCACGAGTAAGTATAAAGTTGAGATATTTTTATATATATATATTCATTGGTTTCCTGACTGGGGGACATTTTGTTTTTTTCCTTTGAACATTTATCTACCTCACTCTTTATATATATATATATATATATATATATATATATATATATGTATATATATATATATATATATGTGTGTGTGTGTGTGTGTATATGTGTATGTGTATGTATATATATGTGTATGTATATATATTTATATATATATATATATGTGTATGTATGTATGTATGTATGTGTGTGTGTATGTATGTGTGTGTGTGTGTGTGTGTGTGTGTGTGTACATCTCACTTTTTTCCTCATTAGCCTGTAAGGACAATATTACTGTTCTCTGTATCTTGGTAAACCTCATTAACACCACAAACAACAACCTTTCACCTGACTTGGAGTGGAGAGAGGGGGTCTTTAAGGACAAATGGAAAATAAATCTTTGCTTTCCTGCCCCAGAGGTTGTGTTGAATTACTTTATCATCAGTGGGACACAGGTTTGATATAAAAAAATGTTTGTTGACTGGTTTTGCGGAAAATATTTAAAATATCTCCTATTCTGTGCTCATGTCGTGTCCACCATAGACGTCCCCTCCTCTGTGCTCATGGCGTGTCCACCATAGACATCCTCTCTCCACTCCTCCGCACATATTGATTTCCACAACCACAGATCCTCAGATCATCACAGCTGGCTACAAGGGGTTTCCTAAGAAATAAAACCCTATTTTGTATTATACTGTTTGTTATCTCCAAATCTGGAAGGCAGGGTATATTGGCTGGTAGCAATTAGATCAGTGTGTTGATATGCTGCTCTGTGCTCACCGCGTGTCCACCATAGACGTCCTCTCTCCACTCCTCTGCACATATTGATTTCCACAACCACAGATCCTCAGATCATCACAGCTGGCTACAAGGGTTTTCCTAAGAAATAAAGTCCTATTTTTATTATACTGTTTGTTATTGTACGTAGATGGATTTAAAAATGAATCCGTACATTAAAAAAGTAACTCATGGGGAAAAATAAGGAGGAGAAAATATCTGATTGTCTGTACATTTCAGTGCCGTTGTGGTGGTGTATTGAAAAAGATAAGGTGAGAATTAGATGGACGTTTGTGTGGCTTAAGCTAAACCACTACTGGTCACGAAAGTGACACCATATTAACGTTTTTGTTGTTTGTATTTTTTTTTGGAGGCATGACATCCAGATATTGTCACGCACTGAGAAATAACATGATCCCAGTGGCTCCCAGTTTCAAATGTAATGTTTCTTTATGAAGCTCTTGTCCGTACCCATAGGTCTGTGTGCAGAGGTTTCAGTTAGGGAACGCTTGAGCCCAGAGAGTTGCTCACGTGTTCCTCCGTCCGTCCGTCCGTCCCCCAGACTTCCAGACTCACGGCTCACGGAGGACGGTCAGGTCTCACCTGTGTGGGGACCCTTTTCTGACCCCGTCGCCTCCTCTAAACCATTCCAGTTCACGGCAAACAAGCCTATCCTCTCATTTGCAGAGTAACCCACCCACCCCCTTTTGTGACCTCACGTTATCGTCATCTTTATGGGAATGGGGGGGGGGGGGCAGAGCAGACAAGGCCTCCCCAGGCTCCCCTCTATTCTACTGCTGCTCGTGATTTTGCTGCTTTAAAGAGTCCTGATGTTGGAAGTGTAGGCCTGAACCCCAACATATCGCGGTATTGTCCGTATGCCAAGGAGGAGCGGGGGCAGTGGGAGGCGAGGCTGCTCTTTTGAGGGGCCCATACAATCAACCATAATGTAGTGAAGACCAGTGGAAGTTGGAATCTTGGGGCAGTGTAGGGAATGTCAAATAATAATATGGCTGCAAGAGGCTGTGGCCCAAGGTGTTAGGGCACTGATGATGATCGGGGGGGGGGGGTGGGGGTGGCTTGTGGTCCAAATGGAGAGAAACGTGGTCGTTCTGATTAAAGGCACTTAAAACATTCTTTTTTGTTGTTGTAAGAACAAGCTCACCAGAGATTGAAATAGAAGGACAGCAGTGGACGTTTGGCTGGTCGGGTGGCAACATGCTGGATAGAACTGCTCTGTTTGGTACTTGGTCTAAAAAAACCCCACATAATCCAGGTCACTGTTCTCCGTATGCCTTGCGCTCATGCGTATGAGTGTCACACTTGTGTTTTTTAATGTCTCTTAATTACAAAAAGAAAAGATGTGGGTAACAGTGCTAATTTCTTCCCATTCAGTGATGAAATAGACATAAGGGTTGGTCTATTGCAAGGTGAATGTGAGTTCATGTTGAATGCTACCAGGCCAACGCAAACAGGACAGCAGTGTCCAGTAGGGGCTTTTGCCTTTGCCAGTAGTTTGGAAAGCTTGGGGTGGATTATTGACTTGTTCAATTCATCATTATCAACATCAACTGCCATTATTTTATCACTGATTTCCTCCAGTTTAGAGAAGCCCAATTTATTCCCAGTATCGCAGTAATACATTTGGGGTCTCTTGTCTTTCAGTTGTTTTGCTTTGGTAATTCCTACCATGCTTTTCAAAGGGCCCTTGGTCTGCCCTAGTCTGTTTCTTTACCTGGGCAAGTCCAGTAATGTCTGTCACCTCATTGAAGTTAATAAATGTGTACCTTTTGGCTGGTACTTTCTGGAAGACTGTATTTTGAGGGCTGCTACCCGCCCCCAGTTCAGGTGAGGATCACCTTGATTTATTTTTCTCACTGTCTTATCTGAAGAAGTTTTTCTCTTTTCTTATTTTTCTTGCAGCGGGTGTTTTTTTTTGTTTGTTTGTTTTTTTCCATTATTGGCCCCAGCTGGTGAAAATGGCATCATGCAGCTTCTCTGTGGCTGTTCTGATGATCACGCAGTAATTTTGAATTAGCTCTGTTTTCGGAAGGCATGGCCACTGACACAGAGACAGCATATGCACTCCCCCTTTTCTCACCTGCGTAAAAGGGGAGATATTGTTTTGTACAAAAGGACCCCTGAGCCATTGATTAGTTTGCAAAAACGTACTTGGGCAAACCAGGGTTGTGATTAAGACTCAGAGTTTTCTCCCCAAGAACAGGCTTGCTTGTATTATGTGTCACACAGTTCTTCCTACAGATGGGATATTTTTAAGAAACTGGAGCAAGGCTGAATGGTGAAAATTAGTCAGGTACTTAAATTGGGGGGGGGTCTGTTACTCGGCATTGGGAAGGCTCTGCCCCCACGCTGCATCGTTTTGTTGTTTCACAATCGCCATGGCTACGCTTCACAGCACCCAAAACCAAGGCTGTCTTTTTGAAATGAATGAAAAATACCTGTCCATCCAAAACTGAAGCTGTACTGTACGAACTCTGTTGATGGGTAGCTGTTTCCCCCCATAAGCCCCAGGACAGGGAAGGAATGGTTTCTCATTTCAGTATATATATACATTTTTGGTTTTGTGTTTTCTTTTGCCTCTTTAGCTTTGCTGTTTCTCTCGCGTTGCATCTACATGAACTGTAGCTCAGTTTGGGCAATGCAATGTATGGACTTTAAAGTACAGGTACAATATTTGTTCATTCTCCTTTTATTTAAATAAATCCCATGCAAAAATGTTGTCTTAACCCTTAAATCCACGCCTAGACTGTGCAGTAAATATAGCAGAGAAAGTTCATTAATAGTTCAGACCTAGTTTTCCAAAGATTTTTCCTCAATAACACTGCCCTAGCATGGCAGATTTATTGATTACATTGGTCTACATCATTTACTTATTATACCAGTTGTCACTTGCAGGTTTGAAGTTTTGTTGATGAGTATTTCAATTTTTCCAATCTGAATTATCATTTGCCTCAATTTTACCACTGGAAAGCATCATAGAGCTCACATTTAAGTTTTTTTTGTTTTTTTTCTTGTTTAACAAAAAAATGGCCAATTTGTTACCAAGAATTTGCTGTGTGTAAATTATTCATACAAATTCCTGTGTTTATATTAAAATGATTCAGTAGATTGATAAGATTTCAATGTTTTTGTATATTCTGTTGTAAGAATTTATTCCTGTTATCAATATATTCTGAATTCTTTACATTATGGGGAAAGTAAACTGTCTATTTTGAATGGCTGAAGCAGAAGAGAATTTTAGTTTCTCTTGTTCTTGCTTTTTCTAGTTGTTAAAGTTACAAGATTTAAGTTAAATAAAAAAATCTGTATGCAACTTTTATGATATCTGTCATTTTGTTATGGTTTGTTGTGTGTGTGTGTGTGTGTGTGTGTGTGTGTGTGTGTGTGTGTGTGTGTGTGTGTGTGTGTGTGTGTGTGTGTGTGTGTGTGTGTGTGTGTGTGTGTGTGTGTGTGTGTGTGTGTGTGTGTGTGTGTAACCACAAGGGGGCTCTACAAGTATAATGTTATTCTGAAATGGGCTGAAAGTAGCACTGACATGCAATACTGTATATTAGCGCAATCCACTGTCCAAATTAGTTGTTGGACGGTGGAAGGAAATAGGATTCACTTGCCAAACCTGCATGAATGTGTTCACCTTACCACCAGTTATCCTACCAACATTGTCATACGAGGAGTGTGTTCTCACTAACGACAATCTTATCATACCATATCCGTCTTAAAACGTGATGGCTACGTTTCAAATGGTACAGTTCTACCTATTTCCATTATGAAACGTTTTTAGTTTTTTTTGGCGAAACCGAAATTTTAGTCACTGCAACTTTTTTGATTTGTTCGTTCGGTTGTAGATGCGTAAACGACAGTTAGACTATGATGGACCTTGAGAAAATGTATCCAGATGGTGTGTCGTTCTGTTCAACCTGCCGAAGCCGTTAAAAACTGGGTAATAAGATCTGCACGAGTGAGCGCCTTGACTGCTCTTTTCAGGACACGGCCAAGATTTTAACGCCTGGAAATCCATCCACAAATCGCACATATTGACAAGGAGGTGTGCACGCGCGTGTGTCTCAGCAGTGTTGTATCAGCAGCTTTACTTTGTACACTCAGTGGATCAAGTGCAGTTATAACACTTTACAATGTCCTCAAATGGCAGACTAATTGTATAAAATGTGTTGTATTCATTGAAAGTGAATATATTCATCTGCATGAAAGCAGAACATTCCATTTTCGTTATGTTGTTAGTTATAGAAAAAAACGGCGTTTCAGCTTTCCTGTTATTTTGATTATTCCCACATTCTAGTGTTAATACTATTAATAATAAAGTATTACCACTGCATACGGTCGTTACTGATACTACATTTGGTGTAGCGTTCTAAGATTAACCAGTTTGATTAAATTATAATTAGGCGAAACTTGGTATTCGTTAAAATGGCATCGCACACACGTTCGTAACTGGGTATCGCAAGGCTACTTGCTGCATTTACTATCTCTTACCACTGGGCTGTGCCATTCCATCAAAAACCCAAGGACGTTTTTGTTCTCTCGCCGTTTTGACGCCAACTGAACGTGCCATCTAAATCAACGAGTGATGTCATAATCCCGCCTCCCATGACTCCGTCTACAGCGCACTTCTGAGTGTAACCACTGCTCACTCGCACCACTCTCTCTGCATGCGGACGCGCCCCACTCATGGTAACCAGGGAAACATTAACAATATTCTGCGTCTTAACAAGGGCCGCCTAAGAAACACGCATCGTTTTTTTTGTTGCCTTGGGTCTTATACTGAAGTAATTGTAAGAATAAGAAAATGTTTCAATCCAGAGGAACCTTTGAGAACGAAAAGATTGAGCTGCAGGGGCTGAACAAGAGACTTGTCCAGTACCTGTCCAGGGTGAAGCAGCTCGAGCAGGAAAACGCCTTCCTCATAACGGAGATCAACGCCGTTCGTAAGGACAGGACTGTGAAATGGGAAAACCAGCACATGATGGAACTGCGCGAACTCAGGAGAGCGGCGGACCAGCTGGCTTTCGAGAAATCCAGAGCGGAGATGGAACGGGAGAAGATGTGGCGGGAGTTACAGAAGGTCCAAGCGATGTGTCGCGAGGAGTTGGAGGTTCGCAGAAACATAGACGGGGACCTGAAAGGTTGCGAGAAGGAGCTGCACCAAGCTGAGAGGACGAGCAGCGCCTTGGAAGAGCGCCTGTTCCAGCTCGAGAACGAATATAAGATTCTTGAGGATGCCCAGCGTCGAGAAATTACCCACGTAAGGAATCAGGTCTGTTCCAGGGAAATGCCCGTCGTCGCCCGTCAAAATTATCACGCTCCCCAAGCATTCACGACGGAGGAAATCGAGGAATATGCCCAAACCCTGTCGGACCGTTGGACGGAGAATTTCGCGATGTACCAGAGGAACATCGAGCAGCTGGAAGAATCTATCAGAGCCGACGAGGCGAAGCTGGAGGACCTAGTACGGGAAAAGATGCAGTACGCTTCCGAGCTTAAGAATCTTCACTCGGAAGCTGAGAAGCAAAACCAGTTGCAGGCACACCTCGAGGAGCAACTTATGAACATGGAAGATAGTTGTCAAATGGAGTTTAATCAGTACCAGGTGAGTTCATGTTGCACCCACACCACTTTCTCGACTTGAAACCACAGAAGCACGTTGTGGCTGCGCCCTGGCGTAATGGCAGCTTTGGGGCGTTATTGCGCCGTGCTACGCTCTAACCTTTTGTCTTAAATGTGAATATTAAGTGGTCGGATGTCATTCTTTGGGGATAAAAAAAAAAAAGTGTGGGCAAATTATTATACTTGTGAATGTAGTATACATTTGTAACAGTTTGTCTCATGTGCACTTAAGATTGCGTCGCTTGCTTTAAGTGCCACACCCACTCCCTGGAAACTCTGTCACCGAGTCTGGGTGACGTACAGTGCACAGTTCCGTTTTCGCAACTTGTGGTCTACGTGTTCCTATTGTTTTGATGTATAAACTCTCATCATTTACATCCCATTTTTTTAATGTTGGTGTATTTCATTTCCGATTAGGATGTTTTCATTCCTAGTACTGTAATTAAATGACATTGTTTGTGGCATGTATTGTATTGGGCGCGCTTGATGTCGCGATGTAGTGCTGCAAACATTAAACTGGATGTTTGGTATAATATCTGATATATAAGAGAAAATATTTAAACCTGGCATAATGAGCACTGGGAGGCATTTATATACAATGGATAGATTACCTGGAAAGGGGGTTTTGAGAACTTTCTGTACTGGCAAAACTGCATATAAACTGCACCACCCAACAGAACTAGAGGGGCCTCACTGAGGAGCAGAGACAAAATATCTGTGACTCCAGTGATTTACGCAATACTGTAACATGTAAACATTTTGTATATGCAGATGTTAGTGTTCTTATGTTTGTATGTGTTTTTGTGCACACATGTTGTATGTGGAGGGGCTACATCATTTGAAGATGCAATGTTGTGGGGATGTCTTCTTCTCGAAAGTGTGAAGACTATCTTCTGTAAAGGATTTTCTCTGCTACAGTGGCCCAGGCAGCCTGTTCCTGCGACTGGTTTAGCCACATGGTGCTCTTAAATCACTTTACCAGGGTGGTCTGTCCACCAATCCTCGTAACCTGCCTCCCTCGGAGGCAAATGTGCACCTAGTACATTGGTTAAGTTCTACTCCCTGTGTCTGAGGATGGACACGCCTTACGCTGATTTAAACTGAGGATGGACACACCTTAAGCTGATTTAAGGGCAAAATTGGTAGCACCGGCCTCCCGCGTGGTCCAGGGGTTACAATGTTTGACGCTGGCCACGGTGACCAGGGTTCAATCCCACCAGCCGTGCCAGAGTCGGCTCTGGCCGGGAGTGTCACCGGGGGCGGCGATTGGCTATCCGCCCCAGGGAAGGGGGAGGGAAGCCGACCGGATGTTTGCTGCGCACAGGAGTGGCTCTGTAGTATCGGGTTACGGTCGACGGCCTGGCGAGTGCCGTCTCGGAGGAGACAATACTTTGCCTTCGTCACTACCAGTCACAGGGCTACAGCAGCGAACTCGCATTAAAAGGGGGGGGATTGACTTGAAAATAGCAGGTGTAATTGGCTACCAAATTGGGAGAAAATGGGAGAAAATCTGAAATAAATTTAAAACATTTAGTAGCATCAAACCTGTCACTCTGGCAATTATGTCACATTCACAGGAATGTTGTGTGGTCTGATATGCCATGCCACTGTGTTTCCCTCAACCGCGACCAGAACCAGGCCATTGCCGGTGTGATGCTAATCCAGTTAGCCTCTGGACCTTTTCAGTGTGGTTTCTTGACCTTCACATTGACCTCACAGCAGGGACTTGATTCCTGTCCAGGTAAAATAGCAAATGCTCCAGCTGCATGTGCAATTGGGCTATAAACAAGAGCACAAGGAATTTCACTGGGCATCGCTGTCACAGTTCAGAGGTCAGAGTTCATCGCTAACTATGCAGTCATCTCAACAGAGCATTTGTAGCTTGACTATCTCAGCTTGCTCCCTAAATGCAGTTGTGTTGCTGGGCAAATCATTTGTTTTAATGTTGCTCAGTATAGCAAAATAGTTGGGATGAGATGAATCACAGTTTTGATTCCATTTCCACATCTTTGAAACCGTTTAGTATGATAAATATTTAATTAGGTGACACAAGTGGCATAAACTTAGAATATATAGAAAAATATGTATGGAGATAAATAAATGATGCTCATGCATATGTAATTATATATATTATACAATTATACAAACGTAAGTAATTATATTACATATATCATAAGTTATGTTGTATAAATGGTAGCTAAATATAATTATATGATGGATACAGGTAACTGCCAAAATAAAGGAAACACTTGAGTAAATAAAGGGTTCTGCCACCTCTGTTATGGTGTGGGGTACAGTTTCCTGGCATGGTTTATGTCCACTCAACCCATTAGAGGGCAAGGCTAATTCCAATAAATACCAAGGCATTCTGAGTGATCATCTTCATCCTATGGTGAAGCATTTCTATCCTGATGGGGGTGGTCTCTTCCAGGATGACAATACCCCCATCCATTAGGGCACAAGTGGTCACTTAAGGGTTTGATGAGCATGAAAACGGTGTAAACCATATGTTATGGCCATCTCAGTCACCAGATCTCAACCCAATTGAACATTTATGGGAGATTCGTGAGTGGCGCCTGAGACAGTGTTTTCCATCACCATCAACAAAATACCAAATTATGGAATTTCTCATGGAAGAATGGTGTTGCATCCCTCCAATAGAGTGCCATGTACTTATAGAATCTATGCCAAGGTGCATTGAAGCTGTTCTGGTTGCTCGTGGTGGCCCACCCCCCTATTAAGACACTTTATGTTGGTGTTTCCTTTATTTTGGCAGTTGTTGGCTGTTGTGATGCAGGTCTGAGTACATGAGTACAACTTTTACCTGGGTCAGTGTGCTTTCACATTGAGACCTGCGCACTGGCCTGGTCCAAATGGAGTCATCTGCCCAGGGAGTTGTTTAGTGTGTGGGGCGGGGAATCCAGCCCACGACTAAGCGCTCTGCAGCAGGAGAGGCACATACCAGAATCATCTCTAATGCTGTTTACCAGGGCCCCATGCACCTTTCATTTACCAGAGTGGTGAGAAAGATCACTCATGATTCAAACAGGCTGTTAGCCAATCGACAACCTTCCTTCTGCTAATAAGCAATGCGAGAGAAATGGAGGGGCCGAGGGTGAGGGGCAAGAGCAGCACATCCAGACACACAGAACAGTACAGTGTCTCTGCTCTAAGCTGGAGGTTGATTGATTTCTTGGGAAAAGGTCAAGGATTCCTTAGAGTCATCCGTTTATTGCAAGCCCAAACTGGGGATGGTGGACTGGATGGAGCCTTGCGTTAGTAGCCAGCCATGCACACCACCTCTGTCCTGCCTTGTGATAGCAGGTGCAGCTGGACGCAACTTGACTTACACTTCCCAGGATAACCGGGTCATTGATAGGGGTGGTGTTAGAGCGCCAGTAGGAGGCAGCTTTCTCCATGGGCCAAATGGAAAACCAATGCTCCAGTGGAGTGATGGTGACACTGTGTTGAAGGAGATGCTGTCTTTCAGTTGAGATGTTAAAAGCAGGTCTCTGACTCAAAAGAAAGTATTTATAAAAATTCCTTGGTGCTTATCGCAATGGTGTCCTAGCAGAATTCTCAATCTGGCCTTCTGATCATCCACTGGTTTAAGAGTCTAAAACAATTCCTCCCTCTCTACATCAGCTAACGTGTGATGAGTGTTCTGGTGTAAAATGGCTTCCATGCATCACTCAGTCATTGTAAAACCTTTTGAGATCTGTGAAAGGCACTATATAAAAAAAAAAATGATTTGGATTGTAGAGATCTGAAGTGTTGCACCCTTAGGTGGGAAAACCGCTTTAATGCAGTTTCATTCCCCCATCTGGACGTGTGCCATTTTTTAAAACCATTTGGTACGATCTGGCTTGGGTTTCAAGCTTTCCATTAATAGCTGTAAGGCCACTGAATACTAAAGAGTAACATATATATATATATATATATATATATAACATAACATATGCCATTTAGCAGACGCTTTTATCCAAAGCGACTAAAGCGAGTACATTTGAAATATTGACGAAGAGGTACATTACATACATAACTTAAACTTAAAACTCCTCACCTATCACTTATTTAATTTCGAATGGCTCATTACGCTCAAACTGATAATTATATGATGTACTGTAAATAGTATCAAAATATAATTATGATAAATATAATACAAAAAATACTGGACTGAGTCAGTGGGTGTGCAGTGGCGATCACCGCAAAGGCCACGCCCTCACGCCCCCGCCTCTCTCCCTGCAGGTGGTGATGGACGAACTGGAGGAAGAGCGCCGCGCGCTGGCCAACGCAATATCTGAGAAGCTGAGAGACCACCAGGAACTGATGCAGGTGAAAATGGGCCTCAGCATGGAGTTGGCCGCCTACAGGTGAGAGTTCCACCCCTTCACCTGTCACATGGGGTCTCCCTGGCATGCCTGCTGCTCAAACCGTACATTTTTTTATTTTATTATTTTTTTAAATTTTATTTCAAATTTTTCCTGTTTTTTTCTCCCAATTTGGTTGCCAATTATACCCTCTATTTATCTCAATTCACCCTCCCCCACGAGTGAGCCGCCCATCGTCCGGGGCGAGACACTATTTCCGGGCCGATTTATATCCGCCTGCTCCGAGACGGAAATCTACCACAGTGCCTTTTTCCTGCTCCTCGACGGACTCCCCCTCACCCTCCCCTTCCCCTGAGGCGGACAGCCAAACGCCGCCTCCGATCGGAGCTGACGACCAGGGTCGGTCTGGTAGAGACCCGGGTTTCGAACCGGGTCCCTGACAGGCAGCGCACACCATGCCGGACCAGCCAAAGTGTGGTGCGTTAGACCACTACGCTATCCGCCAGCCCCCCCAAACCGTAACATTTTAAGACGTTTTAAGATGCCCACAGACAAGGAAATTAGGCTTTTACCTTACCCCTCTTCCCTTCTGTGTATGGGCACGGTATGGGGAGTGGGTGCACAGAGGGTGGAGGCAAGGTAGCTGGCTAGCTAGCATTCTTTTCGTTCTGTACAGAAAACCTGCCAACCGCAGGGGATTGGTTGAGCGTAGAGATGGTCGTGAGGCCAAAGTAGAGGTCGGCTCACACCGCACCACGGTGGCTCTTGCGGCCGTGTCTGCGTGTGGCACTGGACAGCTGCTGTTGAATTTTTCACATTTTCCCATTATTTCCAGTGTTTTTTGCCACATGGGAAAAATGTAAGTTGTGCCCCTTTCTCATGAGGCAAAAGAGCCAGGCACATTACCAACAACTTCTCTTGCTGTTATTTAACAATTTTACTTTGTATTGCCCATGTACCTTGCAACCTCTACAAGCATGTGTGTATGTCATTTATCAAGTGTTTTATGTTTCATTTTTTTGTAGCCATGATTTCCTGGCTCTTTGCACAGTCCCATAGTAGTACTACAATATATATTTTTTTAACACAGCCTGTTGTTTGAGGTCCTTTTGCATTTTTATATTTAAAGATCTTTTAGGTGTATAGTTTAAAAAATCGAAAAAAATATAACAAGCACTGAAAAGTAAAGGTGTGACACGAATCACAGGTTGGTTTGTTTTGATTGAATCTGGACAAAGTTTAAGACATTCTAAAGCCAGTGCAAACACATTTATCTCTATCGAAGTGTTACCGAGAATAGGTTTTGTACCGGAGATGCGGTGTTATGTGATTTGGTCATATTTAGGCACCAGGGTTGTTCTAACAAATGCCAAGCACAACTCCACATGGATGAAAAACCCCTCTGCTTTGTTTGATAAATTCCCAGGCAGATGGCATGTAAAGAAGCAGTACATCTGTGTCATCTACTATACTCTAATGAAATATACATTAGTATTTATCAATGCCATCCCTCCCCCTCAAATGAAATATTGAAACAAACATTGTGTGTAAACCAGGGATTGTGATTCATGTTCTGAAAGAGGCAGGATTTAAAAATTCTGCTAACAATGATATTCTATTGTCTGAAACTCAGTGTTCACACCATGAAGGACTGTATTATCAAACAGCAACAAACACCTATAGAAGATGAATGTATTGCTCCCAGATATAATTAGTGTGCATTATGAGAATGTAATAGGCATGTACACTGGTTTGTTTGTTTGAGCTGGAGTGGGATTTTTATGTTAAATATGTTAATTAAATAAGAAGGTAACACCAGATAAGTAATTACCTGTTGTAAAATGTGTAACACTGCTGTAACTGCAAATTATGACAGCAGTTTGTCAAAACATCTGCACACGAAGTGAATGGAAGTGCAAACACATCTAAAAGCTATAGATAATGGATGACTAAAGAAGAAATGGAGGGGGAAATCAGTGTGTGTGTGTGTGTGTGTGTGTGTGTGTGTGTGTGTGTGTGTGTGTGTGTGTGTGTGTGTGTGTGTGTGTGTGTGTGTGTGTGTGTGTGTGTGTGTGTGTGTGTGTGTGTGTGTGTGTGCGCGCGCGCGCGCATTTGATCAACACGATCAAATCCGATGCTTAAATCCTGTCCAAGCTCATTGCAGTCCCAGATAACTTGGGCAGAAAAGCTGTGCAGGTCTGGGAATGTTGGAATGTGTTTTTTATGATGTCACACATTACTGTGGCAACAGAACAACCTTTGCCCCTCCCCCTTGGCAGGAGTGCTTGAGAATTCCACTGGGCATTGAGTGTGCCAGTATTAACTGCACTTTATAGGTCATCTTTACTGCTGGTTTAATTCATTTAGAATCTTTATCTTCAATTTAAAAATCAGGAATAGCCATCCATGTTGTTTCCTGTGAATTGGGATAATTCATATTTGTGCCACATGAATCTGGGCACAATCGGGTGAAATTAAATTAGTTGTTGACAAATGAGGAGGCTGCTCCAGAATTGTCGGAGTTTGCCATCTCTGAAGCCTATTTGCCGAGCGGTGGAGAAGGAGACTGTGATACGGTCTTTTTTGGACACCCTGGGCTGGCCAGAAGAGGATAGGCTCCCCCCTTTAGTCTGGTTCCTCCCAAGATTTCTCCCTATCGTTTTGACCAAGGGAGTTTTTTCTTGCTACTGTCACCTTAGGTTTGCTTTTGGGGGTGGGAGTTTAGGCCTGGGGTCCCTTTTATTAAGCATTTGTGACCATGTATTTGTAAAAAGCGCTATACAAATACATTTGATTTGATTTGATCTGAGATGTGGGGCAAAGATAGTGATCAGAGAAGGGGGCTTCATGAAAAGAGCAGAAAAGAATGTAAAAAAGAGCTACCCTGTGATATCAGTGACATCACTGATTTTAACCAATCATTGTTTAGCGGTGTAGAGCAAAATCTTTTAATTGGTTCAAAAGTCAATGATTGTGGCTCCGCCCATTATGGGGTTCATGAAAACTCACTCTCCCATAACTATGTACTAGAAAGAGATTTGATATGAGGAACCAGAAATCAGTCTGTAAAGGCAAAGGCAGAGTGCAAAGGAAGACGGCGTTGGATCGTGTTTCTGCCTCTGCTGATACACATGAGCGGTTTGTGAAGTGGAGAGCATTGCCTGGTGGGGTTTGGTCCTGCAAAGGGTCTTCAATGGATTAGCATATTTATTGACTTTCATGAACTACAATATGGTATTACATGTTTCATAAATCAATTTTTATGATTGCTATTTACAATGTCCTGCAAAGCATATGACATACCATTTCTTGTGACCTTTACTGAATACATACAAACTGAGATTATATTTTAGTCTTCCAATGCAAATACGATTGAATAAATGCAATTATGATATCCTTATTGCTTATCCCCAATTGCTGATTTGATGATGTCCTTATTAATCTTCATATTTCCTTTGTAGTACTTATTTTTATTTATATAAATCTTTTTGTTAGTGTCAATACTGTTTGGAAATTTAAAATAAATTATTTGCAGGTGTTTTATCCTGTCTCCCTGAGTTCCTGCTTTTGCAAGGCCTTTTGCTGTCATGCGGTTGCTTTAATTTTCTGAGGTTTTGTGTGAAAATCACTGAGTATGCAGTGTTAGTTTGTATGCAGGAGAAGCATCATTATACTAGATCTCTTTGCATTGATATTGTTGTGGGGCCGTCTTCCTTGTCTTCGTTTTTTAATGCTCAACATTGCATTTTTCTCCAGGGCATTATTAGAAGCAGAGAGTAAAGATGTGTTGGTCTGGACAGAGAAGTATTCAAGAGAAGCACCCAGGAGAAAAGGTAAATTCTACACACAGCTTCAAAACGATCTAGTCCTGACCGGGTTAGCGCTGTTTGAGGCTGGATACAATCAGCACTGATTCAGGGAAAGAGGAAAAGCTAACGTTCAGGGGCAATGTTCATGATATTTTTTAAATATTACCTGGTTCTTTTCGCAGATGTAAAGATGCCAGCTCGCTCCTACACTCGAGGGTCGAGCACACTCTTGCAGGACGCAAGGAGACACCCACCAACAAGCACCGCCTTTAACGTCAGATACACGGAGCCAATATCGACCGTAAGGATGTCCTCCGCATCAAGCCAGCCCAGATCCTATGATGTCAAAAGCACTGCTGCCAGTGCCACCTCCCTGAGAGATAACCGAAACACTTCGGCTAGAAAAGACTTGCTTTCATTCACCACATCGTCACGCGCCACCACCCGTTCTGCAAAACCTGCCATTCCAGATGCTGAGAAAAGGGCCAAAACCGCAGAAGAGATGCCAGTGAGAAGCAAGGAAGTCTCCCAGGATTTGGCCAAAGGTTCAGTTCGCAGTCAACAGTCCGGTAGTTCGCCTGGGTCTGGCGCAGGCCCCTCGCCCACGTCGCCAGCCATGAAACCAAATGCAGAGGAGGCCAGCGGGAGGTCGGTGAGGGTGGTGTCGCCTCCGATGATGAGCCTGATCTCGGACGTGAAAGAGGATGTCAAACGGCAAATCAAAGACGTCAAGGTTATCAAGGTCGACACGAACGAACACAAATTGGAAACTGGTGTGAGCAAAGTTGCCACGAATCACGGTGGCGAAGAGGCACGGAGTTACGCAGACTGGTCTCAGAATGTCACGGCAGGAACATGGGGCCGCTTTGGCGAGAACCAGTCAGAGGGTCGTGATTCAGACGAGGCGCAGATGGAAGCTGAGCGAGATTTTGACGACGCAAACGTGGAGGCAGAGATGTTCCCGAGTGAGCAGAAGGTGCTGGACTCTATCTCCATGGAGGACATCATCGAGAAGTTCATGAGGCCCGCGGGACTGGACACGAAACTGACCTCATCCCCGGACTCCAAGGTCACCTACCACGTGGAGAAGACGGAGGAGGAGGACGGAACCACCAAGACTAAGATCGTTTTGCAGTCCAAAGTGGAGGAGGACTTGGACATGGGGGACGAATCTGCTCTGGAGGAGCTCCTTTGCAAAGAGGTGAAGACCATCGCCCTGGAAGACATCAAGGGAACCCCGACAGGGGACATGATCGAGAACCTACTTAGCCTGGGGTTCCAAGGAGCTGGCACCGATCTGTCAAACAAATCGGTCAATGTGGAAATCATCGAGGAGCCAGTCGAGGACTACAGCGATGAAGAGAGTGAAGGGAAGCCCGCCCCCAAGGTCGCCCAACCCTCCTCCACCTTCTTCCAGATAGAGGAGCTGGAGAACGACCCCCAGGCCTCCCAGCCAGCAGAGGGCAGTGTGGAGGTGGCGAAGGCCTCCATGGCTGCCGGAGGATACCGGCAGGTTGAATCTGTCACGTTTCAGGAAGGTTCTGGAGACATGGACTCGCCGTACTACACCCGGGTCCAAGAAACAGAGTATTTTGTCTCCACGCCCGAAGACAATGCATCAGAGCCCGAAGAGGAGAGCGAGTTCCCAGCCTATGGACACTACGGGGCAGTGGACAACTTGTCGGATGAGAGGTACTACCAAGGGGAAAGGGCTAATGAAAAGAGCAATCAGGAGGGGCCCGTGGGTGGGAGCTACACAGTGAGGGTCCCCAAAGATGAGGACGACGCCGCATGGGATGTCCCATGGATGGACAACAAGGGACATGGTGATCGCTACACAGAGGAGTCGGTGACCGAAGTTAGCAAAACGGAGAAGCACATTAAGCTTGGGCCGTCCGAGAAGTCGTTCACTTTTCAGATGGATGTTGGCGGAGTCTCGGGGGCAGCGGCAGCGAGCGACGGGAGCCAGCAGGACTGAGGCTTCGGTGCGCGAAGCACGGAGAGGCAAAGGAACTGATGGCAGATTGAGATTTGGCAGAGAACATGTAACTGCGTAGCTGTAGCTTGTAACATGTAGCTACATGCCAGAGTTGAGGGTCAGTTCCATTTCAATTCGGTCAATTTGGGAAATAGATTTAAACTCAAATTAATGAATTGAAAAATTCTCGTACAAAATTATGAGGAAAAAAATATTCAATTCATGAATTGAATTGCATTTAATTTCCTGAAATGACTGAATTGAAAATGGAGTTGACCCCAGCCCTGCTGCGTGCAGAGAGCATGTGGGGAGTGACGTCAAGGGAGAAGTGTCGACCCCATAGTGAAGATTAGGAAGGTGGGATGAGGAAGTGCAAAAAGTGAGTGTGTAAAAGTTGTACAAAGTGTGTGGAATTCGCTGACACAAATAGTGGACCCCTCCAGTTAAATGTTGGTCATGAAAAAAGGTATTTGACTACTTTGGAGAGCCCTCGTGATGATTGCTTACAATACCTTTGTGTGCTTATACTTTTTATCTCTGCAATTGTGGAGACCAATTAGTTTTATTACACTGTCCCCATTTTCCTTGCACAATCAAATCAAAAGCATTGTGTTTTTCTCCACATCAATTTAAGTTCAATTAGCAACAGTTAACAGAGATTACTAATGGGGTTATTGTCAAAGGTTTGATTAAGTTGACCAAAATTCCAGTGTTTGTAATAATTTCACGGCTAAAACAGGTAGAATAGTGAGTATTTTACAATATATATTTGTTTTGTTGGAACAGCATATATTTGTTTTATTGCACTTTCTGCTGTTGCACATTTTCAAAGGAGCACTTTGTCCTTTGCTGTGAGACATTTTCATTTCTCTTTAAGTATATTTTTGTACTTGCTTAACTCTAGTCTCTCATTGTGCTAAAAAACAAAAGCTTAAACTTAACAAAAGCTTTCGTTTCTACCTTATAATAGGTTTATGTATGGTAATACAGGCTATTTACATATATCATATGTCAAATTATATATAATAAAAAGGCTGATATTGACATTTGTACCAAGCATTAACATATTACTAGTTTTCATTGTGAGGAACGTATCAAAATATTATTTATATGGCCTATATATAAATAATTTCGTTATTTCGTATGGAAAGCACGAGAGATCGATATATTTTAGTTTATTTATAATATATATGCAAAAGATTAAAGTGAAACAATACTTATTTCTTTCTTACAATTTCTTCCTACAGAAATGTTTTATGTTTCTCCCATCGTTAATACCTAGGGGAATAATACAAATTGATGTTTTTTCATTTAAAAAATCACTGGATCAACACTGGTCTTTTTCAAACATCAGGAATTTTCTTTTCGAATCATTTCCATTTAGACCATTGCATTACTTTTTATGAAAGAGAATCGTATTGTTGTCATCAGGAACACACTTCCTGTAGGCGCCATCTTGTCTCTTCCTCTCTGTTAATCCTTAAATATCAATAGAGGAAGAAGCTTTCATCCCGCCGGCTAGCGTTTGCAAGATGAGGAATACAGCGATTACATGCTCGACTGAACGCGGGAGTTTCATTCTGTTCGAGCGGGTATACGTATCTACCTTTATGGAGCGCGCTGCTCGTCAAACGCCCGCGGTCCACGGTGTTCTGTTCAGAGCGGGATTTCGCTGGCGCTCAATTTCAGAGGCCAGCCCACGCGCCTCTCTTCAGACTCGGCCAATCGATAGACAGACGTGGGAGATCACCTCGCCTTTAAAGCTCTCTTCAAAGCTGATTTGAGTACTTAAATTAAATGTCGCAGAACACCTTTATAGATAGCAATAGCTGCAACAGAATTACCGTCTAGAACAGATTTAGATTAGGAACTTCAAAACCTCTGTGCCTACAAGATTTTGACTGCATTCAAACACGACTTTAATGCTTTTGAGAATACAGCATAGAGACGAGCTGTTTTGATTAAGGCATGTGACCTTTTTAGAACGTTTTGTTAGAAGTCGGCCTCAGATTTCTTGTCATTAGTCTTAAATATGCACCACTTTATCTATAGCCTGGATTAAGTAGTTATAAAACCTCACTTTCAAGTTTTTTTCCAATACCTGACTTCTGAGTGTTTTACACCGATAGATGTAGCTATGTGATGTTTAATCAGAGACACGGACATTCAACAGTCATTAAAATGAGAGGATTATGATGCTACTTATTGGGGCTTGAGAATTAACAGTGTGGCTTGCAACATTCTGCTAGGGTGCAATACACATTATGATTCAACACTTTATTGTGCCTGAATATTGAATGTTTAATTTTCTTTTTTCAGTGGGGTGTGCTTTACTCATAATAGTAGAATTACACTGATAATAATTAAACATATCTGAACCATAAGAAAAAAAGGTTATTCTTATTTTGTCATCCGTGGCACAAACCAAAAAAATCCAATAAAACCATTATTTCGGTGTGATTCTGTGTCTGTGTCATGCTTTTCATTTCAGAAACCTAGCAGCCTATAGCAATAAGTTATATAATAATCAATATTCTGCTATAATAATGTAGCGAACATGCGTGAGGTGATGTATCAAGAAGTCACGCAGATCCAGCTGCGTTGCAAAAATGGCTATAAATATCGGCGATAAATATCCGTTATCCATACACCGCACAACTCTGGATAATATCTGGCGAACTTTGCTAGTACAGACGCGTTGCCCTGAAACTCAAGGGACTACACGAAACAATACATGTATACTGGTCACGGTGGCTTCAACATTTAGCGCACACAAAAAGGATAACAATAACACATCACGAAGCTAAACAACACAAATAGCTCATTAACACAGGGGGGACGAACAAACACACAACAGCGTCCCCCCATAATGCCCCATAATACCCCACATTTCTGGGTAGCGACCCCCCTGGATCGCTACAATAATCTTTCTTTCAGAAGCCTTACGTGAGTAGTAGTATGTATGAAAATGAGGTTTAATGAACATCAAAATCTGAGAAGCAATCCTGTAATTCCACGATTACTTCGACTGAAGTAATTTAGGATTGAATGGACATTCATTTAAGTTAATCAATCACTATTTTGAAAAATCGTACCAGACTAGATCTCCTGTATCTGTGCCTTATATGGCCGTATACCTCCAAAGCAGTGGAAACCCCATATTTAATACGGGAAAACCGTATGAGTTCACACGTTTTCTCTGATAATTTAAACGTTTTAATTAGTATACGTTTGCTCGGCTCCATCTTAGGCCCATTGTGCTGTGTTCAACATTTTACAGTTTTTTCTGATTGCTTAGGCACTATCTTTGAAACTATAGGCTATTTTTGCTAAACTCTACACACTAATCACAAACCCTTACACCAAACCAGCAAAACATTATATATATTATTATTATTATTATATATCTCTTGCAAAAGCAAACAATTCTGGCAAAACTCTTCAAACTCTTTAAAAAAAAATGTGTTTTTGCATCAATACAGTACACACAAACCATCATTTCAATAAGCACACAAAGCACCAACTACGCACTGATAGTATAAATGAAAAACACTTGTGGCTTTTTCTTTTTCTGTGTAGTAAACACACATATACACAGGTATCCAAATGTGTAAAGTATGGATGTGTATTCCGAACATAACACACTATCAATACAAATAAGGGGAAAACTTTGTTTTTTTGGGGGTTTTTTCCTCAAAATGTTCTAACGCTCCTCAAACAACAGAAGTGCAGTAGAAGAAAACAAAAATATTTGTGTTAGAAAAAAAAGAACAGAAAAAATTAGGCTAAATCTCACCTTCTTTGTGGGTCTGGCCATAAGACTTCATCCACATCACATGCGATGTTGTCTTGAGCTAGGCAGCGTGGAAAGTATAGTGTAACAATGTAGAGACCAATGTTTACAGTTTTGCTAGAAGTGTGTTAATAAATTGCAAACTGAGTGTAAAGCAGTGGTTTGTGTTTACAGTTTTGCAAAAAACTGAGAACGTCCATTCAGTTTGGCACACTTGGTAAATGCATTGGCTACAAGTGTTAATGGTTTCAGAGATAGTGCTTCAAGAATCACTGTTAGTGTTTAAGCATTCAGTAAGTTCTGAACGTTATGGCGAGCTGAACCGGTCAAAAGTCTGATAGAAATAGTGCTACCCAGTTAACTGCGAACTGTAGCGCGCGAGGACACGCGAACCATAGAATTGGGTAGAAGTTACAGGTGAACGACATAGCTGGATAGCGCGTGTGGACCAAGTTACCTGCGAATGATACAGTTAGCGCTTCGAATGTGTGTGGGATCATCTATCCTATTTAAAACATTTGAACAGCCAACTAGCCAGTGAGATAGAAAAACTGATTAAGAGATAACAGTCACAGTGCATACATTTTGATTTGATTTGGTTAATACAGAGCTATTCCAAAATGGCAGACAGTCCTCACAGTGGTTTCTTAGTTGTTTTTATTTACCGGGCAGTGCAAATCTGGGCAGATGCCAAAACCATTATTGCATTATTCATTACGTAGGGATGGAGCCTGCCAGCCGGTCTGGGCTCTGTGATCTCAATAGGGCGGTGTCGTCCAGACGGTTATTTGCAAATGCCAGTGGCCTCTACAGGAGGGCTGGATGTGTCTGGTTATTTCCGTGCCAAACGAGTGTTAGTTTATTTCTGTGCCAAATGAGTGCCCCTCTTCCATTCTAAAATAAGAGCACTTTGCAGGCCAGTCAGCTGCTTCATGTGAAGGGCCACAAGCAGATTTAGGAAACCATCGTTTCTCCCCCTCTAATACAGTGGGTCCCAAACTGGGGCCAAATGACCCTCACAGGGGGTCCTCAGCAACCCCCCCCCCCCTTTTAAGAACATTGTAATATGTCCATATTTCAGTAATTAGTAGTTATACATGATCAGAACCTGGATGCCTGTCAGCTGTCTTTGATTCAAACTCAAACCATTTTTCACTGAGATCCAATGTTTTAGTCACGTTTATGGAAATGTCATCTTTCATCGCTGATGGCTCCTGGGGGTTGCTAGGTCATGGAGGAAGTCAAGACAACATGAACACCTTTCGTGCTACTAATCCCTCCCACACCACTCCGGGAGGAGTAATACGTCAGCACAGCTGTGCATTCGGGCCGAGAAGCCGAGTGATGCCATCTCTCTTTCAGAATGAATGTATTCAAGGACTGAGATTAAACAAGCCTTTTTTTCTTTTCTTGTTTTTTGACACCGGAAAAAATGAGGCTGATTGGAACTGGAGCAGGTTGATTTTTTTACATTTATTTATTTATTTTTTAAACAAAAAACATTCATTTTGGTTTTATGGGAACATAAGATCTCAGGAAACCTTTGTGAGGCTGTTGGCGAGACTCTCCATTAGATATGGGAGAGTGAGATTTCATAAACTTCTTTCCTTCAAATTTAGTAACATGGTCAAATGATTGGTCTAAAGTAGAGGGTTATATCAACCAATCAGAATTCACTGGGACTGGGAGTAGTGCTGCGCAGTGTCACATGACACAGTGGTGTCAGTGGTTGTTTTGCGAATGGGGTTCCCACTTTTTATTAGGGGTTGGGGTCACCCACAGACCAGCTGCTGAACACTCACTGTCTCCTAAACTCTCACAGCTGGCAAAAATGCTAAAAATGTATAAGTGTTTGAGGTACTAATATATATATTATATATGATCTCACAAGCCTGCCCCCTAGAAAAAAACATTTGGGGAAATCTTTGTTACTGTCTAAAAGGCCCTGGGGTGGGGGTGAACTAGGCAGCTTCGTTATATAACACAGTCCACCAGAGAGAACTGAATGCTTAATGTTCCACCACCAATAAATAGGAGAATAAAAAGTCTGGAAGAAGTAAGTAAGCCTTGGGAGTTTGTTTTTCATTAATCCCTTGTTCCTGCCAGGGGGTGATGTAATAGAGGCCTGGCTTTCTGAACAGAGAGGGAGAGGCCATGGCAAGGGAAGAGGGGCCGTGCCGTTTGTTTTCATTTTGAATCCAGGCCCTCCTTTTTGCAGCGTTTAAAACTGGTGTCTCATTTCTCGGCACTGCACACACGGAAAAGGCTGGCTGTGATAAGAGCCACAACTCTTGTGGTTCAGATTTCCTCTCGCGCCTCTCACCCAGTCACCGCAAGCTCCAGGTTTCTAAATTGAATGTTTTCTCCCACTCTGCAGCTGTTGGCATGGTTGCAGCGAGGGCCTATGATGTCACTCCGTTATCTGTCAGGGATAATTTGGGAAGGTTACAGCCGAGGAGTGAGATTAAGGGGTCCACTGATTCAAGGGGGGAGTTCTCCTCGTACTTAGAAACCATAACAGAGCAACATAGCAACAAGCCCTCTTAGCCTGCAAGTCCTGCTATTTACAGTGTCTACAAAATCCCTGTTAAACAGGTGGGTTCATATAGAATTATGGGGAGTGGGGCCTGAGGAATTAGGTTCTTGTCCTTAAATTCTAGATACATTCCACAAGTCCAGGCGCTGAAAATACATGAAGCAGGAATGTCTTCAGGCGCAGGCTGTAAATTCACTGCTCCTGTGACTGGCACTGAGCCAAGTGAGATTGAGACACACGGTTGTCTGTTATCTGATGTAACTAATATGCCTGAAGATGGCCCGTTTGTCAATGTTTCACTCACACCAAGACATGAAGAACGGGGCAGGGACTCTCAATCACTTAGCCCATCAATCAGTCAGCCCAGCAATCTGTACCCCCTCCCCCAACCCTCTGGTTTATTTCAGCCCTGCTCTTTGGTAAATGTCAGATGTTCAGTGTCCTCATTTAAACATTACTCTTTAAATTTCCTGTGTCAGACCTCCTTGATTAGATTAGATTAACTCAATTGCTCCTTCGATTCATGACAGCAAAAATTATTAATATCCATTAGTGGTAAATCACACAGGGGAGGCCCCTCCTTCTGCTAAACATGATTCATCGTTTTATTTTTTTTTATTTTTTACCAAAAAGGTTCATCCATATCAAATAAAGTTACTGTAAAACAATAATACCTGTGTTTTGTGCTACCTGGAGTGGCTTTTTAACTGAATCTAACATTCCTAACCTTGGTCACAGGAGACACAGATGACACAGATCTGGGTTGTCATGCGTTCCTCTTATAACAAGGGGACTGTGGAATGGCCCAAAATATTGTCCTATTTCTGATAGAACTGCGACAGGGCGTTGGTATCAGCCGGAAAGAGCGCGATCTCATCTCGCTGACTGCAGGGAAAGACAGTGCATGGTGATACACTGCAGTATTTTACACCCTCTCTAAAATAACTCCTGATACAGTGGCACCAGGGCAGCGTGGCAGGTGGGTGGGTATAGGGCGCATAGGGCCTGGATGGGCAGGTATTCTCCATGTGCCAAGCAGAACCCCAAATCTCCCAAATCTCTTGACCCCGAGTGCATTTGTACAGATCTGTGTTTGTGTGTGTGTGTGTTTGTGAGAGAGAGATAGAGAAAGAAAGAAGAGACTGTGTGTGTGTGTGTGTGTGTGTGTGTGTGTGTGTGTGTGTGTGTGTGTGTGTGTGTGTGTGGACTATTGAACACCCTACAGGCCACACACAGTACTACAGGAGAGCCAGTGACTATTGAACACCCTACAGGCCACACACAGTACTACAGGAGAGCCAGTGACTATTTAACACCCTACAGGCCACACACAGTACTACAGGAGAGCCAGTGACTATTGAACACCCTACAGGCCACACACAGTACTACAGGAGAGCCAGTGACTATTTAACACCCTACAGGCCACACACAGTACTACAGGAGAGCCAGTGACTATTTAACACCCTACAGGCCACACACAGTACTACAGGAGAGCCAGTGACTATTTAACACCCTACAGGCCACACACAGTACTACAGGAGAGCCAGTGACTATTTAACACCCTACAGGCCACACACAGTACTACAGGAGAGCCAGTGACTATTTAACACCCTACAGGCCACACACAGTACTACAGGAGAGCCAGTGACTATTTAACACCCTACAGGCCACACACAGTACTACAGGAGAGCCAGTGACTATTTAACACCCTACAGGCCACACACAGTACTACAGGAGAGCCAGTGACTATTGAACACCCTACAGGCCACACACAGTACTACAGGAGAGCCAGTGACTATTTAACACCCTACAGGCCACACACAGTACTACAGGAGAGCCAGTGACTATTGAACACCCTACAGGCCACACACAGTACTACAGGAGAGCCAGTGACTATTTAACACCCTACAGGCCACACACAGTACTACAGGAGAGCCAGTGACTATTTAACACCCTACAGGCCACACACAGTACTACAGGAGAGCCAGTGACTATTTAACACCCTACAGGCCACACACAGTACTACAGGAGAGCCAGTGACTATTTAACACCCTACAGGCCACACACAGTACTACAGGAGAGCCAGTGACTATTGAACACCCTACAGGCCACACACAGTACTACAGGAGAGCCAGTGACTATTGAACACCCTACAGGCCACACACAGTACTACAGGAGAGCCAGTGACTATTGAACACCCTACAGGCCACACACAGTACTACAGGAGAGCCAGTGACTATTGAACACCCTACAGGCCACACACAGTACTACAGGAGAGCCAGTGACTATTTAACACCCTACAGGCCACACACAGTACTACAGGAGAGCCAGTGACTATTTAACACCCTACAGGCCACACACAGTACTACAGGAGAGCCAGTGACTATTGAACACCCTACAGGCCACACACAGTACTACAGGAGAGCCAGTGACTATTTAACACCCTACAGGCCACACACAGTACTACAGGAGAGCCAGTGACTATTTAACACCCTACAGGCCACACACAGTACTACAGGAGAGCCAGTGACTATTTAACACCCTACAGGCCACACACAGTACTACAGGAGAGCCAGTGACTATTTAACACCCTACAGGCCACACACAGTACTACAGGAGAGCCAGTGACTATTTAACACCCTACAGGCCACACACAGTACTACAGGAGAGCCAGTGACTATTGAACACCCTACAGGCCACACACATACAGTGGCACCAGGGCAGCGTGGCAGGTGGGTGGGTATAGGGCGCATAGGGCCTGGATGGGCAGGTCTTCTCCATGTGCCAAGCAGAACCCCAAATCTCTCACTTCAGAGTGACCCCGAGTGCATTTGTACAGATCTGTGTTTGTGTGTGTGTGTGTTTGTGAGAGAGAGATAGAGAGAAAGAAGAGACTGTGTGTGTGTGTGTGTGTGTGTGTGTGTGTGTGTGTGTGTGTGTGTGTGTGTGTGTGTGTGTGTGTGTGTGTGTGTGTGTGTGTGTGTGTGTGTGTGAGAGTGTGCCTATATACAGTACACATGGGACAAAGCGGAGAGTGTGTAAGCACCCACAGTCCTTAGTTCTATTTTATTCTTTATTATGAGCTCTATTTGGGATTAGTGGAATCCCCGAACTCTCACATGATAATGATATTTATGCTATCCTGTTGTATAATGCTTTTTATCTTATGATTTCAAAGTGCTTTACAATGAAGGGGGGAAAACTCACCTCAACCATCACCAATGTGTACCACCCCACCTGGGTGATACACGGTGGCAGCCATTTTGTGCCAGAATGCTCAGCAGACAGCGGCTGCAGTGGAGAGGGAGGAAATAAGTCCTGGAATTCTCAGAGATAGTGTCAGCCTTTGAGGGAGGTGTTAATGGACTGTTTGGGCATGTTGGTGGTGCATGACTTTGGTGGCTCTGACCTAAAGCTGTCCAGCTGACCTATACTGAGAGGCTCAAGGCTTTCAAGGGAAACTCTCACATTGTCTCAGACATTTTTATTTCCCTCCCTAATTTGGAATTGCCTGTCATGCCTCTTGAGTTCCCACCTACACTTATACACTAGGAGCACTGCAGCTGAAGCTTGTGCACTTCTCTGGTGCACCCGGCCATTGAATTTAACACCCCACAGACCACGCACGGTAATACAGGAGAGCCAGTGACTATTTAACACCCTACAGGCCACACACAGTACTACAGGAGAGCCAGTGACTATTTTACACCCTACAGGCCACACACAGTACTACAGGAGAGTCAATGACTATTTTATGCGGTCCAGTCTGTACTTGCGGTGAGAGCCTTTGCTGACCGAACCACTTAAGGGGAAGAGCAGTGGACTGTTTTTACACTTCCAGACTGGATGGCTGAGCAGCTCAGAGCATCAGTGAAGGGGATCTTGTATCTCGGATTGCAATTGGCCATGACATCAGCCCCTCAGAACACTGTCTGTCACATGAGGTTGGTGTGGATAGAGTCTCCATTGTGCTCCAGCACTCTGGACATGGACAAGGCCAGAGACCAGCTACGAGCCTGACAGGCCCCCGGGCTCTGACTCAGAGCGGCCTATCAGGGGCCCACTGAGCAGGGCAACACGCACGCCTTCCATTGTGTGTGTGTGTGTGTGCGTGCGTGCGTGTGTGCGTATGTGTGCTATCATGCCATGTGTACATTGTGTTCGTGTGGGTGTGTGTACGTGTGTGGGTGTGGATTTCAAATGTCATGGTGAGAGCCTTGTAACTCATCACTTCTAATAGGTCTGAGTGCAGCTCATAAGCCTAATGGCTTCTAATGCTTTGGGAAGCGATTTATTACTGTCCTTTTATTTCTTCATAGTTGGATGTGCATGCATATTCACTCTGAGGCCTGATGGCATTCTACATTATGTATTCATGCCATCAGTGTACAGAGTATACTCCATTCAGGGAGTCTCCTGCTGCAGGTGTGTCATTAGTGATACAGCTGTACCGCGTGTCGTTATTGTGGCAGACCCAAATAAATAATTTGTGTGTGTGTGTGTGTGAGAGAGATGTAACCCTAATAAAGACATCTCTCCCCATCCCTGTGGTTCTTCATGGTGTGGAACAGGGGACAGAGGACGTGTTTGGCAGAAGCACAGAAGCATAGAAGCATTTGTTATTCTGGCTCCAGAGCTGAGTGGCTGCAGCTGCCTCTTTAGGAATCTCTGGCTGAAGAGGCTCAGGGGTCATAAACATCTGAGCCAGATCACCTAATACAGCCCCACACCCATGCCAAGCACCTGGCCCAGGATCAAACCCAAAGCCAGATCCAGAACCAAGCCCAATACCATGCCCAGTGCCTGTTCCAGAACCAAATCTTGTGTCAGATCAAGAGCTAAAACCAGTACCAGGCCCAGTAGCAGATCCAGCAGCAGACTCCCAGTTCCATATACAGCACTGACAGAAGGGCTGGCTGGACTGAGCCACGCCCCTCCAAGACAGGAAGAGTCACAGGACAGAGAAAAATAGGACTAACTCTTATATGTGCTATGTTGTATGCTACATGTATAGAAAATGGATTGTCTTAACAAAACTACAAAATATACAGATGATATAAAATATATATAACAAAAATGTGTATTTATTTGGATAGATATTCAGAAAACTTCAGAAACTGGCTTTTTGACATGTAGATGGATATGGTTTTACATTTTTTTATTTTTATGGTTTAAGTAAGGCCACTTGGAGCTTGTTTTTTACAGTATGATTACCGGCACAGAACACAGGCATTACGTCATCCTAACCAGGGCAGCATGACCATTAATCGACCATGTGCTTATCCCTCCAGTATTCAACTGGCCTAATGGACTCCTAATTCAATTCCCCCCTCCCCCGACACACATAGACACAGTGGAGCCTCCGGCTAGATTCAGAGTCCTGTCAGAAACGCAGGGCCCATCCCCACAGCAACTAGCTTGTTCACCTTAAAACATGAGAAAGACATGCATCAGATTCTTTGTACAGTAAGTCATAGGCATGGTTTATTGGGGTGAGGGGAAGAGATGGGGGGCAGGGGCAGGGCATGAACACTATTCATCCAGGTTTGAGCGACCAGGCCATGGAATACCTGCTCTCCCCAGCCACCAAGCAACAGTGTGCACCCCCCCCCACCCACACACACACAACCTATGCCACCACTGCAAGTCCTGCAACCAGCAACATGCTTCTGCAATATCACTGCAATCACAAGGTCTCTGGTTACAGGTAAGCACCAAAATAAAGGAAACACTTGAGTATATGAAGGGCTCTGTTGTTGGGTTGCATTTTTCTGGTATGGTTTAAGTCCACTCAACCTCTTGGAGGGAAAGGTAAATACCAATATATACAAAGGCATTCTTTTTTTCTTCAGATTTTTCCCATTTTCTCCCAATTTAATAGCCAATTACACCCTCTTTTCATGTCAACTATTCCCCTCTCGTATTGTGAGTTTGCTGCCGTAGTCCAGAGACTGGCAGTGACAAAAGCGATGTACCGCCTCCTCTGAGCCAAGCCATCAACTGTAATTCCAGTAATATAAAGGCATTGTGAGTGATCACCTTCAATTTATGGTGAAGCATTTCTATCCTGGTGGAAGTAATCTCTTCCAGGATGACAATGCCCTATTCACAGGGCACAAGTGCTGACTGAATGGTTTGAGGCGCATAAAAATGATGTGAGCCATATGCCATGGCTGTGTCTGTCACCAGATCTCAACCCAATTGAACATTTATGGGAGATTCTGCGGCGATGCCTGAGACAGTGTTTTCCATCACCATCAACAAAACACCAAATGATGGCATTTCTCATGGAAGAATGGTGTTGCATCCCTTCAATCAGACTTTATAGAATCTATGCCAAAGCACATTGAAGCTGTTGGGGTGTCCTGTGTTGGCCCAATGCCCTATTAAGACACTTTATGTTGGTGTTTCCTTTATTTTGGCAGTTACCTGCATGTCACCGGTTTAACGCTGGCAGAGCTATTAACGTAATCCCATCTTCTCCTGGACAGATCACTGGCCCGAGGAAACACGGGACGAGGGTGTGAGGCCAGCCTATGAGTGACGTGTGAAAGAGGCCTCTTTGTCAGTCTGTTTTCCGTTTCGCAGGGTCCAGATTGTCCAACACAAAACAAGCTTTTCCTGATGTGCTGGAAAGCCCCAACTCCTCCCTCCCTCCTTCCCCTCCCCCCCCAACCCATACGATCTGGTGGCCAAGCCCCCTAACTTTTGCCATTATGCATTTTACATGATTCTTCTATGCTACATTTTGGTAAGCAAAATAACAGAATTGGTTGTTTTAAATCTCAAAATAAATCTGAACAAAAATATATATTTATTTGGATAGATATTGTTCATATGACCTCTGGAAACTGGCTTGTTGACATGTAAATGTATATGGTTAAAAATGGCATTTAGAGCCTGTTCTTTATAGTATGATAACCGGCACAGAATGTGGGCATAACGTCATCATGGCCAGGGCAGCATGACCATTACTCAACCCTACAATGAGCCTGTGATTGTCCCTCCGGGATTCAACTGGCCTAATGGACTCCTAATTCAATTCCCCCCTCTCCCGCGCCCCTTTCCTGATGTTCTGGAAAGGTCCGACTCCTCCCCCCACTCAGTACTCATCACAAATTCCAGGCCTTTGGTGCCTGTGGACAGCCATCCTTATACGGAAATTCTGTGCACCACAGCTCTGTCACCCAGAAACGCCGCCTTCTCCCACTCACACACAAACGCTGCCTGCACAACACCCAGCCCCCCACAAGCATAGCAACAAGCACCAACTCAGCCAGGGCAACTGACCAGCATTGTATATCTGAAAGGAAAAGCCTGCAGAAATCAAAATTAAACAAGTTAGAGAGTTTTTCTGCTCTAACTGCCAAACAGCCGTGGCCGTCCCTGCTTAGCAATGGCTACCAGGCGTATATTGATATAAACATTGGTACATAGATTTGGTCTCATCGCAGCAGCAAAAGAATAATACTGCATGGTTGCCAAGCTGGCTTGCGACAGAAAAGTGACACAATGGCAAAATGAATATTACATAAGTCTGGTGTTCCATCATGGTGTGTTTTCGCCTCAATAACACACACCTCCTTTGTTTGATTCTTCCCGTGCAAGGCCGGCCTTCCGCAGCTCTTCCACTATGGCACCCTTCAGGAATCTGTGCAGGGCTCTGTGTGACAGAAGTTCCTTTGTGAGTGTAGCTTTCACAGCGTGCAGACTCTGGAAGGCTGAGAAAAACCAGACACACCACTGCCACATTCATACCTCTCTCTCCTCCTCCTTCTCCTTCTCTTTCTGCACTGTCACATTCATACCCCTCTCTCCTCCTCTCTCTCCTTTCTTTCTGCATTGTCACATTCATACCCCTCTCTCCTCCTCCCTCTCCTTTCTTTCTGCACTGTCACATTCATACCCCTCTCTCCCCCTCTCTCTCCTCCTCCCTCTCCTTCTCTTTCTCTGGGGAGAACATCAATACGCACCGAGACTACCCGTCGGCCATTTGAGGAAACTGCCGCACCCTGAACTCTGCCTTCACGTGAGCTCTTATTGGCCGTGGCAATGAATCAATGGAATAGACCCCTTTGAGATGTGTGGGCTCACCGTGGGTTATGTTGTTACTGGGAAAGGGGTAGCGGAAGAAAGACACTGCACTGCCTGAAGAGGGCATAAGTCAAAACGTGTGCTTGCTAACTATCCCAAACATCAGAGAGACCTGCACATTCTGATTATTTGAGGTGCTGAGCAGAGGGGTCCATGAAAAATATACTGAAAATGTATGCATTCATTACTGTAAGTCGCTTTGGATAAAAGCGTCTGCTAAATGGCGTATATTATATTAAAAAGAAAAGTAAAGGTGGCTCCGACACACACCTTTACTGCGTACAACAGACAATGTTTCAGGTGTCTAGTAACTAACCCCAATAAGTGTACATTTGTTAGCATGCACGTTCGCTCTCCTGTTTTGACTTCTATGTTCTTATGACATGATGGAAAATCCAGGAGCCGCGCCCGGTGAGAGAGAATGACATCACCACACCCCCTGACCAATCACCCTGATTTCAGTCTGATGTGGGAAAGTTAAAGGGAAAGCCTGGTGTGGAAGGGCATTGTGCTTGTGTCATTGTTCCCCCGGTCTTGTACGAGCGCTCGCAGTTGTGAAAACACTGAGTTACTGTTGGCAGCACGAGCGTGCTCTACTGGAGCCAGACCCAGTTAGTCACTCTGTGACAAAAGGCTCAGATTTAGCGAGCTTTCACAACATCCTGCATGCTTGCACATTTTTCACAATTTTCCGAAAAGGGGTAAACAAAATGCCAGAGCGCCAAACAAACTGCGCGGACACAAAGTGTGACATTGCAGTCGTGGTTTATTGTTTCGTTTGTTTTGTGGTCTTTTTTTTTGCGAGGTAAACTAAATCGTCGCTTGCGCTCAAAGCGATTGGACAAAATCCAAAACGGGTGCATTTTTTTGCCCCTCAGTAGTTAGAGAAATGCACAGATGCCTGAATGCTGTTGTAAATTAAATGGGGAAGACAGGCAACAACTTATAGCCTTTGAGTCCTTTATTTTACAAAGACATAAAGTGTGTGATGCTGGGACAGACATTGTTCAGCACAGTCCATCCTTGGCGTCTCAGGCTCAGTGATACTCCGCTCCATATCATTGGCTGTTACCCAACGACTCGACTCGGCTCGACTGAGGGATGTCGGAAGCAAAGTCAAAGGTTCCTTCCCATCTCCCTCCTTTGTGCTCTCCCTCCTTCCCTCTCTCTGCTCCTTCCCCTCCTTCCCTTCCTCCATTCCTTCCCCTCCCTCTATCCCTCCTCTGCTGCCAGTCAGACCACAGACCTGTCTCTGGAGACCTACTTGGGTTAACAATTGGCTTGAACAAACAAACCAATCGATGTGTGCATGTGTGTTTGCATGTGTGTGTGTGTCGGTGTAAGTGAGTGTGTGTGAGTGGGACAGTGAATGAGTATGTGATAGTACGAGTAAGTGAGTGAGTGCATGCATGTTCAAGGAGGTCGATTTCTTTGGCTGTGACAAAGTCAGCCCAATAAGCGGTCTCTCAATGGGCCCACTGAGTGACATGCCCCCCCAGTGTAATAACAGTGCCATCGTGTTACCAGTAGGTGATGAAAGGGGACTATAAAGGAGATCCACCACGGCAGCTGCACCCCCTTGCACAAAGTCTGTTCTTTCTCCTGTTTCTAAACTGTCACAACTACTGCAGCCGTGTGTCACCTGAGGAAGTCCCTTTGTCAGATCAATAACACCCTCAAGATAACATTGAAGAACTATGTAGAAGACAGCTTATTGTTACTACACTGCTCAAAGAAATTAAGGGAACACTTAAATCGCACATCGCGGATCTCGATGAACGAAATATTCAAGTTGAAAATCTTTACTGATTACATTGTGTACTTCGTCGAGAACAAAATGACTTAAGAACGGTTAATGGAAACCAAAATAATTAACCCATTGAGGACTGGATTCAAAATCACACCGAAAATCTAAGTGAAAAATTGATATCACGGGCTGATCCAACTTGTGTGAATTTCATAACGACAACTCATAATGTGGCTCAGTAGAGTGTATGGCCCTCACGTGCCTGTACGCACTCCCGACAACGTCTGGGCATGCTCCTGATGAGACGGCGGATGGGGTCCTGGGGGATCTCCTCCCAGACCTGGATCAGGGCATCAGTGAGCTCCTGGACAGTCTGTGGCGCTACTTGGCGGCGGATGCACCGATACATAACGTCCCAGACGTGCTCAATTGGATTCAGGTCTGGGGAACGTGAGGGCCAGTCAATGGCATCAATGCCTTCATCATCCAGGAACTGCCTACACACTCTGGCCACATGAGGCTGGGCATTGTCCTGCACCAGGAGGAACCCAGGGCCCACTGCACCAGCGTAAGGTCTGACAATGGGTCTGAGGATTTCATCCCGATACCTAACAGCAGTCAGGGTACCGTTGGCTAGCATGTGGAGGTTTGTGCGGCCCTCCAAGGATATGCCTCCCCAGACCATCACTGACCCACCGCCAAACCGGTCATGCTGGATGATGTTGCTGGCAGCATAACATTCCCCATGGCATACTCTTTCACACTCTTTCACATCTGGCTCAGTGTGAACCTGCTCTCATCTGTGAAGAGAACGGGGCGCCAATGGCAAACCTGCCAATTCTGGTGTTCTCTGGCAAATGCCAATCGAGCTGCACGGTGCTGGGCTGTGAGCACAGGTCCCACTACAGGACGTTGGGCCCTCATGCCATGGAGTCTGTTTCTGACAGTTTGGTCAGAAACATGCACACGAGTAGCCCGCTGGAGGTCATTTTGTAGGGCTCTGGCAGTGCTCCTCATGTTCCTCCTCGCACAAAGGAGCAGATACTGGTCCTGCTGCTGGGTTGTTGCTCTTCTATGGCCATGTCCAGCTCTCCTCGTGTAATGGCCGTCTCCCGGTATCTCCTCCACACTCTTGAGACTGTGGTGGGAGACACGGCAAACCTTCATGCGACAGCAAGTATGGATGTGCCATCCTGGAGGAGCTGGACTACCTGTGCAACCTGAATGGGCTGCAGGTACCGCCTCATGCTACCAGTAGTGACAAGGGCACTAGCAAAATGCAAAACTAGAGAAAAATCAGTCAGGAAGGATAAGGAGAGAGAAATGGTCTGTGGCCACCACCTGCAAAACCATTTACTTTTTGGGGGTTGTCTTGCTCTTGCTTCTCCTGTCCACCTGTTGTCACTTTCATTTTGCATTTCGTTTACGCTTCCTAACTGGACAGATTGATATCCCAGAGGTTTAATTGACTTGGTGTTATACTGTGATGATTAAGTGTTCCCTTAATTTCTTTGAGCAGTGTATATATAAAATGACAGCATTGTCAGAAAGTCAATAATCTGCCCAAGAACCATTTATCAGACCAGCTTGGCTGTGAGAACTGAGAATAAAGTATTGTGTACTAAGTATTGTGTTGACAATAGCAGAGGTTCTTCCTGTGCACGCCTGTCTGCTGGAATAGCAGGCACAGGTGTTAGATGTGCAGCCGCAGCCCCACCCACCGGTCGGTCATCTGCAGTCCGCACATCACTGCGCAGCCGCCCCACCCACCCTCGTCTGCAGTCTCCCATGGCTGCACAGTGTTGTCCAATTTCAGCACATCACTGTCATACCATTGCTAAGTGCTCCTGAGAGCAGACATGTGAGCAGTCTGACCTCGAAGAGCGCATGTGAGACATTCGGCACTGCATGGCACTCGCACGGCTCTGTCAGCCTAGCCAGGCAGAGTACTGGCTGTACAGCCTGTGAGATTTAATTTCAGGATCATGTTTGAATTAGGAAGAGACAAAAAAAGCTATTGCCACAACCTACTGTAAATAACATACTGTAACACTGGACTGTTTCAAATGGCATTTTCATTTGATAACAAGGTATCACATTTAATTTGTCCACGTGTATCATGTCTAATATACCACTATATTATGGTTATAATGCAACGGTCTAGTACTTTAGCACTGTAATATTCTAGTACATCAGATATACTTGATAAATGATCTACACTGGAGCTCCCTCTGGTGGTCACATTGAGCATTTCGTGTTGTGTTTTTTTCACAGTGTACAAGACACTCGAAAAGGACCTAGTACTTTTGATACATTGTTTCCTATTCCTGTGCTGAAAGCAGAAGCTGGGCATCGACGCTCCGATTTAGGGACAACGTGACATAAATGCCAAATCTGTCAACAATGTTGTTAATTTCATATTTGTCATTGAAATAATATGTGCCAGAGACACAGCTCAACTTTAGTGTTGCAGTGAAGGTTGTCTAAAAACGGCGGCAGTCGATGGGTTTCCTTATGTCATTAAATAATGTGATGCTTTCCAAGGGTCAGTTGATAAAGAGCTCCTTCACTGGTACTGCCGACTATACTTTTGTCTGCAATCCACGCATATTTCTGCGACGCCGTCACACTTTTCAAAAGAATAAAATGAAATTGGGGGGGCATGTAATGAAGAACGACTCAATATCAGTCGGCGTCATTTCACCAATCACAAATACCCACCATCACCAAGACCCAGCCGGACAGTGTTCCACACGCTGATAATAACAGGAGGTAGGTAAAGTGTGTGATTTAGCTCACATGCCACCTGTCATTCAGAATTCGAAAGTGTGAATTTAGTGTCAAGATACCAGATTTATTGATGATAAATTTGTTATGATGTTTTGCCTAACCGGACATAACATGTATTGCTTATTTTATTGTGGTAGCATGTTTTACAGTTTCACAAAACAAATATTTTGGAAGGTTTTCGGGCAAACCCCGCCATGAGCCAAGAAGCAAATAACGCTGGGAAGCTGAATAGCTTGTTTCAACAAGTGTTCATCTTTTATTTTAGTTTAGTCCAGTGTCATATTCATGAAATGTGTCGTTATTTTAATAAACTACAATAACTAGCAGGCTCTTGGTCGCGTTTTAGTGCGTCTTAACCCGCATTGTCCAATGACGTCCTGGGTTGGTGACGATTGGACGAATAACAACTGGAAGCCTTTCGAAAGGAGATCAATAATACGTGTAAGTAGTGATGTGATAAGGCTGGTGAGTTTCAAAATAGATACATTTGTTTACTATACTGCGAAGATAATGTGTCATATGGTGAATATACGTTCTGTTTGAATAGGTATTCACATTTTACCTCTAAAGCAACATGCTTATGTGGTCAGATTAACGTCAGCTAGCTAGCTAGCTAGCAAGTTTAATGAAACGTCGTTGGCTATTTTGCTTTGCTAGCGGTTGTCAGTAGCTGACGTTAGTGAACAGAAATCGCTCCCACAAACCATCGTGACACATCACAGTATTACATCGCTAATAATAATCTAACTGCTACTGCACTGCTGAATAAAACAGCCAAGGTAGCTAATTAACGTTACCTACTACAGCAAGCCTCTCAGTGAACGGTGTAGCTAGCTAGCAAGGTCGATTGTTCAGGGAAACAATTCTGGTAACGTTAGCAAGAACCTAGCTTGCTACGTATCATATCATGTAAGATAGCGGCTTCTTAATGCTTGCTAGCAAATGTGCGCGAAATTTGCTGACTAAGTTACAAAATAAATCACAACTTAGTTAATGTTCGATAGTTGTCTGGGTTTAAACGCAAACAAGTGCCGATTTGACCTAACGTTATGCAAGTTATCAAACAGTTAACGTTCGCTATTCTCCTGGACCAGTTCGGACTAGCTATAATCTGCGTATGATATGATTGATGCGTTTCACTTTGCGGAATCGCAATGGGTGACTGTCTTCTGACGAGGAGATCTAGCTACCTAGCGAGTTGGCAAGGTTGGCTGCTGTAATGTTAACTAAACGCTTCGAAACGTCATTTTTAGCTTTGAAATTGCATTTGAGTCGAAGGTGACTCAAATGAAGTGAATTTTGTTAAGTGCGTCGAATGCAAAACGGAGTGTCAGGCTCTAAGCCAGGGGTGTCAAACTCATTCCATCGAGGGCTGAGTGTGTGCAGGTTTCTGTTGCAACCAATGCATTACACCAGGTGATTTCAATTAGGTTCCCTCCTTCGTTGAAGAAGTGAGCTAATTAGTGAAATCACCTGGTGTAGTGCATTGGTTGCAACAGAAACCTGCATACACTCGGCCCTCGATGGAATGAGTTTGACACCTGTGCTCTAAACCAGTGGTCCCCAACCTCAGTCCTGGGGGCCCACTGTGTATGCTGGTTTTTGTTCCTGCTAGTCTCTTGATCAATTAAGGTTGTTGAAAACATCTGTGTAAGTTCTACCATTTTCTTCTTTGAACTTATTTTCAGGTTTGGCTCGTTGCCAATTGCTTTGTCATTGAATTCTTCATTTTCCACAAATGGTTTCTGTGACCAGCTGTTCACTTTAGAAAATAAGGCCTCCACTGATTTCACCTGTCTACAATTGAATCAAGTAAAAGATGTAACCTCTTTGTAAAGGAATCATGTGTCATACAGTGCATTACAGAAAATGAGAGCAATAGTGACTGATTAAATGTCCTGGGATGTGAACATGGGATGTTTATTGTTCATGGCATGCATAGCTATTTCTGACATATGGTCTTAACAGTGTGAAATCATGCTTTAATATAAATGAAAAGTGTCTAATTAAGTACAATTAACAGCTAGTTACAATAGAGAGGCTACAATTATGGTTGGAACGAAAACCAGCACACACAGTGGGCCCCCAGGACTGAGGTTGGGGCCCACTGCTCTAAGCCATACAGGGAACTGCAAGAAATGGCAAAAATCCAAACAAAACATCTCAAATACTTTCCCATAAGTATGATACAAAAAATTATTCATCCTTACAAGCACCGTAACAGCACTGTCATAATCTGTAGTGGCTTACTTGTGACACAACATAATGATAGTTTTTTTTTTTTTTTTTTGCTAAATGTGAATCTATTTCATAGCATTACCCATTACCCAAGGACAATTTACAAAATAGTTTTGACCATTGATTAAGGAACAATGATGAGAAAAATGCGTGTTTTTTCCGGCCGACACGTAGGTGGTGAAAATGGTGTGACCCGCGTTCTAAAAGGGCAGACCTGTAAGGCGAGGGACCGGAGGAACTATGGCTACGGAGCTGCAGGAGACGATACACACGGCCAAGCAGGAGCGGCACAAGAACCTGTTCCTAAACTACCGCAACCTCAACGTCTTCCCTTTGGAACTCCTGAAGGACGAGGGCCTGCAGTTTCTGGAGCGCCTCTACATGAAGAGGAACTCTCTCACCACGCTGGTACGAGTCCGCGACGCGACCTCCACTCCACTCCACTCCACCGTCTGACATCTTCCTGAGGTGGCTTTTAACGGCCAGAGCCCATTGTACCATCGAGCAATATACTTAACCACAATGGCTTCTGGGGAGAAAATCCAGCGGTATAAACGGATAATATGTAAAATGCACCCTGTGTAAGTCACCCTACGTAGGACAACGGCAGAACTATGATGAGCGATTATGATAATAGTAGGCCTATAAATAATGATAATAAATAATAATGATGAGGATGAGTGAGTGCTTGTCTTCTCTATTCAACCAAACGGAGTCTGGCATCATGAATACATACCATCCATTATCCAGAGGGACCTCCTGCTCAGTTTTTTTGCTTCCCTTCTTTCTGTAAAATGCATCAAGCTGTCACTTTCAGGAAAATATTAGGTATGACAAACAACAATAGTTTTCGCTTCAAATAACGAAAATGCCCATTTTCCGAAATGCTCTGCACTTTTATTAATAGAGCAATAGCCCCCCAGTATTATGTATGCATGAATTCCATCTATATACTTTTTGGGGAGCATCCAGTGAGGCCCTTGCTTTGGTCTTATTCTCTGGCAAGTGCAGTCAGCTGTGAAAAGACTGTTGTTCTTCCCGTTGGGGCTGAGTGCGCAGAAACAGAATCTGCCTGTAATTGACTACAGGTGTCTCTCTGCACCGTGGCGATAAAACACAGCCTATTGCCTTATCGGAGAGGTTTACGAGGTTCATGGTGAGAAAAAAAAACAAGTAGATGTTGCATTTCCTCTGTGCAAACTGTTGAAAGTGCAAAAGTTGACATCTCATGTCCATGTTTGGTCAGTTATGCCGGCGCTCTTTGCAAGGCAGAGAGGTGGGATTTGAGTTAGCTTTGTGAGAGGAATTTCTCTCCACATTGGGTGAAAACTTTTCTAAACAATCAGTTTGGCAGGAGGGTAATTTCTTCCCTGAATTTGGTCAAAAGAGGCTGTTTGAGTCTTTCCCTTCTCACCTTCAGTCCCCAGTCTGTCACAGAATAAGAGAATTGAGATTCCCAGGGGACCTATCTAATTTAATAAAGCTTAATAAATTAACAAATAAATAAAATGTGTAAGAATGACTGAAGAGTGGTGATTGGCTGTGGTTGTTTGTAGAGTGGTGATTAGCTCTGGTTCACCCAGAGCAACTACTTTAGTTGTTGTACTTATTTCATTCTAACCATTTTCAAACTTGCTTTAGCACTAGTCTATATGACTGTTTACTTGGGCGAGGGATGCACTTGAAGTTGTAGTGATATGTGGTTGTTCTTGACCTACTTAAGTTGAGTGCACCCTCTGTAAGTCGCTTTAGATAAAACCGTCTGCCAAATTACTGTAATGTGATGTGATTGACTCTAGAGTGGTGATTGGCTGTGGTTGACTTTAGTGACAGTCGACACTAGAGACTGATGTGCCATTTCTCCCAGCACCTGTGTGATGTGGCATTTAATGTGCTCTCCCTGTTTCCTGTGTTTCTGTGTGTGTGTGTACTCAACAGCCTGAAAATCTGGCCCAGAAACTCCCGAACCTGATTGAGCTGTAAGTATACCAGCAGAGCCTGCGTCTCATCTCCCTGCTGCTGTCCCTATGATTATTACAGTTTCCTTTACCTTTGTTCCCTATTTTGTCTCCTAAGATCCTCTTTTTTATTGTGATCCCGTGCCCACATGCTCATACAGTACAGTGTGTTTGTGTGTGCAGGGATTCCTTCAGCGCTTTATAGTCAAGGTGGGCCACCGGAATGAAACGCTGCAGCCGCCTAAACTAAAAATTGGTTGAAAATCAGAAAAATGTCTGTAAATGTGCTAATTCATGAGCAATACCTGTTTTGGTACCGCTGTTCGGCATCATTGTCTCAATAAAAGGCAATTGAATGTCCATTTGCCAAGCCCATTTTTCCGCAAAACACCCCACCCTCCCCCGCTCAGTACACTTCCTTAATTGCTTGCACGTGTGTGTGTGCGCATGCGTGCGCTCACTCCCCGCGAGGTCACAGACACACCCAAAAATGCACGTTGCACTGTTACAATGTCAGTCTGACCGTATAGCCAGCTTCTAAAGCCCTCCCCCTTTTGGGTATTGGCCAAGCGGGACAGAGCCCTCAGGTGTACAGTCTATAGCACTGTAGTAATTACTGCCATGAATAATCCCAATAAAACGCCCTTCTGCTCACCTGGTTACACAGCTCATAAAGCACCTCTCTGGAGGCAGGGGGTCAGCCGAGGGCACTCGATGGCTTGCAAGCAATTCCACCACTTATTGTTCCATTAGAGCCCCTGCTGCTGGGGGATTATATTATATAGTCCTTTGGTTTGGGGGCGAGGAGGGAAGGGGGCCGTTTGCTGGACGGCCATATATCTCCCCCCAGTGGGACCCTTTTAATAACCGTTTGCTTCACTGAAGTGGAAATCTAGTTAGAGAAATCTCTGTCCTTCATCGTTTGGCCACATCCAAGGATCTGTAGATATATAATCCCACAGCGGGAAGGGCCTGAAGTCCATTTCGCCGGCCTTGTCAGAGGGCTTTTGGTCCGTGGTTTAATACCAGTCCAGTCCACCGACACAGGGAAGCTCAAAATTAGTTTCGGTGTGCTATTACGAACAAAACATCCATCACAATATCTGTGTCGTATGTGTTGGTATTCCAAATAACTTCAATATAATATGACTGCAGTGGATGTTGGCTCTTATTTCCATTTTGATCAGATGTTGACAACAAGTTATCAGTGTTATTTTCTTGACGTACGGTGGGTATAAGAAGTATTCACGCCTTTGGCCTTTTTAACATTTTATTTTCTTACTTAATGGAATCAAAATGTATTTAATTGGGAATTAATGTAAAAAAACAAACAACTCTAAAGTTTTTTCTTAATTAATTACAAATAAAAAACAGACAATAATTGATTATAAGTATTCACCCCCTTTGACTTAATACTTGACAGAAGCACCTTTTGCTGCAATTGCAGTTGTGGGTCTATTTGAGTAAGTCTCTACCAGCTTTGTACATCTGGACATTGGCCATTCTTTACAAAATTGCTTGAGCTCCATCAGGTTGGATGGAGACTGTTTGTGAACAGCAGTTTTCAAATCTTTCCACAGATTCTCAATGGGATTGAGGTCTGGGCTTTGACTGGGCCACTCCAGGGCAAGAATTGTCCATATCTTGCGCCATCATAGAATCTTTGTCCACTTTGTTTGATTCAAGTGAAGTACCTCCAGATTACAATGGCAGTGCCCTACCTAGGATTTGAACATGCAACCACTATGCCACGCTTCAACCTTATTCCCTGATGTGGGCCCTGCTAATATCATTCTTTCTGAACCAACACCTTGAGGAGAGGTTGCGCAGATACAAGCATTGCCATTGGGAGCAATTAGAGGAGGAGAAGCCTTTATGATGAAACACTTTCCACCTGCAATTGTCATGGGAGATTTTCTGATATTTAGTGCTTAAAGTTTTCTGTGACACACACTGTTTTGCTGTTTTTACTGATTAAAAAACAATAATTGGGACACATTTAGTCCTGGCTGCGCTTTATGGAATGGCATTGTCTCTCCGCTTATAGTGGAAGGCAGTGGGGCAGGTGATGTGCAGTTTCACGGCTGTCCAGTAAGTGTCTCCAAAGACTCAAACATAACACTTGTCTCCGACAGAGCTGGCGAATTTGTCTGGACCTGGAAGGAAAGCGCATTCTATTGCTTGCACTGCAGAAGTGCGCTCTCTGCTAGCCTGTGAGGGAGATAGTATTGATAGATCAGTACTTGGAACACTGTGCATCTCTTGACATATTGCAAAACCGCTAACAGAACTTTGTCTTTGAGTATTCTCTTCATAGCAGGCTGCTTCCGTTATACAGACACCACCCGGGTGCCATCAGTCTATCCATAAGTCAATCATGACATCACAGAGACAGTCAATTATACAATCTTATCAATCAGATGTGGCATTGATCATTCAATGAGTGTTTTACAGCATTTTTCACCCTCTGCTTTGTGTGAGTATGCCACTGTTTGATCCAAGTGCCAGTGTTTTTACTTCAGTGGCAGAAAGTGCACACAGTAAGGCAGGGGTGGTAAATTGCTCTGCAGAAAGGATGAATTAAATCCAGGCTTTAGATGTGACCGTTAATATAGTCCCCGCAAAAAAGAGAGCCCCTGTCCCACCGTGACTAAAACACTCTCGTCTCTTCTTCATCCTCAAGGTATCTGCACTCGAACAACATCGTCTTCGTCCCTGAAGGTAATCTTGCATCGATGTTGGCGCATGCCGGTTTGTGGTCCTGGCCCGGGTTATCGAGCGTGTGAACCCCAGCACGAGGAGCCCGCGGCGCAGACTCTCCCTCTTCGGCTCAGCTGTCAGTCCTTTGTTGATTAATCATCACAGGAAAGAGCAAGGTCGCCACCGCCCTTGGCTGATACGGAACTCGGGTGACCAGCGTCCGCCCGAGGCGGCATCAGCATTGCAGTCATCTGTCGTATTTCTGTGTTACATTTGCATTTATTAATTTAGCAGATGACTTTATGCGCAGCGATTCACAGGTCACTGCGTATAATGACAACGTTTATTTTATTTAACCAGGTAGGTCGACTAAACTCATTTCTTATTTGCAGTGGGGAGTTCAAGGGTTTGCATAGACACTCGGATGTAGGGGATGGTTAGGTGACAATTTGTGGGAAGTTGATCAGGACATAGGGGGGTTAAGACCTCTACTCTTTCCGAAAGTCCCATGGCCGCGGAGAGTCGGGACCATGGTTTAACGTCTCATCCGTCTGCAGCACAGTGCTGGGGCATTGTTGTATCTATTTAGTCCGAGAGAAGAGCGCCCTCTGCTGGCTCACCAATATCTCTTCTAGCAGGAACTTATACCCCTTTCACACCGAAGCAACGGCCCGGGTAAAACCTGTGTTTGCCGTTGGTCTGAATGGGTCAACACGGGTTATCGGACCCAGTTTCACGACCCTGGTCATGACCTGAGTTTTAACCGGGTCTGACTTTGCTTGGCTGCGGTATGAAAGGGGTAGTCCCGGGTCGATACGTACAGTCGGCATGTTCTTGGTAAACAAACCAACTTTTTTCAAGCAGCAAGCGAGTTTACGAGTTGAAACAATGGATAATTGGCAAGATTTTTAAGTGAGAGAGCTTCTGTCCATTCGAGGGGAAGAAGAGATAGTATTACTATCATATCATTGCATTACTATCATAGTAATGTCTACGGGATAACGTACTTGTCATATTAGTTATGCTAGTTGTCAATACATGACCAACCATTGTTTTTCTGTGTGAGAAAAGGATGTTTAGGTCAGAGGTAGCAAGCTTTCTACTATTAGCTATTTTAGCTTGATGAATCTTTAATTGCGATTTTCATCCTGAGACTATTTTGTATTTAGCTGTGTCAAAATGGGTATTTTATTTTATTTCATATGAAGACATGTATAATTGTCAACACACCATAACTCAAAACGGATGGCGCAGCCTGTACTTTTTGTACGTTTCAATAAAAACTGTTTAATAAACCTAAAAATCCTCATTACATACCACATGTCCTCGTGACATAAGGAAAAATATATACCTTTTTTTCTACAATTATTTTATTTTATGACAGGGGCATAAAAGATACTGTTATCTATGGCAATATAACACGGTTACTTGCTGAAAGAGGCATCCATCGCTCAAGTTATGAAACTTAAGTCTGACGAAGCAGTACATCAAAGTCCGGTTTTGATGACGTCGAAGCGCACAACCCTGTTCAGCAGTGACGTATATGGAAGTAAACTTCCCCAGTATTTACCCATGTCCATAGTGTGGTCTGAATGGGTCAAATGCAGGTTGAACCCGTATTCAATATCCAGTGTCAACCCCAGGTTTTGTGTGTGAAAGAGGTATTCGATTCCCCAGAAGGTCTCCCATCCAAGTGCTGACCAAAGCCATGCCTGCTTAGCTTCAGCAAGTTGACATGAGAAGGGTACATGGCGGTATGGCAGTCATAGCGGCTATTCTAGTGTAAGTAAGTGTGTTGCGCATTGGTTCCAGCTTGAGCCAGTGGGTGAGCTGCTACATCCTACATTTTAGGCATTTTAGCTGACATTGTTATCCAGGCGTATTATTCATTTAGGCACTGAAGCAATGCAGGTTAAGTCGCTTACTCAAGGGTACAATCGCTGTGCCCCACCTGGGAATTGAAACTGCAACCTCAGTTCCATAAGCATACTATAGTGCTGCCTCTTAGCCTGCAGTCTGATCCATCTTCATGTGATAACAGTTTTGGTATTTAAATGAAGACTCAGAAGTTTCCCTTTTAGCATCGCTTTTAACACCTGTCCCCTATTATCCAAATCTACACCCTACTTGAGTCGAGTTGTTCTTAAGGCCTACGGCCTGAAATCTGTTGTAGTCACCAGCCCTGTGAAGCTTTGTGTGACAACTTTTTACCACTATAAAAACAAGGGTCGATTGATTGAACAATTGATTGATAACGATTTATGTGACACTGATCGTGGTACTGAGCCATCCCCATGTGACACTGAATATTGTGCTGATCCAACCCCATGTGACACTGATCGTTGTGCTGATCCATCCCCATGTGACACTGAACTTTGTGCTGATCTGCCCCCAGCAATCGGAAACCTGGCCAAGCTGCAGTCCCTGGACTTGAGTGACAACGCCCTGCAGGTCATCTGCCCCGAGATTGGCCGGCTAAGGTCCCTGCGTCACCTGCGATTGGCCAATAACCAGCTGAAGTTTCTGCCTCCAGGTACGTCTCACCTGCACAGGTCCCGACCCTTTGGCCTTACAGTGACCCCGTACGCATCTCCACACATGCACTACAGTGAGAGCGTGGGCCATGATGCCTGTCAATTCAGATTAGGAATGGGATTTTTTTTAAATAGATTTTGGTCAATGGTAAAATCATTGTAGGTAACAAAAATTTGAATCTATTTTATTTAGACAGAACATTATTGAAAACAATTCTATATATGATAAAAATATATCCAATAATTAAATTCGTGTTTTTTTTAAAAAGAAGAAAAATAGACATGATAATCTACATCTGAAAGGACTTTTGAGTCTCTTAGCAAGTAATATATATTTATTTTTAAAGAAAGTTGTAGTGTCCTTATGGGATTACAACATCTTAATTAATATATAGAAAATATATAGTATCAATAAATGCCTATACTGTAAAATCCTACAGGAATAACATCGAGATATGATTGATTCTGGCTTTGACGTGCGTGCGGACACACGCGCCTATGTGTGACATCAACGCTCAGTGAAGTGAGAGCAGAAACAAAGCTAGCTAGCGTAACTATCTCACTAGCTAGCCAGCTAGCCTGGAACAGAGCAGAAACGTGTTCCAGTACATACAAAAATAAAAGATCTCCTGTCTGCGCTAAGTATGGAATTTGATGAGTAAATTGTACATACTCAGCTTGGTGAGTAGTCAATCTAGTTAGAAAAAAAACGTGATACCGTCGGAATGGCATGAAGGGAAATTTAAATGTTTTCAGAATCTTGAAGATCGCGATAGACCATGAAACCGTAAAGCAGCCCGTGCCTGGAGACACGGTAACCGGGTGTCATTTAATGCAGTGCAATAAGCAGATCAATGTGAGCAGTGCACAGAAACCTCACCACCTTAAATTTAAACGGACAGAACTCCAGGTGAGCGTTTTTACTAACACAGCTATACCTGAAATACATGTGTACTGACAAAGAGACAGACGGAGCAAATAAAACAACTTTTGTCTCTGTAAGCTAAAATAATACTCTACAGTGTGCGGCATGTGATTCTTTGATTATTCAAATGGGTTGAATGAGTCGTATCATTAGGTATTCATATCGACTATCAGTGGACTGCTACGCTGTTAATCTACTAGTTTATACAGGAATAAAGAGTTTTGGGCCCTGCTCAGACAAACAGATTTTCAGAGGGTTCCTGTCCATTGATTAAAGTGGTTGGATATTAATTGCGTGGCATCATTAGGAAGTCATAACTGTCATAGCTGCTATAACTGTCACTGTCCATCTCTGCGTTTAAATGCGTTCCCTCACTCCGGGACAGGTAGACAGACGGACACGTCTCCGTCTCTGCGAGCCGGGTGCTGAAAGGGCTGATTCTGTGCATGGCGACCGCAGAGTCCTATTTAGAGCGGGACGACCGGCGTGTGGGCACCGCGCGCCAGGGCTCAGTTTGGCCAGCGCACACCTTGTTTGCAGGCTCTGTAATTATAGCTCCTGAGGGTGGCCTCTTCCTGTTGACTCTGGCCGGCCTCCTTTAAGAAGGCTGCGTGCGTGTGTGTGCGCGTGTGTGCGCGTGTGTCTGTGTGTGTGTCTGTGTGTGTGTCTGTGTGTGTGTCTGTGTGTGTGTGTGTGTGTGTGTGTGTGTGTGTGTGTATATATATGTATTTGGGTGTGTGCGCATGTTTGCGTTTATGCATGCATGCCTGTGTGTGTGTGTGTGTTTGTGTGCATATATTTGTTTGTTTGTCTCTCGGGTGGTTTTTTGGCCGGGAATTCCCGCTCCCCCGCCACTGGTCTCTTAGCGACCCGGCGGGCCTGGCACCGGCCAATCATGGGCCGGCCCTTCTCCCCCTTGGCAGGCGCCACGGCTTGCGCGCTCCGGTTTCCTAATTTAGTAACGGCGGTAAAAATACGCTCTAACGAAGGGGCCTGGTATGCCAGGCAGGCAGCCAGGCGGGGAAGTTGGGGGGTGTGTTTGTGGCAGCAGCCCAGAGAGCGAGGCGAGCGGGTGGGCAAGGCCAAGAAGTTGCAGCGTGGATTCAGCACGTCCGCCCCGGCGAAACCATATCCCAACCTGCGACTCGTGGCTTTTTAACATTTTTATCTTTAACTCCTGCTGTTATCTTTAAAGAAATAAAGGGCTCTTTGTGGACAATGGGTATTGGAAGGGGGTTTGTATCAGCAACGTGTGTTTCAGAGAGCTGAGGCCAGGGGGGGTAAACCCTTGTGTCTGTGTGGTATTTTAGGACCCCATGGGGACACGCCCTTTGACCTCCTCTCTCAGGGGCGGGCTTAGCGTGGGTCCGTGGGGTTGGCCAGGGCCGGAGCCTGTTACGCACAATATGCAGGTAGCCCTAGTGTCACATGAGCAGCCTGTCTGCTGGCTTCCACCAAAAGCCCTTTCTTCATTGGTCGGATTTTGAAGCCACCGATAATTTAATTTTTCAATCCCAACGTGCTTACATTTTTTATTGTCTGTTCTCCATATGTGTCATTCAAAGCTTTAGTAATTGTACCACTCCATTAATTGTACCAAGGGCCTGAAATGGCATGCAACACCTGAATGTTTCTGTTGTTGTTGTTCAATATAAGATAATTCTGTCCCAGCTTTTGTTTATAGACCGGTGTCAGAGCATGTGCACAGACAGTGGCTGTGAGTAATTGCCTTGCCTCTTGTTGTTATTTTGTGAACGATCGTGAAACGGTGGCCCATAAACGAGAGCGTGTTTCCTTTACGAATCATCGGTGTGCAGAAAATCTGCACGTCCCGCTCATAACTTTTATTGCTGTTACTGAAAGTGTTTTTTTTTTTTTAAGGGCATGATGTGACTGGCGCTCTCCCCCCGTCTCCCCAGGCCCCCGTGGGGATGGGGTGTTTGTCGAAGGTAAATAAGTCATGTGTTGGACACTCACTGTGGTTTTCACACCACAGGGTTGTGTTTCAGTTTTGTTGGGACACATGGTGCCAGTTCCTCTACGTGTTCGACCACAAACATTCGCCCGCCGGCAACTGCGCAGCAACTTTCCCCGGCCCCCCAGACCACAGCCGTTTGTCCTGAAAACAGTCTGTGTGTCTTGTAGAGCCGGCCGAGATATTGAACAAATAGTGCAAACCAGCTGAGGAGGACTTGTGTAGATTCTTCTAGAATTTCACTTATGACTTATTCCCATGTTACAGCGGTGGGGCATAGCTCCGTTGCTGGAGGCCTGGTGTGTACGCTGGTTTTTCCTATCAACTAATTATTCCATTTTGCACCAATGGTGCATGTGCTGTCTGCAGCTATAGCTCATGCCTTTTATCAAAAATATCACATCAAATAAATATTTGGGCTAATTAGATAACGAAGAGCAGGAGTTTCGGAAACCGATCAGCCCTTGTTGTGCACCCATCTTAAATTTCCTTTAAGCCATTTTTGTACCATGTCCCATGCAGGATTCAAACCCACAACCACCAGATCCAAGGTGACCTAGCCACCACACTCCACCTTACCAAAGGAAAAGTCTCAATTTGGAACACCTGTATAATAAAGTAATTCAATACAATCTGTTATCGCATTTATGGGTGATTGTGAGCATTCATTACATTTGCAATGTTGGCTTAGGTTAGAAAACTTTTAAAGACATTTGTAACCTGAGTTAAAGAATAATTTTTTTTTTTAAACACATCTGAAATTTCACAATATTTTTCCTGGAAAAAAATAAAGGATTAGAAGGATAGAACAAAAAAAAGAAAAGAAAAGACAATTCTCCAAATCCTGAAGGATGGTTTTAAGGGGAAACATTTGTAAATCTTTGAGACACCGCATCCTGTTTCATCTCTGTTCTGCGTTTATCTCCTTTGTACGGTTCTTTTTATTGAGCTGAAGGCACATTTTGCGTAACTGGAGCCAGTTCTTGGCCGGGAAATAAAACGTAAGTGGTTTATGACTTAAACAAAGGCATCTCACTGTGACTCGTAGCAAATGTTCTTATGTATTTACAAGTGCTACAGACGCTCATTCATGTTGAGAGTGTCGTGCTTCCACGTAGCTTAATTGAAGTGTTTGGGATATTTTAATATTATTGGGATTTGGATTTAGTTTTCAGCAAGGATGTTAGCGGCGTAAGTTTGAAGCACAGCGTGTGGTGCTCTTTGTCAAACAATGTCAAATAATTGCAATTGCAATTCAATTTGGAAGAAAGAAGACTCTTACAGTGTTTCATCACTAACAGAAAGAAAAGTGTGGATACGGTCTTTTGTGATCTCACAGTCGTACATTATATACAGTTGTATAACTTTTAAATGACCATTCATCATTATAGGGTCATTGCATTTATGCATTTGCCTCCTTCAGTTCAGTAGAAAAGTAGTGCCGGGAGTATGGAGTAAGAAACTATGTTATGTCTTTCCAAGAATTGCAGGAAAGTTCTTTTCAAATTACAGGGAACTATTTTGCCAACCTGCAATTTGCAGGTGACAGCAAAATAAAAAAAAGAAGTATTTTTGCCCAGTAATTTAGAAGGAAAAAAACAACAACTCAAAAACACACCAGCCAAGTGGGCCCAGATTCAAAAGCAGCAAAACGGTCCAACAACGTAATCGCAAAGACGAGTATGAGCTGGGGGCTTGTGAAGCAGACCGGCTTTTCGTTCCAAGTCTCTCGTTGCGATTGTCCTCGGCTACGCGCGAGCTCTTGGACGGCTCTCCGCGCAGTTTATCTTCTGAGAGCCGAGGCTGGGCACGAGGAGGCAGAGGCGAACTTGGAGCTAAAATTAAATCTTTCCCGCGTCGCGCTATGCCACGCAGTTTTCACCCTTCGAAATCCCGGGATTACCGAGAGCTCTCCAGTTAATATTGTCTGCGTTACACAGAGACAATGGCGCGTTGAAGCAATAACCGTGTTTTGTTGTCACGCGGTATGCAAATTCTTGTAATAGCGATGTTCTTTGCTATTTTCTTTGAGGGTTGTGTCTAGCGCTTTAACGCTAATGAAGGCTGGGCGCCTTTTGGGCCGCTGCCAGCTTGCAATCAATCAATCAGTTCTTTTCTTTTTTTGTGCTCTTCACTCACAAGGTGTCCCTGGGTGCTGAATGGTTAAAAACAGTTCTCAAAATACAAAAGTCATAGCACAGTTCAGTTACAGTAGACGTTTTTATTCACACCCTTGATAAAGATGAACAAAAGAGAGCGTATAAAATAAACTATAGAAGTAATGAGCTTTATTTTATGTTCACAAAATGCAGAAAAATTATTTTCTTTAATAATAATGCATTGGCACGAACCAAATCGAACGGTTGGACGTATGTTTGGCATTGTTGTCTGGTTGAAACGTCCATCTGTAGCCAAGGTGTAGCTTCCTGGCAGAGGGAACAAGGTTTTTGGACAAAATGTCTTGGTACATGCTGGAGTTCATGGTTCCATCTATTTGGCCCCAGGGCCTGTGGATGCAAAACAATCCCAAAGCATTAAAGATCCACCACGATGTTTCACTGTAGGCAAGAGGTGCTTTTCAACATTACTTGCATTCTTTGAACGCCAAACATAATGCTGATGTGCATGTCCAAAAAGCTTGATATTTGTTTCATCTGACCACAAGACACGTAGTTCAGATGTAGGTTGACAAATTCAAGACGCCCTTTTCAGTGATTTGTCTTCAAAAAGGCTTCCTTTTGCCATATCTCTGCCATAAAGACCATTGTCATGGAGGTGTCGTCGAATGGTAGCTTTAGACACCTCGTAACCCCAAGATGCCAGGTTGTTTTGTAGATCTTGAACTGTGCCCCATGGACTTCTTTTTGCCTTTCGAACCATCCAACTTAACTTTTTAGTTTTTTGTGGCCATCTCCTGAACTGTAGAGGTCAATAACCTTTTGTGTGATGCTTTCGAGGAGTTATTTGTGTTTCACCATGATGATGGCTGACCACAGTATTTAAAACATGTGTTCCCTCCTTTTTATACCGTAGGGAAACAGGGAACCATTGTAGGCCATGGTATAGTTCCATAACCTTCCAATGAACTTCAAATAAGTTTTATATTTATGAAGATTTGGTTTTGCTGGATTCAATTGATAAGAATAGTTAGAGCTGTGAATAATTGTGATCCAGATATTTTCTGGGGGAAAAAAATTATTAATAAAACAAAATATGTTTTTCTGTATTAGTATTGTAGGTTTGGAATTTTCTGCATTTTTCGAGCATAAAATATACGTTGGTGCTTGTATCCTTTATTTTATGCGATCTCTTTTGTTCATCTTTATCAAGGGTGTGAATAAAAACGTGTCTACTGTAGCTACACCATTACATGGTCCTCCATGGTGTCGTCATATATTGTTTCATTTTTTTTGCTTGCATTGTTTCCCTTTCCTGGAGTCTCCAAAGGGAAGCTGGGACTGGGGGGCATGGTGGTTGCCGTGGCACCTGGACTTTGGGGGGGCGGGTCCTCCAGGAGATGTGTGCCTGGGGTGCAGTCTGATCTCCAGCGAGCCCGTTGCCATTTCTTTGGTCCGTTTTCTCCGTTAGCCGCAGGGGAATGTGCTTGGCTCTCCAGCGCTTATTTCAGGGCTCAGGAATTCACCGTTTATTGTACTAAGGCCTGAGTGAAACAGCCCAGCGCCTGCAGTGCCCCAGGAAGGCGGACAGGCCCTGTTTGTTTTTGCCGGGCCGACTGCGGAAATGTTCTGGAATCCTGGCCAGTAAAAGAGACTCATCCATCCTCCGTCCTCTGCGTTTCCTCTAGCTCTGCACTGGCCTTGTTTAGTGGCTGCCCCTTAAGGCCAGCGGTTAAAGGTTAAATGCCGGCACCCTCCCACCCTGTGGTTCAGGGTGAAGCGGTGTGGGTGGGGGGCGGGGGTTGTAGGCAGCACGTCGCTGACATTGTAGTCACCTTCCGCTCGGTTAGAGCATTCCTACCACACCCACAGGGAGCGTCTGTCTGGGCGCCAGCCTGCAATTAAGCGGGACCTCTGTTCCGGTGCCACTCTGTGCAGTGCCATCACCACAGCACCAATCAAACGCACACCCGCTGGTTTGCTACGCTTCATGCAATCGCATGGCAGGGTTTTTTCACGTGTGACGGACGGAGAGAGACATGCGTGTAATAAACGCCGCGCCTTTACGGAGGGCAGCCTCCTTCATATCCAGCAAACAGGAAGTGACTGAGAGCGCAACAAAAGTGATTCCAGAGTTGGCAAAGGGTTAAATGTTCCTTGTGCCCAGACCACAGAAGCCACTCTGCCACGTGTAGCAGTGAGCGTAGCGCTGGTGTAGCAGTGAGCGTAGCGCTGGTGTTGCAGTGAGTGTAGCGCTGGTGTAGCAGTGAGCTTATCGCTGGTGTAGCGCCGGTGTAGCAGTGAGCGTAGCGCTGATGTAGCGCTGGTGTAGCAGGGAGCATATCGCTGGTGTAGCAGGGAGTGTAGCAGTGAGCGTAGGGCTGGTGTAGCAGTGAGTGTAGTGCTGGTGTAGCAGTGAGCTTATCGCTGGTGTAGTGCTGGTGTAGCAGTGAGCGTAGTGCTGATGTAGCGCTGGTGTAGCAGGGAGCATATCGCTGGTGTAGCGCTAGTGTAGCAGTGAGTGTAGCGCTGGTGTAGCAGGGAGCATATCGCTGGTGTAGCAGTGAGTGTAGTGCTGGTGTAGCAGTGAGCGTAGCGCTGGTGTAGCCTCGTGGGCCCTGCTGGCTGCTATGTGGGTCAGAGGAGGCTCTCGGCGGACGCGGCGAGATTGATGAGGAGTGCCACGGCTGCGTTGCCGCGGCAGCACGCACCCAGCCGGTCTCTCAGCCCTCAAGCGCTGAGCCGCCCTTCAGACCACCTTCAAATTATCCCTGCTTTCAGGGCCCAACCCTCCAAGGGCTTCCTGGAAAGACGTTATTTCTCTCTTCCTCCCTCTCTCTTCCTCTCCCTCTCTGTCTCTCTCTCCTCCCCCTCTTTCTCTCCATCTCCTCTCTCTCTCCCTCCCTCCCTTTCTCTCTCTTTTTTCCTCCTCCACTTGCAGAAGTGTGGCATCCTAAATTTGAGCGGCGGAGACGGCGTTGCCGTGACAGCCGTCTCCTGGCGACTCCTGGCTGCGGGTGCCGTTGGAGACTGTCACCATGCAGGAACCGGGTCCTTACCCGATCCGTTATTCCAAATCTATCTTTCAGCGTGGACTCAAAAAAAGCAAAAAACTACCACC
>JAINUG010000003.1:2147500-2532500 GCA_029706075.1 Aldrovandia affinis | reverse complement strand
CTCAGGAGCGGCGGGAAAGAGTTTGGGGGTGCGGGGGTGTGTGTGCATGTTTCCCAACCTCACCAGGCTCAAATACCTGAGCAAAAAGCTACAAGCCCCCTCCCCAAAAAAAACAATTTATTGGTGTGACATTCACAGACACACCAATGACACGCAGGGTACACCGGAGGTGGCTCGCTGTCAGGTGTCTGCATCGCCGGGGCGACGGCGTGTAATTAGAGCGCTTCGGAGCGATCATCACCCTAACCGTAATTAGTCAGAACGCATCCCCAGGTTTTGGACAGGAACTTGGTGAGTGCTTTATTTCCCTGTGTCCTCCGTGCTGTGTGCGCTGTGTGTGTGAGCTATGTGTGTGTGTGTGTAGCGTAGCGTAGCGGACGCCCATGTTAATGAATGGGTGCAGGTGGAACAGCACGTGTCAGGCTCCTGGTTAATGTGACCGGGGGCAATGCAGGGCCCCCTGCAGTCACGCAGGTGAATGATTATGGGGGTGTCTCTCTGAGCCGGGCGGGGTGACTGATTACGGGGGTGTGTCTCTCTCAGATCTAGGGCGCTCCCGGGAGCTGCAGTTTGTCTTTGTCGATAACAACGTTCACCTGAAGGGCCTTCCATCCTACCTGTACAACAAGGTGATCGGCTGCAGTGGGTACGACACAGTCCGCTCTCCTCTCCTCCTTTCCCTCTTCTCCATTTCTCCTTTCCTCTTTTGCTTTTCTCTTCTCTGCTCTCCTCCTTTTCTTGTCCCCCCTCTTTTTTCCTTTAATCTTTTTTCTCCTCTCCACTCTGCTCCACTTTCCTCTTCTCTCTCATTCTCTCCTCCCATCCTTTGCTTACTCCTCTCTTAGATTTTTTTGTCTCCCAATTTGTTGGCCAATTATATCCTCTATTTCTTTCAATTTACCCTCCCCCACAAACTTGCCGCCCCCCTCCACGGGACAAGCTAATATCTTGAGGCAATGATTAGTCTCCTTTGAGATGGAACTCGCCCACCTGTGTTTACAAGGTCGCCCTACTGCTCCTCGACAAGCTCGTGCCGGCTTTCCCTACCCCCTACCCCAGCGGCGGACAGCCAAACGCCACCCCCCAATCGGGAACTCCCGGTCAGGGTTTTGAACTGCAGCTGCAGTGGGCAACTTGCATTCCAGGCCCCACGCTGCTTGTCTTACCCTCAACTTTGCTATCTCTCCCTAAACCCTACACCCTGCTGTCTCTCCCTACACCCTACACCCTGCTATCTCTCCCTAAACCCTACACCCTGCTGTCTCTCCCTACACCCTACACCCTGCTATCTCTCCCTATACCCTACACCCTGCTGTCTCTCCCTACACCCTACACCCTGCTGTCTCTCCCTACATCCTATTATCTCTCCCTACACCCTGTACCCTGCTGTCTGTCCCTAAACCCTGTACCCTGCTATCAACCCTGTACTGTCTCCCTACCCTACACCCTGCTATCTCTCCCTACACCCTACACCCTGTTATCTCTACTCTGCACCTTGAACTTTAATATGCTCTGCCGTTGATTCATTACACTTCAAATGTATGTCATTCAGAAATCTTCAGAAATGTGTTCATTAATCTAGTTAATTTCTATTGCAAATACATGTTTCAGGTGTGGGCTGTCGGCGCAGGTGTCTGATGTGAAGCTGTTGTCGGTGGCGCTGGACGAGGTGAGTGTGCCACTGCCGGTGGAGGTGAAGGCCATCGGAGGGGAGACAGAGCGGGTGATGCCCCTGGAGGAGCTGGCCATGAGAGTCCTGCACTGCATGTACAACCAGCTGCTTAAAGGTGAGAGACCACACCCCTCACCTGCCTTGACCACGCCCCCTCACCTGCCACGACCACGCCCCCTCACCTGCCATGACCACGCCCCCTTACTTCTCCCAATCACGCCCACTCACCCGCCCCAACCACGGCACTGTGTGGAGGAGCGCTTTCGGTGACCTCTTTCCCATCGCTCGCCATTGGCCGCGAGGAGGAGGCAGCACCATCATGACTCCCCGAGCCCCCCAGCCCCGAACACCACTAGCGGAGCACTTATCTGCCTTATCTTACACATTACAGCCCAATTACCAGCTCCATCTTTAGATTGAGCTAAACTGCAGGAGGCCTCGCCTTTTATGTACGGCCCGTAAACAGATCAGAAGCTAAACGATGGAAAAAGCCACAGGCCGCGTGCAGAGGCCGCGTAATGTGTATGCCTTTCAGAGCTGACTCAGTGGAGCAGTCTCTCTGGAACCTGCTGAATGCATTTTGGAGGACCAGGAATGCAAACACAATGTGCGCACACACACACACACACACACACACACACACACACACACACACACACACACAGGATGGTCTGAATGGCCTCTGTCCTCTTGAAATGAAGCAGTGAGGCACCTGCTCAGCAGATGTGCAGGAACCCGCTACAGGCTGTTCAATTATTAAAATCAAACGATAAACAATTGCCGTATGCTCTGTAGCCTAGCAGGGCCCAGGGAAGTTTGATGTAAATTGATCAGCGGTTATACCTCACATTTGTCATTTAATATTATGTAATCAAAGTTTGAGATTGATTAGTAGTTTCCTGGAAAATGGCTGCAAGTAACTGAAAAGAAACGTGAGCTACCGCTGTTTTTAGTGATGGCAAGCACGCTCCACCTCATTGGTCGCGACGGGGAAAGATTTGTGAATGTTTGGTACGTCCAACCAAATGCCTTTCCCGGGTTATTTTCCTCATTAATCTTTTGCCTTTTAAAGGCAGGTGGATGTTTTTCTTTAAAACTTCAAAATCCGCTCCTCTGAAGTCTCATCCCAGTTTAGTTGGGTTTTTTTCTCCCTCTCCTTAGAGGAAGTTTGGAGCGGTTTCTGAGCAAAGTGCAGACCTGAATGCTTTACAGCCTTTTGTGAATGGCAGGAGAACAGAGAGAGGAAGGCTTTTTCGTGAACGTGGGGGCTGATTTTTACAGGATGCATATGGCCCAGGAGGGGGTGAGGGGGGAGGGGGCGTTTTTTGGCAGCGCACAGGGTGTCTTCTGCGAGCAAGGTGCAAGAAATAGCCCGCCACATGTCTGCCTCACCACAACAATGGAGCGACCTCATCCAGGTCATGAGAGCCGCCAACGGTGAGCGCTGGTGGTGAGCACAGGCCCTGGGGTGAGGGCAGGCTAAGTGGTGAGCACAGGCTCTGTGATGAGCGCAGGCTCTGTTGTGAGCACAGGCTAAGTGGTGAGCGCAGACATGTGGAGCTCATTACAGAGAAGCTGGTACTGCTGCTCAAACCAGGTTGTGACTAATTGATACAACATACCAGGCATCCTTGTAATTTTATAGTCTGGTTTGCCCGACCCAGCACAAGGGGGTGTGCTGAACTTAAGATGAGGTGCTGAGCGTGCAGGGGTTGGTGGGGAGCAATTTCGACCGTCCATGTGTGAATATGCATCTGTCTCTGTCACCTTCTTGGTTTCTCTCTCCATCCATCTCTCTCTTTCTGCTTGCTTCCCCCCTCTCTCTTCCTCTACCTCTTTCTCTCTCTCTCCCTCTCTCTCTCTCTCTCTTTCTGTCTGTTTGGCCAAAAGCAGACCAATGAAAGCCACTGAAGTTTCCGGCCAGGTGGTTTAAACCATCAAAGGGTTCTGAGGTGAAGCCTCTGAATGGAAGCCGTGTCTGTTTCTTAGAAACGTGCACAAGACGAGAGAGGTGTGTCAGAGGCGCTCCATGTTTAAAAAAGGAACATTTCTGCCATCCTGCTTAGACCCTTAAAGCTGCTTAAGCACACCGCGTCGGGCACCCAGTGGAAAGTGTGTCCGATTTGTTGATGTTGCTTTGTTGTTTTTGCTCCCTCCCAGATGTGCAGTTCCTGCCTCCCATCTCATTACCCAAGAGCCTCTTGGAGCTCCTGCGCTGTCCCCTGGGCCACTGCCACCGCTGCAGCCAGCCCATGTTTACCATCGTCTACCCAAAACTGTTCCCCCTGAGGGAGACCGCCCTGGCAGGGGTACACCGCAGGTAACCCCCCCCCCCACCAAACCCTGATAACAACAACAACCACCATGCCAATGCACCCCCCCCACCTCCTGGGCATGAGGAAGCATTCCGCCTCTAATCTAGTTTCATGCTTCTTTTGCTTATAAAAGAAGAGAAACCTTCCTGGTTTAGCGGGCCGCCGACACCGTGTGTTTCCACCGCGCCCGCTGCTGCCTACCCCATGAGGTGCCTGCATTCTCCCATGAGTCTCTGCTGCTGACACAGCCAGGGCTCAGAGTCTGCTGCTGTTTTGGGAGCTGTTGCGGGGAGTTACCGGCCGTTGCCAGGGAGTTGCCACGGAGAAGCCAAACATCAGTGTGGCGGTGTCCAAGGCCCATCCGCGTTAGGCCTCGGTTCGGCCAAACAGCAGATGAGAGCAGGAGAAGAGGCACCATCTGCCATCCCACTTCCAAAGGGGCGGGGGTAGGGGCTCGCCATGTTTATGAATTTTATTACATTTTTTCAGATTTTTTTCAATTTAGTAGTCAATTATACCCTCGATTTATTGCGATTCGCAACCCCCCACAAACTCGCCGCCCGTCTTCCAGGTCAAGCCAATCATCCGATGCCAGCGATGATCCACCAGCCCTTCGCACTTCTCGGCGAGTTGGTGCCGGCTCACCCTCCCCCTGGGGTGGACAGCCAAATGCCCCTGATCGGGGCTCTTGGCCAGAGCTGGTCTGGCACAGTCAGGTTTCAAACCACGACCGCAATAGGCAGCTCACACTCACAAAGCACCAGTCAAAGCCAGTGCGTTAGACCGCTACACTATCCGAGGCCCCATGGCTCGCCATGTTTGTGGACGGAGGTCGTTTCAGTGGTCATTGCCATGGCACTGATTAATAAACGCAACCCCCTTCCCCCCTCCCACCCTTTCCTCTTTGGAGCGGCACTGGCAGGCTTGGTGGGCTGGCACAGGCACAGAAATGGTGCAGCCGTCTGGTTCAGAAAAGCAGGTCCCAGTACTGGTGTTAGGAGCTGGCGGTTTTGCCGTACCGAGCCACAGCGGTGAGGTTAAACGCTTCATTAGCCCTGAATCCTGGGAGACCGAGCCCCTCATAATGGAAGCCTCGCAATCGGCCCCTCGACGGTGCCAGGGCGGACAGCCGCGACGGCTGCAGCTGGTAATTCGTGTCCCTATGTAACCGGGGTTTAAAAGCATGAGTGGGGAAGCACAGCGGGGGTTAGACAGCACCTTAAGATATAAAGCTATGACCACTGCAGCTGCCCCGGGAGCTGGACTTGTACCAGCAGTCTGGTCTCGCCGCCCCCCTCCTCACACCTCCTCTTTCCTCCTCCCTCAGTCTCCTGTCCTCTCCTGCCTCTGTGCTGGGACTATTCATGGTCTCTGAGCTGTGGTCCTTGCGGTCACTATCTCTGAGCTGTGGTCCTTTATGGTCACTATCTCTTAGCTGTGGTCCTTTATGGTCACTATCTCTGAGCTGTGGTCCTTTACGGTCACTATCTCTGAGCTGTGGTCCTTTACAGTCACCGTCTCTGAGCTGTGGTCCTTTACGGTCACTATCTCTGAGCTGTGGTCCTTTACAGTCACTATCTCTGAGCTGTGATCCTTGACCTGTGTCTGAGCCTTGGTTCCTCATGGTCATTGTCTCTGCTGTCTCTGCCTCCTCAGAGCAGTAGTCCTTAATGGTCACTCTCCTCTCTATTTATATATTTTTCTTTCACAGGACCACAGTGAGCTTTGTGGCGTACTGCTGCTCCAGCCAGTGTGTGCAGACGTTTGACCTCCAGAGTTGATCCCAGCCAGGGTTACCAGGGGGTGGCAGGGCAAACCCCCCCCAAATGAACCCCAAGACATCCTCACTGCCTCTGATCACAGAGCTGGGACCTCCACAGACCGTCCTCTCAAGACTTCAAGAGAAGATGGAGTGGGCCCAACTGCACTTTGACAACATCAACAACACAAAATTCTTGAAAGATTACTTACAATTTTTTCCTGTATCTCTTAATGTATCACCCTTGAGGTATTATGCCAGATACTTGGAAGGTTGTATCTCTTTTGGACAAATGTGAGATCCAGTTTTTACATGGAATAACTAGATTGGCTGGGTGGAGACTAACAGGAACCAATAAGAATGAGTAGCCTGCAAGAGTTTGTTTTGGCTGTTTCTCAGTTACAGTCGACTTCTCGTTTTAACCCTCACCCCTCAGTGCGGTGGTTTCCACACCATCACCCACTCTTCTACGAAAATTGATCCCGCCCAGAATTAATTTTGATATTTCACAATCTTGTTGTATACTTGTGACATACAGAAGTGATCATTTAAAAAAAGAAAGAAAATCCCTTTTGACATATCATAAAACACAATAGTTTATACGTTTTTTTATTGAAATGTGTTTTTACCCCTGAAAAGTCCCGTCCCCGGAGTATTACGGTGCTCCGCCATAATTACGTTTCCAAATGAAAAGAACGTTTGTTCAGAAAACAGTCTGAAAGCAAACCTTCAAGCTTTTTGACTGTTTATATGGTTTACAGCTGTCCCTGTCGAGCACGACTTTCATTGTTACATCTTCTGCGTTATTTTAAAGCTGCACGTTTACTGAAGCAACACAGATGAACTATCTTACTATAGTATAGCAGCAGCAGCAGCCATTCTGGTCATCGGATGTACCTGCACATTCAGTCCCCTGACTGGGATAACCTGTGGACGATGTGTATAAATACTTCATTTAAGTTTAAATATTTTTATGTTTTTAAATATGTTTTTTTGAGGCTAAGAAAAAGAAAAATCTAGTTCTGCTGGCCCAGATGATGTCACCCAATTATGTGACTGTGAAGCATGAAAACAGGACAAGTGTAATCGTATGTTAGGATGACAGTCATTATACTTTAAAGGTTTCACATTATGGTGTAAAATGTGCAGTTTAGACGCTGTCGGCTCATTTTTTCCCCAGCTCAATACTTTGTTTGCATCAGGCAGACGGTGATTGTGAAATTAGTGTTTCTTTTCTTAAATGAGTGGCTTACCAAGTCTGTACATCTTTTGAGATGGGCAAGTGTTGTTTAGTTTTTTCTCCCCTTTCTCAGCTATGTATTGTACCACACTAACATTGATGTATGGTTCTCTTGGCCATATGGAGAGGAATGCTCATTGTGGAGAGAATGCTGCACTGTGACTGCATTGTGTATGCCATGTTTTCTTTCAGTGAACTGCGCAAATGTGTATTCACCTTTCTCTCTTACGTGGGCGCATCTGCAACATATGAATAATTGCTTGCGTTTGAAGGGATCTGGCTGTACTCTGCAATAATAAGCGTTGTTTGTGTTGGACTGGATGTGTTAAATGGGGGGGCTCGATCACTTGCGCACCTCTGTCCAGGTGATTGCAGAGGAAGTTTTAGGGTTCCCTTAAGACCATAAAAGACCCAAACCTCATCAATCTACCCATGGCATTTTCACTTGCCTAAAAAAGGTAAGGTTTTTGCTCCTGGTTAGCAGACAAAAGGAGAGGTCCGTCTGTGTGTTTTTTTCCCTTTGGAAGTTGGAAACTCAAGGTTACCTCCCCCAGGGTCTCTTTTCTTCTTTTTTGTTGCAAAACAACAGCTATGCTCTGGCTCTCCCCCATGGATGTTCCCATGATGCACCTGGGTGGGCGGATCATAGCAGTTTCTGTGCCACAGTTCAGCTCAGGTGACGCGGGAGGGCAGATGTGTGGATGTTCTCATATGCCCCCCCACACCACATCAGAGTTCCCCAGACCACGGAGGGAGGGAAAGAGGGAGGAGAGACGCCACACTGCCTGCCACAGAAACCGGCCCTCAAGGTGGGTCCCTGCCCACATCACACACCCCACGTCCCTCCACTCTATCCACAGAGGCCCAGTGTGAGGAGCACAAACTGCCCCAAAGGCCCCAGTCACGCCCTGCCTGCATATGGATGGGGAGGCAACAGTCATTCTACCCCGCTGTGTGTGGCTTTTCTGTACAGCACCTGCATTCCCCAGGTAGCTGTGCAGATGCCGTGCACCGACTCTGCCGCACCACCTATCCGCTGAACGTTTCTGGAAGAAGCGTGCCCCTTTCGCACCAGCAATGAAACCCTTTGCGCTCGAGTCAACCCTTTGATTACTAGAGGCTCAGAGTCTGTAACATTAAAGGTGGTTTGTGTTTTTTTCTTGACGAGTGGTTTTGATCACTTTGACTCAGACTTGAGTTGTGTCATTAAAATATAGTAATAAAATTGGTTCCAGAACTCTACAGTACTTTTTACTTTGTCGTGGAGTCTCTGGTTTTCTTTCCCTTTTTTTTGTGAAAAGGAATGTACGTTTAATGTCAGAGTGCCTCTATTAGTCTGTGTGTGCAGCTGTGCGCGTATGTGTGCGTTTGCTTTGGTGTGCACATACGTCAATCGTGAACATTGAACACATCCCAAGTGACTTGTTTCGCTGAGCACAGAATGCATCTAGGCTAGCTACTCGCACTAATCAACACTTTAAAGGTTAGTTCACTTTAAAACTGCGAGAACAGCGATTTTTATTTTTTTACGTTATAGAAGTTATATTCGAATGTTTCTGAGCAGTCCACATCAAAAGGATGGTTGACAAATTAAATTACTGTTTCAATCACAACTAGTTATGTATGACTTGGCTGTCTACATTTTTATAGCTCAGCTCCAAAAAGCGCTCGTGCATGTGTCGTCACAGGGCGTTGAGAAAAAACTGAAGACGAGCACTTGAAGGCAATATTTTAAGAAATTGAATGGATGTACGTTGTTCGACAGCAAATTATATTATAACTGTTAAGAGGTGTAGAAAGGTGTCATAGTCTAGCTAAATTACAATGAAATTATTTTCCTCCTGAAAAAGTTCCTTGCAAAAGATCAGGGCCGAATAACGATAACTTAGTTAACCGGCTAAATTCATGTTAGCGGAAAATGCTGCGCCTCGCTGCCCTACTCGTAACTAGGAGTAGGTTTCTTTCATTTCCAACATTGAACCAGCGTTTACAATCTTGGAAATTGAAGAAAATACAATTGCCATTATATTTACGTGAGAATGTCAAAAGACAATTAGCAAACAACCGAATGATAGAGAGTTCGCTAGCTGGCAACCTAGTAAGTTTGCACGTTACAAAACTAACGTTAGTGACTTAACTAGCAAGCTGTTAAGTTCAGTAAAGTTACCAATGCCAGTCAGTTAGCTCGCTAGCTAACTCACGAACGTTACCTAGAAATGTAGCAACTGACATGCTAGGCAATACAGTAGCTGGCTAGCTAATATTTAGGTCAAGTAAATGCTGGCGCATAAATAGTTTAAGTATATGAAAACGATAGCCTTTCCTTCCTGACGGACAAAAGGTGGATTATTTGCTGTTGTAGAATCGTTTTTGGAACCTCGCTACTATTGCTGTACTTGATTGGTTGTATGTAACTACGTCAATAAAGGCGCGCAGTTCAAATGAGATCGCGCCGTGATCCACTTTTGAATTCTGCTCATTTCGTTATGGCACATTTTATGCAAATAAATTGTCATATTAAGCAACATTACCAATCTGTGAAACTACTATATTCATTAAACAATTCTGAATTAAAGCATAACATTGATCTTTTATTTGTTAAAAAAAAACATGCATCTTTAAGGTGGTGTATTACTACCTGCATCCACCTCCCGTGGGTGCTCCGGGGCCCGAGTTCTTTACATTGATTTGATAGCAAACTGTCTGCACCTGCATCACCTAGTTCTTCCATGTCTGCACTTTTTTCACCATTCATGAGTTTGATCATGAATGATCACTGGTCAAATTCTGAATAACAACATCACAGAGTGACAGTCTTAAACATGTGTCTCTTCCATGATAATGTAAAGCCCCAATTAACACTTGAAGTAGGCTATAATGCAGTGGTGGGCCGTCAGGGCCTGCAAGGCCTTCTCTGCTGGCCTAAAAAATATCTGAATCACAGACTGATGTTAATTATATTTTTTCCATGAATACTTATTAAATAATTCCAAATGGTCTGTCCGCTTCCTTTCATAGCTTTTCCCCTGGTTGCGCTGCTTCCAGACGTGTATTTTCATATTAAAGCATTTAACCAATCACATTTCAGCCATCATTTGTTGCCAGGGTCAAAGAAATCTGCCTGGAGGCCTTCACAATCAGTTCTGCAGGCCCTGTAGCATAAAATAAGTGTTGATCAAACTGTTGCTTCAACCAATCAGATTTTGAGTTGGGGACACGAAGGCCTTCTAGAAGGCCTAGGTAACGTCAACGTATTCACACCCTTTGATTGGATAGTCAGAGAGTGTCTGACTATGATGTAATGTGATTGGTTAAATGCTTTAATATGAAAATACACGTCTGGAAGCAGCGCAACCAGGGGAAAAGCTATGAAAGGAAGCGGACAGACCATTTGGAATTATTTAATAAGTATTCATGGACAAAATATAATTAACATCAGTCTGTGATTCAGACATTTGAGTGGACATTTTCAGCCCTAAAGCGAATTAAAACTTATGCCAGAAATACGACAGGGCAGGCTCGACTTTCAGCATTAGCTTTGATGGCGATAGAAAAGGACTTCTTGATGGAACTGAAACACACGGATAATCTGTACTCTTTTTGAGGAAAGAAAGGAGGATGGATTTTGTGTACAAATAATAAGGATTTTTGGTGAGTAAAATGTTGCTATTTTCCTAAATAATATTGCAATTTTATGAGGTTATTATTGATGCTTTTTTATGTGTGTCGCAGCTGTAGCACCCCAGGTTTGTTTCTTCAGTAAAGGCATTTCTTCTGGATACACGAGTTATCTATCTGCGATGCAACGGCAACGGGTGTCTGTTCGGTTTGTTTTTGCACTTTGTTTATTTATCTTTCTTCAGTCATGTTTCATTTTCGTTCTGTTCCCCGTCTGTCATTGTTCCTGTTCGAGTTCCTCTCCTTGTCTTGTCATGCACTTCGGGAAATTTGATGTTTCGTTTTTTTAGGGAGGAGGAGGAACGCATAAAGAAATCTGCGTGCGAATAAAGCGGAACGTGAGAAGCGTACAGAGATAGGACGAGAGAGAATGACAGCAATAGTTAGAAGCGTGAGATAATTAGTGATTAGTAGTGTTAGTAACTTAATCTAAATCCCTAATGTTAGTAGATTAGTTGGTTAGTACTATATACATCTAACTAATATATACAAAGTGTAATTAGAAAGTAAGAAGGAAGTAAAACGAGATTAGAAACGAAGATGGAAAAACTGAAACATAGAATTTCCCGAAGTGCATGACAGAACGAGAATGAAACATGACTGAAGAAAGATAAATAAACAAAGTGCAAAAACAAACCGAACAGACACTCAAAACATAACAATAAGATGGCTTTTATAGCCATAAAATAGTTATTGAGGGGTGGATTGATTCAGACGGAGCACTACTGAAGGCCTAGGTGTGAAATGCACGGCCCGCCACTGCTATAATGTAAGAGTAATGCTGAACTGGGGTCTGAAGAACAGCAACCCCGAAGGCAGTCCTGGGCCCACTGGCTTTAACAAGCTGAATTTTATTGTATTAGATATAAATGTAATTGAATGCATTATTACACTCCAATTTGTGCACACATCAACAGTTTTAAGACTTGAACTACCACTCTACTGGCCTGTCATAGTGGGGATGAGTTTAATTTGGTTTAATTAGTTATGAAGCATAGCTAGCTACATATATATTTCATGCTTATGTCTCCGTAACATTACCACACCTTTAGTATCAGGAGTAAATAGTAATCTTGAAAAATCTTTAACCTTTTAACTTATATGATTCATGAAGGTATACATATTTTTACTACTGAGCTTGCTTTACTAGTTAATACTGGTGGAATGGTGATTCACTAGGAATTTTGCTTTGCCTTGTGAGTGTGCATTTCTTGTGTCGCTTTGTGGATTTTATTTGTTTGCAAGCTAGCAAGGCTCATACTCTAGTTATAGTTTGTGTTCTTGTTGGGTTGGGGGTTGGGGTGTATCAACTGTCCTTTTTCATTGTAGACTAGTTGTACAGTGCTTGTTTTACATTCATGTTTTTTGGTGATATGGTTTTTGGATTAGGCTACCTAATTAACACTGCAAAGCGTGAATTGGCTACATAGCTAACTAGCTAACATGCCGGCCAACTCATCAGCCTAATGTGCTGCTGCGTCGCCATGATAATCAAGCTTTGCTACAAGGAAGGTTCGGTTTGTGCTGTGAGGCAGGCAGGCTTGTGAGGAAGACAGCATTCAGGTAGGACCTGATCTATACTGATATTAGAGCTGCTAGCTATTGTGTAGGCTGTGTGAGTGTGTGTGTCATTGGTCGGGTGCCATGCCTTCTGAGGCAAACGATTTGGGAGTGTCCATAGATTTTAGCCCCGGGTCGTTAAATTCATAGCTACGCCCCTGATACTGTATAATAATTAGCACAGCCTGCAGTGTTATAGGTCAATGCAGATGAGGCTGTACTATTGGGATGTGTATTCACTTCCCTGTCACGATGTGGGTTATGAGGTCTGATACTTATTCCCAGCGCTCCCTGTCATTACAGTGTGTCCTGGAGGATGATGTGTTTGATCCAGACTCACCTGATTAAATGCACTGTGTTTGATCCAGACTCACCTGATTAAAGACACTGTGTTTGATCCGGACTCACCTGATTAAAGACACTGTGTTTGATCCGGACTCACCTGATTAAAGACACTGTGTTTGATCCAGACTCACCTGATTAAAGACAGTGTGTTTGATCCAGACTCACCTGATTAAAGACACTGGGTTTGATCCAGACTCACCTGATTAAAGACACTGTGTTTGATCCAGACTCACCTGATTAAAGACACTGTGTTTGATCCAGACTCACCTGATCAAAGACACTGTGTTTGATCCAGACTCACCTGATTAAAGACACTGTGTTTGATCCAGACTCACCTGATTAAAGACACTGTGTTTGATCCGGACTCACCTGATTAAAGGCACTGTGTTTGATCCAGACTCACCTGATTAAAGACACTGTGTTTGATCCGGACTCACCTGATTAAAGACACTGTGTTTGATCCAGAGTCACCTGATTAAAGACACTGTGTTTGATCCAGACTCACCTGATTAAAGACACTGTGTTTGATCCAGACTCACCTGATTAAAGACACTGTGTTTGATCCAGACTCACCTGATTAAAGACGCTGTGTTTGACCAGAGTCACCTGATTAAAGACACTGTGTTTGATCCGGACTCACCTGATTAAAGACACTGTGTTTGATCCAGAGTCGCCTGATTAAAGACACTGTGTTTGATCCAGACTCACCTGATTAAAGACACTGTGTTTGATCCGGACTCACCTGATTAAAGACGCTGTGTTTGATCCAGACTCACCTGATTAAAGACACTGTGTTTGATCCAGACTCACCTGATTAAAGACACTGTGTTTGATCCAGACTCACCTGATTAAAGACGCTGTGTTTGATCCAGAGTCACCTGATTAAAGACACTGTGTTTGATCCGGACTCACCTGATTAAAGACACTGTGTTTGATCCGGACTCACCTGATTAAAGCCACTGTGTTTGATCCAGACTCACCTGATTAAAACACTGTTGGATCTGTACAGTGCCAGCATATGTCCTGCTAGTGACAGAATAATAACTAATAGCTGTGCATATTTTAAGAAGGCATCTACTTTGTTTACACTCCATCTTGCAATACATTGTTTTATAGACACTAGTACATGGAAAATGTTTGGCCCGTATGTACCATTTTAAAAATTAATCTGGCCCCCAGGAAGATGTATTTGAGATAGTTAAGAACCCTCTCTATCTAACAAATTCTAAGTTATAACTTGTTACCTATCTAGCTAGTGCGCTAAATTTAGCTGTTCGCTATAACAAATTAATAAATGTAGCTAGTCAGCTATCAAGTTTAGCTACCTTAGCTATCATTAAAACTGTCGTAGACTACCACAGCTCTACCTACAATCAAAGATTTGTATCCTGGGGCAGCGGATGGCGTAGCGGTCTAACGCGCCACACTTTGGCTGGTCCGGTGTGGTGTGCACTGCCTGTCAGGGATGCGGTTCGAAACCCGCGTCTCTACCAGACTGGCCCTGGTCGTCAGCCCCGATCGGAGGCGGCATTTGGCTGTCCGCCTCCGGGGGAGGGGGGAGGGTGAGCCGGCACGAGTCCGTCGAGGAGCAGGTAAAGGCGTCTGTGGTAGAATTCTGTCTCGGAAGAGGCGGATCAATCGGCCCGGAAAGAGTGTCTTGACCCGGAGGATGGGCGGCGGACTCGTGGGGGAGGGGAATTGAGATATATAGAGGGTATAATTGGCAACCAAATTGGGAGAATAACTGGAAAAATAAGATTTGTATCCAAAAGTATACAATTTACACAAAACAAAAAATATTACCAGAATGAACATTACCTTGACTAAGTGGTTTGAGCATACACAAGCTTAAGGAAACTCACAGCAGTTTAAAGAAATATTTAAAAGTCATTTCTTGAGCCTTCATTTATGGAAATCCCTTGTTTTAATGCCGTTTTGTAATGAAAAAAGGGTTTCCCAATTACAAGATTTAAGCTGTTGCACAACCAAAAAGAGCACAGGTTGCAGGTATTTACAGTATAAAAGATCTGACAAGTTTGCTCTCCAGCTGACAATTCAAATCTTGAAATATGGCATTGTGACATTTTATTGAAAACAACCTTCAGCCAAAATATCCACACATTTGAACCCCTGGCTGTGTCGTAAGCTGACTGTGACCATGAGACTGCAGTGGCGGGGCTTAGTCCCACCAGGGGTATGGAGGGTTACAGGTCCATTAACTCCTCCATACAATGTGTCAGGCACCCAGATTATACTAGTTGTGGTCAGTGAGAGATACGCATCTTCTTCGATCGGTGCTAGCTCTCCTGTATCGCTGTGTAGCCTGTGGTGTGGAAAACTGGTGCGCGGGAGGAGTGCACAAGCTTCAGCTGCATGGCTGGCGTAACGATTACCCAGGAGACAAAAGAAAAAACACATAGACAACAGCGATAAAAAAATAAATCCTTCTAATTAAGAACGTGTTGAACCCTTATAGAAATGGGAAATAAGTTTTGCGATCGACAGTCGGATTATTGTCAGTAGGGTCAGAACCTAGAGGCATTCGTTCTCTGGCTGAGAGACAGATCGTATCAGTCCTGGATCAGGTGCTCGCTCCCTCGTGGGCTGTGATTGGTTAGTGTAGTGGGCTGTGATTGGTTAGTGTAGTGAGCTGTGATTGGTTAATGTAGTGGGCTGTGATTGCTTAGTGGCGTGAGCTGTGATTGGTTAGTGTTGTGGGCTGTGATTCTGGCTGCAGCCTGGCTTCTGAGGGCTGAGCTGCAGGTCACATTTTACATTACATTTTAAGCATTTAGCAGACGCTCTTATCCAGAGCGACTTACAAGATGTGTATTGATACATGGTAGGAACAATCATAGTTTGCGCAAGAGATCAGTGCAGTAATACGGCGATAGATATCGTTGTGGGCAGCTCCATACCATACCTGTAACACTGGGAGGGAAAAGTCTTAGTCCAAATTTACTAAGAATTTTAAAAATTTTAAATTTTATTTATTTATTTGAGGAGAAAGCAGAGATACATATACAAAAAGTATTGACTGTTGTGTTGTGTTGTGAAGAGAGATCCATATGGGTAGGCAGTGGTGATGACAATTGGTTAGATGTACAGAGCCCCCTCTGCAGCCTCCATCCAGCCTCCTGTTTTAAACCGTAACCACCAGGACAAACTTCTCCATAGTGGAATGCTCCATAGTTTCTCCATCCTGGTCTGCCAAGAACCTTGGTGTGACTCTCGATGACCAGCTGAGCTTCTCTGGGCACATTGCATCAATCACTCAGACATGCCAATTCCCCCTTCACAACATCGGAATTTGCCCATTCCTCGCCCAAGTGGCCTGACAGCTACTGGTTGAGGCTTTGGTAAGCTCATGGCTCTAACACCTTGCTGGCAGGCTTACCGGCTTGTGCCATCAAGCCACTGCAACTATTCAGAATCTACACATCTACACATAGCTACACATCACACGTCACTCCATTACTCGCCACACTTCACTGCCTCCCTATAGCAGCCCGAATCCAATTCAAATCACCAGTGCTAGCATACCAGGCCACAAGGGGTACTGCTCCCTCCTACCTCCAGACACTGTTCACACACATACACCCCAACTAGACTTCTCCACTCTGCCTCCTCTGGCCAACTGACTGTCCCGTCTTATTTGGGCACCCAGCAGCTGCTCCTCGGTCTCGTCTCTTTTCTGCCCTCACCCCCCGAGTGGTGGAATGACCTTCCACACTTGGTCAGGACTGCAGAATCGCTGCCCAACTTCCACAACAGACTGAAAACGGACCTCTTCAGACTACACTTCCACTGAATATATTGATAAAGGTGTACTAACTTTTCTCTCCCTGTGTGGTGTGCATCTGTCTGCAATAGCATCTTGTACTATTGCTGTACTGATCTCTTTCTCTAGCTGTAATTATCCTTGCCCAGTGTGCATAAATGCACTTGTTGTATGTCGCTCTGGATAAGAGCATCTGCTAAATGCCTAAAACTTCTCACTTCTTGAAATGCCCAGTGGAGTGCTTAAGGGCCTCCCTGAACCTGTTGAGTGTTTTTGCATGTGCGTCCCTGTGTATGCGTCCCTGTGTATGCGTCCCCGTGTATGCGTCCCCGTGTATGCATCCCCGTGTGCCCACTTGCATGGATGCTTGCATGACTGTGTTTGTAACAACAGTGTGTGCCCGCGTATGCATGTGTGTGTCCATGTCCCTGTCCGTGTGTGCATACATGTGCACATGCGTGTACCGGGCCCCATTGCGGACATACAGGGTAGGCGTGTGTTGAGCCTGGTTGGGCTGCGGGGTGGAGAAGCCCCCCCAGGTTGGCTCAGCTGTTGCTGGGGGCACTGTGGGTCCCCGAAGGGGGCGCTGGGAGCATGTGTGGGCTTGTTGTTTCCATGTGGTCCGTCACCACATCGTTGACTCTTCCCTCCATGTTAACCCCCCGCATCGCTCTGCCTGGATACAGACCTGCCCTCCCTATACCTTTTTATAATTTTTCCACCAGACTCCAGACACTCTGGCACAGCCAACCACGACAACACCCCACCCTCCTGTCCTGAAACCTGTCTTTCCCCCATCCTACCAAGGCCCTCTTACACACACCCATACACACTCACTCACACACACACACACACACACACACACACACACTCTCTATGCTGTGCCTGTCTATTGGGACCAGAGCGCTGGTGGAGCCTGCTGTTATTATATCAGGTTACAGGTTGATCAGACAATGGAGAGTTGCCCCCCGGCCACCCAAACAATGGGGTCGACTCGGACCAGAGCCCAACGAGTCAGGGACAGGCGTGTGTGTGTGTGTGTGTGTGTGTGTGTGTGTGTGTGTGTGTGTGTGTGTGTGTGTGTGTGTGTGTGTGTGTGTGTGTGTGTGGAAGGCTGTCAGTCTGCACAATGGGGAGGGTCGTGCTCAAGAGCGCAGGAAACCTGGGGAATTCCCAGCATGCACCAATATAACCAGCCTTTCTATTTATGTGCTCTTAAGTAATGGCACCAGGAGAACACTCTGTGCATCTCACTGTTGTGAGGCAGTTTTCCCATATTCCCATCTGCAATATGTCAGTCTTAAAAAATTTAACAATTTTCAAAAAAATGTTTTAATTGTGTTTCAATCCATTTTACAGATAATGACATTTGGTTAGAGAAAAGGCACTCACAAAAAGCAGACATGGAAAGGACACTGTTCCCCCAGTCTTGGTTTCCTAATTTAAAAAAAAGATGTATTTTTGTAGAGAGGTTTTTGAAGGGTTTAAAAATAAAAATCCAAACCTTCTTTTGGATTGCGTTGCCATGCTTCCCTCTACATGAAGTCTACTTTATGAGTCTGTGTAATATGAAGGCTGTTACAGTGTGTTCGGAGCAGAATCACAGTAGCGTGCAAAACTCCTTTACGTGGGAGGTTACGATGCGTTTCATAGCTTTGCCGTGTCCGTGTGTTTCTCTCACCCGTGTCTCATCCCCCTCTCCTCCTTATGATCTGCACGATGAGGGGGGTGAGGGGGGTCACCATGTCATATCGTAGAACGGGTCACCACAAATGTTATGGTCAGTTTGCACCGACAACCATAAAGCCCAAACACACTTTTGACTTTTGACACACTTTTACTATTAATTCCCGTGACTTTATCCCTCCCGGCTTTAACAAATTCAACCGTTAACCTCAAAACCATTCAGAGGCTGTGACATTTTATTTATTTATTTATGTTGAACAAAAAACAAAATGCGAGAGATTATGCATGATTAGTTTTCTGCACATAAACCCCATGTAAGATAGACAGAATGTGTCGAAGCACCAAGTAAAGGAGTGTTAGGTTAGGCGTTAGGTGGGGGTGTTCTCTACCATTAAAGAGAGCTCACCACAAACCAACATGGGAAGTGCTCGTGTCTTGGCTCTTTGCATTCCAATTCCACTGATTGGGTTCTCAATGTTATTACACTGTGAAAATGTACTATTTACTTTTGTACACATGCACAATATTTATCTGCTTTTTATATATATGGTATATATATATATATTAAGTGCAGTTTTTTATGTCTGCTCCTGAGTGGCTCATCCGGGTAAGGCTGTAGTGCAGTGAGGCCTTCAACCAATCTGCACCGGGTGAATCCCAAGGGTTCATGTGTGATTGGCCATGGTGTCCACCAGGGAGGGAGGGTTTTAGCAGCAGGTAATCTCTCGCCTCATCATCCAAAATGTATGTTGATGGTTGATTGGCTGCCTGTATCAGCTGTGCAAGAGGCCTGTGTTGTAACTGCAGTGTTTTAGCTGTCGGCTGAGCTTATGCATTTTGGGGATTGCGTTTTTTAAATTTAGATGCAGTCGTAAACTTAAAAATGGACCGTGTTTGCTAAAACGGGGAATACATTTTGAGTAGTGTATGGCTTGATTTACCGAACACACACATGCACACACACAGGCCTGAAGGCATGTACACACACAGACACACACACATGCATGCACGCGCACACACACACACACACACACCTGCCTGCGCACACACCTCCCGTTATGCAGGCATGTTTGCACGTTGTGTTTGTCAGGTCATTTGTGATGGCACGCTGTTTTTAGCTCCTGCACAGTGCCGATGCTGTTTCTCTGTGCAGATCATTTCCACAGTGCTTATCTCAGCCCTGTCCCCTCTCCCTGTGTTGGATGTGATCATTTATTTAACAGGTGGAATTTAGGGCTGTCTATATGCTGAACCTAGGGGGGGGATATGCCCTGTCTCTCCCTGCCCACGCGCCCCCTGTGCTATCACAGGCCAAACAATGTTCTCTGGGCGTCGCTCGTGCCTTATCCGTCAGCCCGCGACTAACAAAAGCCGCGGGACCACAATGGTTCCAGGCCTTGGGTGGCCATGGCCATTCCTCAAGGCCTCCCTATTTTTAAAGTTTGGACCAGCAGCCATTGTGTCTAAATGTATTTATTTATGTTTAAAGAACAAAACACAATGGTCCTTTTTTCCAAACAAAGAAACAGAATTCCATCTTTCAGCTGTCATCGTGTATTGTCCTGTTTCAATGGGCTGTTTTGGAAAAATTTGACAGAGAGCATGGCTGGGGGTAGGGACAGGGGTGTGATGCATGTGGCTTCATACTGATGGGGGTATGGAGGGGTATAGACAGCTGGTCTTACCCTAATATGCACATCAGCACTCTTGATAAATGGGGCACAGGGTTTGGGGCGTGGTGGAGTGATTTTCACCCACCCAGACAACAGCCAGAAGAACCACAGAGTCGCGTGACAATGCTAACATCTGACCCGGGGCCAGCTGTAGCTCTGGGGCTTCGCAGATCTTCTTGCGACTTTTACTTGAAGTGCTTGGGCTTCGAGTGCAGCTCTCCCCGCCGAGTGATGTCTGTTTCAACTCAGAGAATGAGCGTGCCTTTTGGCAGAGCGCGTATCAGCGGTAAATCAATATCTCACCATCTTTTTGGAAGCGGTTGCGAAACAGGAAATCGTCGAGCAGGGAAGACGCCGCTGTGATGTCATGGGTTTGCAGACAGACGACTGCCCCGGCCAGCCGGCTGAAAGAGAGCCTTAGCTTAATGAGACTAAATCTTGGCACAGTAAGCACAAACTCACTTTCAGTCCTGAATGGGACGGGTGTATGGCTGTCTGCACAAAGCCTCACAATATCAGCAGAGCAGCGAAACCAACAACGTCACAATGCGGGAATGCCGGGAATATTTGACATGTGAAATATTTGTCACGGCAATACGTGCGCTTGTGTAAAATAACTACTGCTCTCAGTTAATTGGGTCCCATAGTAACCCCACCCTCAAACTCAGGACGGTATTTCGCATGCACGTGAAAACACCTCCAGTGTGTAGTGATTGGTCCTCGGCGGTCCTGAGGCATTCCTCACATTGTTCTGATAGGACGATGACAGGCTGCTGGTAGCTATGGCCATGAAGGCCAGGAGTGTGCGGGGGAGGGGGGGGGGGGGGCTGACATACAGCACAGCCCCCACTGTTCCAGACCTTGATGTCCTGACTGTTCACCCCCACCCCACCTCCCCACCCCCCTGTACCCATACTCCACCACACCCACAGGCTCCAGAGCAACAGCAACCAGTGTCTGACAACCCAAAGTTGTAAACCACGTTCCCCCCCCATAATATCAAGCCAAAAGAGTGGGATACGGGGCCTCCCGCGTGGTCTAGTGGTTTCAACGTGCGAGTGGTTCTGGGGTGCCGGAGTTACAGTCGACAGCATGACGAGTGCCGTCTCGGAGGAGAAGCCGACACTGCTTCGCCAGGAGTTTCTGTCACTGCCGGTCAGCATGACAGGCCGCTCGGAGCGAACTACGAGGGAGGGGATTGACCTAAGAATAGCAGGAGTAATTGGCTACCAAATTGGGAGAAAAACACGATAAAAAGGAGTGGGATACGGGAGACACCTGCCCGAGCCCTGTGGCAGCTCACACTGCTTCCAGCTCCAGCGCCTGATTCATATATGCAATCTCCTTCCACCTCCTCTGCAACGTGCAATTTACACCTCAGCATGAATCTATGCTGTGGAAGGAAGAGAGGGGGAAAATAAAAATAAAAACAACTGGAGGGTCGGTAAATTAGGATCGGTAAATGCTTTGAAAGGTTACCTTACCAGAAAAATCTAAAAGAGGGTTTTGTGGTCCCTGCCGGCACACACTCCTTCCAGACGTTCACTGTTATGTGTTGTGTGTTGCAGAAGCAGTTGCAGAAAAAGAAAACAGGAAAAAACACGTTTATCAAGCGAAAGCTGAGCTGCTATCAATGTCAGACTGTGGCTGCTGTCTCCCCAAGGTTGCCCTCACCACCATCGATAAATCCTCCATTGCCCGTTTAACCCTGGGAGTGCCAGAGACGCAGAGGGCATGTGGGGGAGGGGGCAACATTGGCAAAACACTACCATCGTGGCCATGGGAGATTAACTTTGAATAGCCTTTGTTTCCAGGGCAATAAAAAAAAATCTTCAGAATGGAAGTGAACAACAGAGATGGGGCCGTACCCCAGTGTCTGTCTCCTTGTCCCTGCCTCAAACTTTTCTCTCTCTATTTCTCTCTATGCCTCTCTCACCCCCTCTCGCTCACCCTATCTCTCCCCATCTCTCTCCCTCTCTCGCCCCTCTCTCGGGGCTCTGATCTCTCTCTCCCCCTCTTTCACCTCTATCGCTCTCTAACTACCCCAGTTCAATTCTATTCGATATGCTTTATTGGCATGAAATATTTCCAGAGCGTAACAAGTTGCACGTGTAGCAAAACTGGTATACATTTTAACCTATGAACATGATATGTACACACTGTAATTATAATAATGGTACCTGCTCAGAGACGCGCTCTCTCTGGGCAAGGCTATGGGGCGTCCTGCTCTAACAGGTTCAAACAGTTCTACACTGCTCTGCTCTGTAACCACTGATCTGGAGTCAACAGCCAGCCTCCCTGTTCAACACTGTTCTGCTCTGTAACCACTGATCTGGAGTCAGTGCCCAGACTCAGGCTGACACTTTGTTCTACATTGTAACCACTGATCTGGAATCAGTGCAGAGCCTCCAGCCAACACACTGTTCTGCACTATAAAAAGACAAAAGAACACAACTTTGCGCCTTTCAAGTCTGTCGTTTTTGATTGCCGTGATTAATACCAGTAGCGCACGCTGTAGCGGGCATCCTGGAAGCAAGTACAGATCAGTCTTCGTGTAGAACAAAAATCTGACGCCACCCCCTCCGCCTCCACCCCCATCCCCACCAGCTTCCTCAAGCACCTCGCCGTTTCTCCGCCAAGTCCGGCTCACGCGCTTCAGCTCGGACCCATAAATCATCCAAAACAAAACACCTTTAATCCGCCACGTGCCTGCCTGACATGCTAATTTATTAGCTCTGCCAAGCGAACAGATGCTGCTCAAATCCCCCGTGCCTGCCTTTTGTTTACCTGTGCGAAAAAGACTGAAAAGAAGAGGGAAAAAATGGTGGTGGGGGATAAAATAATCTGTGAAAGGCGGGTGGTGGGTAGGCGGGGGTGTATCTTTCAGGAATAAACGGCATGAAAACGATACAAGGAACCTAAAACAGCTTGGCACGAGCCAGTGACGGGATTTCAACGGCCCGTTTGTGGTTGGCATACCGAGGATGACCTTGCCAAAAACGATTACACGTTTTACGCAAGATTCGCTTTTTTGCATTACAGCTAGGGATCGAGAGTACCTGCCTAAGCCCTCCTTCTCTAGGCCGGGTTCTTGGCAGAGAAGGCGAGGGTGTGGGATGTGAGTTTGCGTGGCGCGACAGAAAGCGGACGCCTCCCTGCGGTACAGCCGGGGCCGACTCCTCGATCACCCAGCTGAAACAGCGCCGTATCGGCTGCGTAGCCGTGATTATGCTGCGCATTAATTTTTAATGGGCCCCAAAACTCCAGGAGCAACGAATGTTGTCTCAGTCAATCTCCTGTTGCACACGAAATGGGATTCGTCTGGAGATTTATTGCAAACAAGGTAGAAGCCAAATGTGTTTGTTTATCAGAACTGGGTGGGGAGGGGGGGAGACAAACCACAGGGGTCAAACAAGCACAATCACACAACCGTCTCTTTTAAACTTTTTTTTTGCCTCACAAACTTGGTTCAAATATTGTGACGACGGGAAGCTCAGGACACAGGCCGTAATAACATCCTCTCAGCTTCTGTTTCCTCTCAAGATTTTTTTTCTTCTGCTGTTTCATTTGATCTTATTGAAAAAGGAGGCGGGGGGGGAGGCCGGGGGTGTATTTAGTGTCACCTGAACCAAATGAATATATTCTCCTTCAACCATGGATTGTGCCCAAGGAAATGGAGTCTAAGGTGTCTTGCTCAGTCTAACCTTAGCTCAAAGTTAAGGACAAAGGACAAAACTGGAAGAAAATAAAGTTTCAACTTGAAAAGAAGCCTCAATAACACACCTGGGTGTGTGTGAGGATGGGACAGTGTTGTTTCTGGGTGTTACCCAATAAAGAAGGGGTCCCTGACCCTGGCCCTGGAGGGCTGCTGAGTGTGCTGGTTTCCATTGTTACTCTGCGTTTCATCAATCAATGCCGATTACGCAACTAGAGCACAGCACTCATGTTTTGTGCAGTGACCCCTTTTTTGTGTGTCTTAACAAATTCGGCAGCGTTTTGTAAGGATGAATTTTAATTAGCCATAGTTTGATGCTCGTCCTCATTTTGCCAAGTGAGGAATGTTCCTGGGTCATCATACTTAGTTGTCCCAGGACCAACATCCCTGTCAACCAATCAAACACAGGACAGCTTTTTGACAAAACATAACTAGTTTGTAAATTGCTAGCCGCGCATACAGTTTTTGATCCTTAATATTTTGGATACTACAGATAATGACTCTTTGTTTTATTTTGATTTGTTTCAAAGTTTTCCCCCTTTTTAGTAGCCAATTGTACCCTCTTTCAACTTCAACCTTCCCCCTTGCACTATGAGCTCGCCGCCACAGCTCTGGAACCGGCAGTGACAAAGGTAAATGAACCGCCTCCTCCGAGACCGAACCCTGCCAAGCCGTCGACCGTAACTCCGGTACACATAGAGCCACTCTCTTATACACAGCGAGCTCCTGCCAGCTTCCCCTCCCTGGGGTGGACAGCCAGTCACCGCCCCTGGGCAACTTGCGCTCCGGGCAAGTGCCTTTACCGCTACGCCACTCAGGGGCCCTTCAGATGATTACTAATAAAAGATAATTTAATTAGTTATTAACAAATGTAAAAAAAATCTTTACCTTGGTCAAGCGATGCATGGTATTGGGTCGTGGCAAATGGAGATAATGTCAAAAGGCTGTACCGTGTTTGATTGGTTGATAGGGTTGTTGGTCCTGGGACAACGAATTATGACCCAGGCACATTCCTCACTGAGCAAATTCTGAATGAGCTAGTGTGATGGGAGTTTGCAGCTGTGTTAAGCACTGCTGTGGAATGGTGAACAAGGGTCTTTTTATTTTTTCAAAACGGAAATTGCACACCCAACTTTTCACCACGTGTTCATAACCCCCGTAATGAACCTTCTTAGCCACAAATGTGTATGTGGAACAGAAGCCATGTGGAGGGAAGTGCTGCAGTGACCAACAGCGCTAGACAGACCTTGTAATTACTTAAAATAACTGCCTTGAATTTAACTGCTTTTGGCTCGGCTCGTTGACACGAGGCTCGAGACTGCAGTGGCGGGTGCAGACTCTGATATGCACTGAGATCGCGCTCATCTCAGCATGCCGTTGACACATGCGGTCGCTCTTATTCTCGCATCGCGGAGGAAGGATTGCTCTTACGAACCAGACCTCTGAGTTTAATTATTTATTCATCGTTTCTGTCCGACCCTGGGGATGTCGTTTTTGCACACAAGCGGAGTAAATAAGCTCAAGATGGCTGTATTGTTTATAGCGTGAAAGACTGCAGGTGAAGGGGCTTTAATGGGAGCAGCACATCTTTGAGGGATGCTATTACTGCCCAGAAACACTATAGTATAATTTATGCTATGTTCGTGTAATGTTTAGTAGTCCTACAGTTACAGTCCAATCGATAAAACCTTTTCCCAATCAACTCCCCTAAACAACGAATACGTTGTGTCTCACTGTTTGTAGTCGTGTAACATGAGAATTCGGTTGTGACAGAGGAATAGATCTTAACCACCTTAACCACAACTTAATTTCATAATGCAATCATATAGGCTATGCAGTCAATTTAAGCTCCAAGACATAAATAGGTCAAACTGTGCCGAACACTAAACACGATGGCCTGATTTTTAAGAACTGTCAAAGAAAATCAAAGATCGCAGTGTAACAAATTAGCCTGTACAAGTGTGTGTCCGTTTTTGAATTGAGTGCCTCTTTTTATTCCTTTTTGTTTTGACCCCAGAAATGTAGTTTGCTTTGCTCCCCCTCAAAATCTGACAGCGAGGTAATTTGATCTTCAAGACACATCAACAAAACATGATCCAACGCGAACATGAATTATTATGAGTTCAACTTTGCATTTCCGCCCTAACGGACGTGCATTAGGACGCGACGTGGCGTGATTCTGTGGCCGCGTGTCACCACTGCCGTATGTTATGAACAGAAGGGTGGTGAATTGATTAAAGGAAAAACGCATTACTGAGAGAAAATGGCCTTCCGTTGCTGGTAAAGTGTGCAGGGATCTGATAATGTGCTTTTGTTTAGTTTCTCCCAAACATCGATTGCGTCTTACTCTTTTGCTCTTCGGTGGAGTGCTTTGGGCCTAGTTCAAGCACGAGGGTGGGGAGGGATATTGATCCTTTTAATATGTCAAGATATGTTTGCTTTAATATTCCACTCACCAGTCTCCCACTGTCAGAATGTTAATCCATGTGAGGTTGCTTGGCAGGAGATTTCTTTTCACTGACCTAACCTCACGCCCCCCAACACACTCACCCGAAAATGCACCTCCACCTTTCAAGTCAGTTGAGTGACATTATTATTGTCGTAAAAAGCAATCAAGATATAAAAGAGATCAAGGGACAGAAGATAAGAATAAACGTGGACTGATGTCAAAGAGACTTTCACTTATCTGTGCTCCCTTTAGCCTAAGGTCATTATAATTGCCGTTTAGCCACAGAAATGCAAGATAAGGTTACCTGATGACAAGATGTCACTGTGAATTATTAAGGGCCATTTTATATGGCCAAAGAAGTTGTAACCAAAATTAAGGGCACCATGAATATTGGAGGGTAGAGTATCATGTCTGACCTTGTTAAATTTTTAACGAGCTCGCTGTCGCAAACGCAGTATGGCTGGCCCGTTTCAAAAGCAGGGATACAGCCCTAGCTTTCCCACAGTAATGGTGAAGATTGAGTCGCCTTGTTGCGGAGAGCTATTTGCAGCCGTGTGAGAAAATGGCGTACTCGGAGAAATGCAGTGAGGGGTTTGGCGCACTCGCGCCCGCCTGTGCGCACGCCCGCCTGCGTTTGTCTGCCGAGAGGGGAGCTGAGTGGAGGGGATGCAAAAGGCTGAAAACAGAAAGCCCTGGAGTTTGAAATCTCAGGAGGCCTCTTCCCTCGTTAACAAGCGGCTCATCAAGACTTCTCAGCCCCGCTGACGTTGGCACAAAAATGCGGTTGCATCACATCACTTTGCGAAACTTTCTCTGTCCTGTTTTCTTTTTTTGTTTTAAAAAAGTCTATGTGGGGCCTTCTGAGTGGCACATCCTGTTGAGGCGCTTGTCTTTCGGGTGGATCAAATCTTTCTGCGAGTGCTGAAAGTGGCCGGGAGTTCCGCGGGCAGTAGTAATAGGCCATAATGGCTCCCAGGGAGGGAGGGTTTAAGTTGGAATGGTGACTCACGTTATTCCCCTGACTCATCGCTCATTAGCGATTCCTCTGGCCAATCAGGGGTCTGCGATCTGCCTGCGCCAGCTGCATCAGTTGCGCAGTCCTCGGGCACAGTAACTGTGGCATGAAAAGAAGAGGCCGACTGAACATCCTCCGCCCTGAGGCAAGACGCTGCCATGATGGGGCGGGGCTACAGCTGCAATTGGGCATTCCGAATTATGGAGATTAATGAAGAACCACCCCCCCCCCCCATCCGCCAAAAAAATACAGTCAGTTGAGAGACGCTGTGTTGTGTGAATACCAGTATATATTATGGTCAACTGTGGGCAGAAACCTGTCACGGGCAGGTCAAACCACTGGTTTTACCACGTTTCATATTTTCGTCAGGGTGAGAAAATAACCAAACATGAGAAAATAAAACACTTGATGGCCCAGCTACCTGTTCGCTTTTTCTTCTTATGGAAGCACAAAGTAGAATCGAAGTAAATAAATACATAAAGGAAAGAGGGAGAGGGAGCGTGGTGGTGGTGTGTTCCGTGCCACTCTGAGCGGGCGGGGCTGGGGTAGTGTTAATTACTGCCCGTAACGAGAGACCCGCGCTGGCCTGCAAGACACCGCACGTATTTTTAGAAACCGAACAGTTCGTCTAAGCGCTGCGCCAAAACTCTGACAGAGACAACTCAATGTTTTCTTTACTCAGCCTGCCCCCCCATGCTCCCAGTCCCCCCCCGTCTGTCCGTCACCATCCCACCAGTTATAGTTTGGTTTCAGAAATGTCACAATAAAACAAACAGTCATTCCTCTGTAAACTTTTTTTAAATGTATGTAAAATTGGTAATCAGAATCTGAGAGGACTGAAGCCATTGGGAGCGATTTTTTTATAAGCAATCAGTCAAGAGGAGATCGATATCACTGAGCCTTCCATAAAACACACACACTCGCCAGAGGTCATTATGGCTCTTTGCAGTTTCTCAAAGATGTCTGTGTGTAGTTAAAGAAGGGACAGGATTAATATTTAACGGACCTGCTTTCCGTAGAGCTTTCATTGTCATTGTTGCGTTGATTGTTTTCTTAACCTTTGACGAACCACTAAATCCTTGTCTATTTTCTTATTAATAAGTTCAGCTGGTTCACGAATATGACAAATATCCGGGGGTTCTGGCTCTCAGTGCAGCCTTAATGGTATTGAGGACGGCACTAAAAGCGGTATAGCTAGGCCTCAAAATGCAAAGGGGTCTTAAGATTATTGTTTATTTTTTAAATAATTTCCTCCTGGCTCTGTTGTGTTTCCCAGTCTGCATCCTGACACTGCCTTTGAGGCCAACAGCGTCTCGCTGCGCAAACACTGCAGAGGAGCATGTGCAAACAGAGCTGCAGTCGTATTCCCCGACGTTCAAACTCCCCGCAGTGAACGCAGGTACGAAGAGACCGCAGACAGAGGGAGAGAGAACCCTAATGAGCTTTGAATAACGAAGAGATGTTTTTTTTTCCCTCGCTTTTGGGCTGGGTTTCTAAAATCAAAATCTCGGCTTAGGAAGCGGTGTGCAGATTTGTTTGTGCAGAAATGCTTCTTTTTTTGGGGGGGGGGGTGGGGTTGTAATGAAATAAACACATTTCTATAACGATAAATATATATCGCCAGATCAGGCCTTTGTGGGGTTTCTGTAAAATACTCATGCATGCAAGGCATTTTTACAGTCTATCTTCTTTTTTTCCCCTTTTCTTTTTAATTGGTAGGAAAGCGTTTCTGGAGCTATTTCTGGGTCCGTTACAATGTTGAAAATGCCAGCTGTCGTCCGCTGTGGCACTCTGTACAGAGGCCCATTGCGTCTGTTTGTGCACTCTTGGTCTGGCTGTATGTGCTCAGAGCACAAGCAACAACAGGCAGAAAAAATTGCACCATACTGTACTGTCCAGTATCAGCAGGCCCAGTTCTTCTGGATTCGCGGCATGTCGTGATCATACACGCGTACGAGGAGATATCATACGTTTTTCCTGTTTTCTGGGGCGGCGGGGGGGGGCGGAGGCATTGTCAGTGGCAGCTGTGGTGTGTAGGCTAGGAAGGCGAGTCATGTTATTGATGCTCTGTGCAGTGGGTGAGCTCTGACAGGAAATGTTTCCGTCAGGAAGGCTGCTCGCAGAAAGAACAGCTTGGGGCCTTAAACCAGCAGTGACATTTCCTCGATTCTGCAGGGAGAAAGGAAGGGCCTTCACAATAAATCCACATATAACTCCCAGCATGAAGCGAACTCTGCATGTCCTTTCAGCATCAATTTTTATTTTACTTTTACATTTTATTACATTATCTTGTTTAATTAATATCTCTTCTGGTTGAGTTTTCCGGTGGAATATGGTTTCGTCGTGAACAAAATAGCTGCTGGCTTCAGGACACAGGGAGGCAAATTATTTTTGCAATTGCACCTGAGTCGTATTAGTGAGAGAGTCCATCACAATTCGCATGATTGGTTTTTTTGCAATTTGCAATAAATTTTGACATCCAGTCAGCTGACAAAGATGAATCAATCAGATTTATATATATGTATATATATATTTCCCTGCGCAAGAGCAAATATTGTCAATATTTGGCCTGAGCCACTACTATTTTTCCACTTATATTTTAATTATGAGGTAAAAAAAGAAGAGGAGCGCCGTGGAGATGACTGACAGCTGCGGCTGCTGGACCGAGCCCCAGACCCCCAACCCCCCGCCCCCAGAGCTGAGCCCCATCACGCGACGCATGCCCGGGATGTCTACGTTCATCTGGGATCCTATCCTTCAAACTGCTGTCACCCCGATCCCCCCTGGCAGAAGGACCCTGCAAGCAGAGGAGACACAGGGGGTGAAGTGAGCCCTCACAGGAGAGGAGGAAGCCGACCAAAGCCAGCTGGCCTGGCTTTGAAGCAAGGGAGAGATAGAGAGAGAGAGAGAGAGATGCTCCCCATTACTGGAAAGACTCCTGAAGACTTCCATTAGCAGCGGGTTCTGTGAAGGCATTTTTTTTTTTAGGACAAGAGAAACAGGTGAGAGACTTGGTGCCGCGGGACACAAGCGGCCGGGGGTTGGGCGGAGGGTTGTGGGAGGGTGTGGGCGGGTGACAGGGGGTGGGCACCCGGCTTGTGCCAGAAGTGGGGTGGTGATGGAGGTGCGCGGAGCAGCAGCAGCAGCAGGTATCGGGGCGACTCCACGACCACCCCCCCCCCCCTCAGCTGCTGCTCCCTGACACCCTCCAGATAATCACCCGCCTTTCAGAACTTTTATACATTTATTTATTTATTTATTTATTTTTCAACATATCTCTCCCCTGGCACGCAGCGGTCCTGAGCGGCTCAGTCAGTAAAGGCACTCACTGGGCCCTATAGTCTCGGTTTCGGGATGTCCCCAACAGTTATCATAAAGGAGCTCGGTTGCTGCCTCTAACTCTACCTCTACCTCTGCTGTCTTTTTTTGTAATGTGTTCCTCAATCACTTTACAATTTGAAACCCGAACAAACTGGTTTCTGTTCCACGTAATGATGTGGGACATTATTATGAGCAAGTCACACAGAAAGGGATTGCGTAACACTATGGTCTGTGGTTATAAGGTGTTTTAAGGACGAGGATCGTATCGTGGCCTTAAAATGTATCTGTCGCAGGGAGTGCATATTAAAAACATGTGATTCATTAAGTGAAGTTACAGGTAATACAGATCAAACTTAGCAGAAATGATACTTAACAGTTAAGAAGAATTACCTTTCTGTCAGTTAATGTATAATTAAAGTGACAATTAATTACGTTACAGAATGTTCAAAGCGTTTTGGGTCGTAGCCTATCAGAGCAGTCATTGTTCTTCTGCTAGCATACAGGGGAACAGTGAAGTCTCTACCCAAGCAGTAACCTTGGTGAATTAACCAATCTTAGTTACCTCTGTAGTAAATGTAAAAAAAACAGTATTTCACAAGCACAAGTGAAAGAAAAGTGAGAGATGGAGAGTGCACAGTGTGTTGAGAAGTCTCCGAAATATGGTGTCGAAATGGACGCAACATTCTTGGTTTTCCCCTTAATCTCTGGAAAAATCTCTCTAGATGGGCTGGGATGTGTTTGGTGAACTTTGCTCGATCCGGTGCCAATGGGCATCCACGGGGCCGGTCCATCTGGTTCTAACCGTACTTTCTTTATAAGGGGTTCCAGTGAGACACAGGCAACAAAATAAAGTGACAGAAACAAAGCTCTTGGATGTGAACTGGAAGATGTGAACTCAGTAGAGGATTTGTGGCTCTTCCTGGCAACCCACTCTGGGGGAATTAATTTAAATATACACTGGAACTGTGACTTTTTAGAAGCTGATTAGAGTTAAAAATATATAACCTATATATATATATGTGTATGGAGAATCTCAAATATAATTAAAGTAGGATGTATATATATTTATATATATATGATAACACAGAGCCTTACTTTCATTAAATTGTTGTGTTATGAACTCTGGATCTGTATGTACAAAAAATATATTTTGTTCATGCACCGCTCTTGTGGGAATCCCTAGGCTTACATTTTGGAATTTAGTTTTTGCAATGTATTGTCTTTTGTCTTGCCCCTATTTGTGTCGTAAACACAGTAGAGGACTGGATTCTCTAGAGGGTAAAGATTTTACCACTCTGGTGATGGTGAGAATCATGAGTCACTCTGTGGTGTGAATCTTGTCTCCTTTTTTCCAGAACATCTATGAGAATGAATTAGTCAAATAGTAATTAAGCTTGTTATTGGGGTTTAATTACTTGCAGATCACACCTGCACAAGCAAGACCCTGCTGCCATGGACAAGGAGGTTAATGGCAACACTTGTAAAATGATTTATGTGTGAGTGCGCGCGTGCATATGTGTGTGAGTGTGTATGCGTGAGTGCATGTGTGTGAGTGTTTGTATTCATGCGTTTGTGTGTGTGTGTACTGTATTGTGTCTCTATTAATACCAGTGCACTCAGACACAGCTGCTGTGAGATCGTAACTGGCGCTTCCCTGGCCCTGGAGCTGAGGGAGGGCCCCACTGGGGGTGGGGGGGGTCACTTTCACAAACACAGGGACACGCCTCCGTCACCGATGGGCGCTCTGGTAACTGTCGCCCACAGAGGAGGTATGCGTAATGCGTCACTACCGCCAAATGTGACTGAGCATCGACACAAAGAATAATGTTACATATGTTCAGCAACCCACCCATGCCTGAAGCATTTATGATGATTATTATTATTATTATTATTATTATTATTATTATTATTATTATTATAGCTTGTTTGCGGAGACCTCAATTCATATTCAACCTTTGGTAAAGACCCATTCAGAGTGTTTCGGAATATAGCCGTTCAGTGTTTCGGGGTGTAGTTGTTCAGAGCATTTCAGATCATAGTCGTGAGGGGTTATGGTTACCATGCTGTTGCTCCTCCTCTCCTCTTTGCTCTTGGGCCAAAGGTCTTTTGGGATGTTGCCACTACAATGGGGTTGGGTGTCTGTCTTTTTTTCTTTTTTTGTGCAACGTGGAACACAGCCTGCAGCTGCAGTTTCCATGCATCGTGGTGCGCAGAGAAGAGAACACAACAAGCGCTTTGCAGAGAGAGACAATTATACAAACTGCGCTGTTGCACTTGCACCCTGCTGATTTATGTTCAATAAGGTTTCATAATACTTGATTTTATTATATTTTTTTTTTTCAACCTGAGCAAATGTATTTCTTTATTTTGTAAAAGGACATCAGCTTCCATTTGTTCATAACAGTGTTTTTTTTTGTATCCCAATTTTTGTCACGTTTCCCCTGTAGTCCCATATATCAAAAACGCAGAGTGATCTCACATAATGTCCCCCTTCAGTCAGGCTTTTAAAATGGCAGTCTATAATCTTTCAAATAAAATCTGTGAGTGAAACATGAGGATTACGCTGGCAGAATGCTCAGAGACTCTGGGATCCTCACACGGCAGGGTGTTCTGACGCCTGTTAAAGAATACAGTACTTTCTTTCATTTTAAAACAAAAATTGGGTACAACTTGCCCCATATTCTTCTGTGTAAAACATTTTCAATTGATTCTAGATCTATACTCATGAGATATATTTTTGAAAGGAGGCCCCTGAGATATTGTGACGTACTAAACGTTGATGGAGGGATTTCATACCCAAAACCATCCTCTCCTGAAATAAAGCACCTGAGCATATGTAATATACTGGCATACTGGCCCTAGTGTAAGGAGGGTGGGTCTGCTGTGAGTGTCAAACCACAGCCTTTACTGACCTCACCGCACAACAAGAGATACGATTATCTCGCTGAGCTAAAGACCAAGGTCCCCAGCGCAAGTGAACCAGTCACACTTTTTTCTTCTCCAGAGGTGACGTTGCATTCTGTTACACACTAATTAATGTCTCTGAACTCCAGCACATATTTATCTTTTGCTGGTTAGCATTAAAGCGTGTGTATTTTGTGGAGTTCCAATGTGAGACACCCGAAGGTTTGGTCAGGAGAGTATGCTAATGAATGCATGAGAAAGGGCCTAATTTGATTTCTTAAGCCTGGCCCTAATAGTAAGTTTGTTGCGTATTGTATTTTAACACATCGGTGGAAAGCAATTGTTAACTCTTGAGGGCAGTCGTGGCTGGTGACAGTATGTCCCACTCGCCCAGCATACAGGAGGCACTGCACGAGTTAAAAGATGGATTTTGCATTATTTCTGCCTTCCCACATGTACTTAGTGCAATTGGCTGTGCCTCTGCTCCATTGATCCCTCACACAGTGCACACATGCATAGACCGCCCGCCCAACTTAGTCTGCAAATGTGCAGATTGTGTGTGTGACTCCAAAAGAGTCGTAACAAATGCTGCGGGCGAAGTGCTTGGGGGGGGGGTCCGTACACAACTCTCTCATCTCCAGGAAATGGCGCTTATTGGTGAAGATGAGATATGAGGACTGTGGAGAAACACTGGCTTTCAGGCACAGGGCCCGAAAGGAAAAGAGTTGATCAGTCGCTGAGATCATGGCACAGTTCAATTTTTAAAGGTGTATATTCTTGCTGCTCTCAGCTCACAACTCTTGTATTTGTACTTTCAGGTAACTGACAAAATAAAGGCAACACTCGAGTAAATGAGGGATCTTTTAAGTGGGTGCAGTACCGCAAGTGTCTGTTAGGGGGTGCCACGGCTGGTACCCTTTCCAATGAGCCTCCCTGACCAGCTGGGACTCTCCTAGCCCAGGGCAGGGCCGTTTGAGTGTCATACAAAATTCCTACAAAACTGGCTCTCTACATCTGAGTATTTAGTTGACCTAGCCGGTTAAATAAATGTGAAATGAATACTGTAAAATTGCCTCTCAAAACAATCAGCCCTAACAGAAGTTAGAGAAAGCAGAAATATTCTGAAAATAAAATACCATGTTGTAATGGGATGAAAATATTAAGAAGCTCAAGCTCAGTAAATTTCTCTGCCCTGTTGGGTTAGAGGCAAAGGAGTTAGTGTTTGTTGTTCTGGAATCTCAGGTCCCAGTAGCATACAGTAAAGAAGGTTCAGATGAGGGCAGCGTGCCAGTTAATTTTAGCTTCTAATCTCTCTTTTTTTTTTTTTTTTTTTTTACAGACCCCAGACTGATTTTAAAAAAATGAATTTCTGAATCTTGTAGTATGAGGAAACCATTTATCCATATACAGTAGTTTTTCAGTTATGATTATTAGTAGTAGTTGCTGTTGTATTATTGTTAATAGCAATAATAATTATTATTTGTCAGTAATGTTTATTCATGTTTTATTCATCTAAAATAAAAGTAATAACAGCCCTTTTAAAAAACATTCATTCCTAACTAGTATTAACAGCAGGCATTAAAAGCCAGCTGGTTGGAGTGTTAAAATGGATGGCTGTTACAGACCTTGCAATCACTCGCTATTGCAAGTAGCTAGTATAGGACGTATGTTTTAACCAATGGATACTTTCATTATTTAATATTCAACTCTGATTGGTTAAAATTCTGTGGTTCAGTCACATGGCTGGTTTTAGATATGGCACAATGGTGCTGGGATCTGCTTTTACAGCAGAATTTTCACAGATTTCTGAGCCTGAATAATCATACGCCTAATTGTGTTGCCTTAGTGACTAGTTTGCCATAAAAAGCCAGTTGGCAGTTTGGTCTTTATTGGGAAGGCCTTTTCCAGAACCACTATTACTGAGGTCACTTTTTTTGCTTTTATTTTGGCTGTTTAACATCATGGTTTTGGCTTCTTTGACTGAAAAATGATGCTGCTGGGGGATTTTGAAATCTGACTGGCAACCCTGGTTAGACATGAATGTATGGAATTAAGTATGGAATTTAAAAAATATGAAAGAAAAAATATGTGTTAACTGCACAGGCAATTTGCATGGTTTGTGACATACTCTGTCCTCTGTACCACAATGTGTGACAAATCAGTTTGCAAATACGTTTTAAATAAATACATTGTTGAGAGGCAACATTTTAAAGTTAAAGATTTTTAATATCTCTCCTCTTATAATTAAGCCATTTTAGATAATCAAATGAAAAAACTTGCAGAAGCTGTACAACATAACATATGCCATTTAGCTTTTATACAAGGCAACTTAAAATAGTGAATGCATACATTTTTCAGTATATGTGGTCCCAATGTGAATTGAACCCACAACCGAAGAGTTGTCAGCACAATGCTCTACCTACTGAGCCACACAGAACCAAATTTAAATTGTTACATTGTTAAAAAATAAAGACCATGGGGATTACATGTTGTAACTGCTGTAAAATGTCTGTCTTTCTTTCGTAGCTAATTGTCCTTGCATGTTTTCTATTCAAAAGGGGTCAATAAATCCCGGCAAAACAATCACATCTCTGCACCACACCTCTTCCTCAGATCATGCAACTGCACGTGACTAAGCCACATGCTTCTTGTGGGCAAACCTTCTCTGTAAGCGCATTGGTTAACACTAAAATCTCCAGCATTTTAATTGGATGACTAAAACGTCTCTCCAAAACCAAAGACCCTATTGTTGCGGTCGTTTTAGGGAATGACGTCAATGGTATCTAAGGGAGTCGCGCCAGCAAAAAAGTCTAATAAAACGAAATTAGACAATTAAAAAATTGTAGGTTAACATGTGCATTTATAAATCGTAGTAATGTTTTATTCTGAAGTAGGCTGCGCGTTGAGGAAGTCTAAACATGTCTCCTCCGTGTCTCTTTTTAGGTTGTAATGTTAGGTAGGTACACCGTTATTAATGATATGGTCGTTCTTGTTGCTTTGTTTTGTTCAGTCGGTATAACGTGTACTTGGCTCCACAAGCGCTTCTTTTGCTTGAGTGTTGGTGACGTCATATTTCAGCTATGAAGCTATTTCCTGGGCAAGCTCATGTCTAAAAGCCCCTTAACTAATTCCTTGGTTCCCCCTCCCCTACCGTCTCTCAAAATCTTATCACTAAGGCGGCTAAATAAAAATGAAAGCACACGTTTGATTGATATATAGGCTACGCAGATGACCTGGATTAGGGGGCTGTTGCATGAATTTCAGTATTCACTGATTTAAATAAAAAAAAGTTTAAATTCAAGTTTGGCGATTTTTTTAATCAAGAGAAGGAAAGAGTAGGAGGATGACTGACTTCGGCTGTTTGTCCGTCAGGCGAAGAGGGAGGAGCCACTCAGTGACAAGAGGCTGGTTCTTCTGAGTTTTGTCAGTTCCCCCCTAAAAATAGAAGCTGTGTACCAGTGTGAAGTGAAGAGTACGTTTATGTCACACTATCTATTGGAGTCACTGATACAGAGTATCTATATCCAGCAACGGACGGGGAAGAACAAGGGGTGAGTAGCGAAAAATAGCAACGGTGTTACGCACGCGGACTTGACCGTGTCAGAGGGGGAGAGAGAGAAAGCGCGAGAGCGGAGAGGGAGAGTGAAAATGCAAGACACCCTGTACAATATTGCGCACGTCAGGGTAACCGCTTCATACGGGGGGAAAGTAGCATATACTTGTTTTGCTTTACTGCTGTACATTTAATCCAGGACTCAATCATTTTGAGCATTTATTATTGATGAGGTAGGAGTGTACGCACACTTTTACAACTGATTCCGTTTAGTTTTTTATGTGTAAATCGCGGAACTGGCAGTGCACATGCATGTACACACGAAAACATATGTTCGAATTTTCGTTTTTGCTCTCTCAATTGGAATAAGCGTTACAAGTGAGTGCACCTTTAATGTCGTAAAGGTAAGTTAGGTAGCTGGCAACGCTTTCCTAAAACTTATGTGTTTATGTTATCACAGGATTTAGCCTGTAAGTAAAGCAAAAGGACAGCGCACTGACAGCTTCTGTCAGGGACTAACGGAAAGGGAAAGTTCGCGTCAAGGCTATTATTTTTATGATTATGATGATGATTATCTTAATAATTGCTGTTGTATATTTGACGTACTGATAATATTATTACTATGACATAACAGACGTCCGTTATGTAGGCTAATTCAGCCCGATTATAGATGGATAACTGAGTCGATTGATAATGTAACCTGTTTAACGCGCTTGTTTTCTGATCCCCAACTTTTCCTGCCGTCAACTGTCGGGAGTAAAAAATGCCAGCGACTGACCGTAACAAAGGTTAATGACGTAGGTCTTATTTCAAGTTTAGTTGCATATTTACTCGATCACATAAAATTCGGTAATCAGTCTTCATCACAAGATTACCTGCTACATTTATATTCTAAAGGCACGCATGACATAAGGAATCTGTCTCGCATGCTTAACAGTTTGTCTACAGCAGTAACTGCATTTTTTATTTCAACTAAACATGACAATAAAAAAAGTTGTCGGACCTTCTTGTGTCTCTCTTTTGCCACTTTGTGTAGGCCAACCAGACATTTGCTTGTTCTTTAAAGGGTTAACAATGTGGGGTTTTAATCGCACATTATCGTTACATGTGATGGTTACCAAGTTTATTTAAAATGACATATTTATGTTGCTTAGCCTGTAGTACAAATGGTGATGAGTGCGCAAAACTTTAATTCGTGAGAAGGGTAGGCCTAGCAGTAAGGTATTTCGAATCTGTTATACAAAGATGCTAACGGTCTCGCGTTTACATGTGCCTACAATCCCCCTTTTCCTATTTTATGGTAATTTTACATTGAGAACGCAATGCACATATATTTACATTGTAGTCTAGGTATGTACCGGAGACTTAAACGCGTTCACTGTATTGTCTTAGTCATATTTTGCGCACACGAAGTATTTGAACAACATGGACAGTTTCCATCATGACCCTATAGGAACTCGGTATATGCTTTGTTGAAGAAATAAATCCATGCCTGCTTCTTAGCCTACACGTCAGTTGGGAGTTTCATGAAGGACATGCTTATTTGGGCAACATCTGGAACCAGCAAACTACTCCCGGTTCATTTAATCATATTTGCCCTATTTCAGTCATTCATATTCGGAGTCACGATGGAATTCAAGTGGCTACCACAGTTAAACACAGATAAACATGTACCACATGTATCAACCTTTAATCTTTATAAGAACGTCCAAACACATTGATCTGCAAGTATAGACGATTTACAATGTAATAAAAACTCTTAAAAACAAATATAGAAGAGTTAATCTCTGTAACCCCCCCCAGCCTCACTGCAATAGTTATGTTCTGTCGATATACACCCCTATTCAAATCCCTCCCAGATTATTATCAGTTTTTTATGTGTTACCCAATTATGTCCTCCTCATGAATCATGCGCGACTGATCGAAAACAGAACTCTTGAATAGTGACATGGGCGTTTTTTTAAATTATCGACCATTCTATTACGGCACCATATCGATGGGTTTAATTAAAGATTCGCTGACCGAGAGTCGTTTGCCAGTGTCACGGAATTGAAATGCTGTCTGTAACAACCTGAGCAAAGCTTCGAAGCACAAATGGGCACCTGCTCGCTCTGCCACTCGTGGTGTCGGCCAGGGACTTCACTTAAGTCGTCTGGCATTAATTTAAATGCGTTTGTGTGTGTGTGTGTGTGGGTGTGTGTGTATGTGTGGTGGGGGGTGGTTGAAATTTTACCGAAGTCAACAGCGCATTGATTCAAGAGCCTGCTTATCCCGACCGTGGCGCTATTAATTCAAGTATATATTTACTCAATTAAGCTCAATAAAATGGCTTATTATCTAATAAGTGGGAAGACTAACTCGCTACTGTAAGTCTTGTAAATCTCAAGTCGCCTTCTTTGTAATTCAGCTTTCACTGTGAGGAGACGCGGAAAGAGCTTTCTGAACGTAGGCTACTCGGGGCAGATGAGAATATAGGTTGATGGCAATCGAAGCTGATACTTTATCCATACCTTAATTATTACATTTTATGTCTCACTGGATTATATAAAGGCCAGGGCATTGCCATAAACCCGGGGGTAAAAACAACACACAGGTTCTCTGAATTATAAAAACCATACGAGAGGGGATGCGTTGGATAAACCCTTTTCTCCCGAGTCTAGATTGAGTTTATTCCTTCTTGCCATCTTGCGCTGCGGCTGCCAACACGCATTTCAGACAAAGTCCAACAGAACAGGGCAGCCTTTGGTCCACAGAGAGGCGGAACTTTGTGGTTTCCCTTCAGCCAGCTGTACTTTCCAAAAACCCACTTAAGAATGCAATATTGGCGACTGCTGTACGTGATTGGGTTTGAGTGCGCTTTTACTACTGCCTGTCTGCAACCAGAATGAAAGCACAAGGAATGCAATGCTCTTTACACGAAACAGCTCATATAAAAAAGTGCAGGTTGTATTTCGGCTTTGAAAAAAAAAAAGATATATATGTAAGCCTAAATGATGGATAGATTTGATGTATTTTTCTATATTCAAACTTAAGCAGCAGCTTGATATACTACGTGAAATATAGTTTGTGAGGTGGAATGAGGAATGTTTCAAATGAATTACCAGAGCCCTTATCCTCAGGAAGAACGAGGAGTTTTTTTGGTATTGTTTTTATTATTTTAATAATACAGCAGTGTCCTAGAGCTCCAGTTAAAACTCCATGTTATTGTTGTCATTATTTGTCCATTTATTTATTTGTGCAGAAGAAAGGAAAATATTTCACAGCTTTAGCAAATAAGACCTGCGGTGCAGCTAGAAGTCTTCCCTGATATATCTCTCTGTTTTCTGTTTAGTCATCCCCTTCTCCTCGGAAACTTTTTATTATATTCTGAATGCGTTTGTCTGTTTGTACCAGATATAGATCACAGATCAATGTTGTTGTGCATTATTTTATTACCGCTGAATAAAAGCAGTCTTGTGAAAAAACAGATGACATTATCTGAAATAGTATGATTCATATCGTGTCAGATTTTTGCGAAGGGAACCACAAGCTAACGCGCGTGATGACGAATGACAGTGCAGCCAATCAAACCTTCACCCTGCCCATGTTTCAGAGGTCAGGAAAGGACGACTTTTCCCGATGCCGTATTTGTAGGACTGAAGAATGCATATAAAACTAAAATATTTTTCTGGGCGCTGTTGGTCCCTGCTCCGTCGCGGTATTGTAACCTAATAGAAAAATCTCGTTACTTTGGCATGTGGGATCTCAAACAGCATGCTCTCTACGGGTCTGTCCCTCTTGGTTAAAAACCAAGGCGACCCAATGAGTAATAACTCGTATGGGGGGGGCTGATTCATGCGCTTGTCATTGTGTTTTTATCAATATTTCATCACTGCCTTCGATATCCCAACAGTTTCTGTCTGAAACTGGTAGAGCCGTCCACAGCTGCCATATAAATCTTTCTCCCCGCCGGCTCGCGGGGCTCTTGTCTGTTTTGGTTAGTAATTACAGGCCTCAGAAGACAGGTAATCGGGTCATGGGGATGTCATGAAGATGACCTCAGGAGTGGTGTTTGACCGTCATACTGATTTGTTTGCCTCTGAAGAGCTTTACGACCAGTCGTCAGCAGCAGCCGCGATGGAAGCAAAGGCAACGTTTTATGCCTCTGCCTCGAACGCTGATAATACCACAGATAACTTTGGTGTTTTCGTATTTACATTGTGGTTTAGAGATGATAAAAAAATGATAATAAGCTCTTAAAGCGTGGAGAAAATGCCCTCTGTTGTGGAGCTGAGTCCATAAACCTTCGACTTTATGGTAGGTGTCAGAGGAGCTGCGTATACATATTTTACAAACGTGTTGCATTTTTCATGTGCCTTCCCATCTATTTCGTAGCTGTATATTACATTTTATCTTTTTTTTCTTACTTGGATACCAGCTGTCAAAACTTAAAGGGAATTGTATGTGTTTATTAAGTAAGCATTCCAAAAACATCATCTAACAGTTCCAAGTTTCTATTCTAACCACGTAGGCCGGAAATGCAAAACAAGCCAAACGAGTACTATTCCAAATGAATTCCTGCATTTTGGGGGTTTTCTTCATACTGTACGATGTTGCTGTGTTTGCTACCCGTTCCAAAAGCAACTCGGTTCACGGAGAGGCAAAAAAAAGTGTCTGAAGCTGGTTTGTGTTACTTTAAGCGTTTGCTGTTGAGTGAGTGATGTGCTTGAGATGGACAGGAAAAGTTGCCTTCTGACTGATGTTCTTTATTCTGTGTGTGCCAGTAGAACCCACTAGGGCTTCCCCTGGTAGTGAGAAGGTCTACTGTAGGTGGGGAGGCCTATCGTGGGGTGGGGGGGGGGGGTGGATGTGGATGTGGAAGGGAGAGTCTGATTAATACATAGCCTGCAAGAAAAAGGAAACATGTTAAAAAGTAACTAATTACATTTACATTTAGCCATTTAGCAGACGCTCTCTAGCAGAGCGACTTACAAAAGTGCATACAAAAAGGTTAGGCAAAGAGCAGAGACCAAGTTTTCAGTATCGCATTACATTTACATTTACATTTTTGGCATTTAGCAGACACTCTTATCCAGAGCAACTTACAGTGAGTGCATTTAAACATGGCAAAAACAATCACAGCTAAGCGCAAGAGCTCAGTGTCTTAACAGTACAACAGACAGCACCGTAGACAGCTGCACACCATTATTGTGTAGTGGGAGTCATAGTAGGAGTCATTACATAAACCTATAACATAATGTTAAGGGCCGCAGTAGGTGCAAGAGTGAGATTGATGATATAGTGCTATAGTAGCGATTGTATTAAAAAGCCTGAGAACATCCACTGAATTTGGTCAGTTACAATAGACATTGATATTATGTATATAATATATTCCACCTCAGTGTTGTCTTTGCAGTGGATTTGTTATGGTGTAATAGGGCTGTCATTTACTTTGATTGACCAATTGTCTTGTGTGTCTTTTTTTACCCAGCAAACAACATCAACCAAACACTGGGTCAATGTGTAATAGTAATGCAATTTCCTAGAAGTAAATGTGCTCTAAATATTGTTGTTATACATTTTTTTCTGCTGGACCGTCATTGTCGGCCACGTGCCAGGGCCTCACGCTGGATCATGTAACGGAAAAAGTGAATCTTCCATTTTCCCGATTTGACCTGTTCTTCCAAAATGTGTCAAATCAACCTCACATGTGAGTTTGAGACTTTGTAGTGATTTCCGTCCCACAGAATGAGGAATGACATCACTAAGGTCAGTTCTTGGGGAGTGATGTTTTTCAATAGCGATTCCATGCTTCAGTGTATTCCAACAACAAAAATTGTTGATAGATTTTTTCCTATGCTAATCAAAAGTGTTTGATGTCATTTTCAAATCAAAGTATTTTGTACAGATGAGTTAGTTTTTCTCACAAAGCAAACTCCACCAGTTAGGTTAAGATTAAGGCCCAGATGAAACAACAGTCATCGAAGCCAAATTCACATTTTTTCCTAAAGTTTAAGAAAAAAGTATTTCAGACTCAAACATTATAACACCAAAGAAAGGATTTTTTTAAATTACTTAAGTCATTGCATATCTGTAATTAAATGTGTACAAAAGGTTCTACAAAGTGCTAAAGCTGTGTAGTTAATCCCACGAACACCCTCTATGCAATATCTCATGCCTACCATTTACCAACAGATAAATTATTGATAACTATGACCGCTCAGATATCATTCAATTTATGAGTGGACATTTTAAGCTGTTCAACATTCCAGTGGTGTCAGGAGCTTAATATTTTAATATTTAAACACTTCCAATATTATATTAAAGTGGTGTGCAAGTTCATGTGTTAAATTGGTCTTCAAGTTTTTGTGTTGCTCAATACATAGTAAATATAGTAAACACATCTATATTTTTTTCTCCCAAAATGATCTTGGAAAAAACCCCAGATGCAGCTCCTTAGAGAAAAAAATAACAACAGACTTTTGACTTAAAATGTAATGTATTCTGTCGATAGCCCTCTTTAATGCTGTGTTAATGATATTGGGGAATGCAATGCTGAATATTTTAATTTATATAAGTGCTCTTATTCAAGGCAATGCAGGAAACAATTAGGATACACACACACAACACCATAACTGTATGCAATCTCTATTGACACCTGCATTCCTTAATCTTAATTTGATACTTTTTTCATGTTGGCAATCAGTTGACCTTAGTCAACATCAGTCAATCAGGTCGATACTGTGCTGTGTGTAGATTTGTTATATTGGGGTGCAGGGTAAATGTTCTTTGTAATATGTTTAAAAAAAAATGTGGGTAAGGTGTGTACTTAAGTTGTGTAGGAATGTCCCCAATGTTGGCTTGGGCCGTGGGTACATTAATTTGTGAGAATGAAACCTTTGTGAGATTCTCAGGCCCTCTGGCCTCCCACAGTTGACTGTACTGGCGGCTATGGTATTGGCCATGGTTTTGCGGATGAAAAAAGGTCAGGCTTACTTATTTTAGCACTTGGGTTGTGAGCATTCCCACTGAGGAGGTCTCAATGAAGAAGAGCGATGCGGGTGTGCCTATATTCAGTATGCTCCGAATAATCAACTTTCCACTTTCCCTTCATGAGCAGCGAGTGAGTTTACAACTTGTGTTTACAGCTCGAGTTTACTCGCTGCACAAGGAGCCACTTCTACTTCAACTTTGGGGAATGGAAAAGACTTGCGTTTCATGAATGAAATATCACTCTTTTTAAAAAGAACATTTTTAGGCAAGACTTAAAAAAAACAAAGCGAAAAAACTTTTCTCCTCTCCTGTGTTTCCCATCCGTTCAAGAGGAGATGTGTGCCAGGCGTGCAGTTTGGTCTGTCTGCACTGGTTTCTGCGTTTTCATTGGCACATTACTCATAATGCCGGGAATGCCCCCTCCAACCCCGCCTCTCCGGATTGCCTCACACACAACGCACCATCTGCATCCGTCCTGTTCTGTGATGAGCATCGATTAGCCACAGTCCATTCAAATAAAACTCACTCAGACTGCAAGGCTGAGGAGAGTTAGAAGCCACAGCGTAAAAGTCTGTAGCGTCCTCTTGTTTTTTGGGTAGTGAAATGGGCACATTAAAGTCCTTTTTCGGTTGTTCAGAGAACTGTGAAAGAGAAGGGTCTGCGGTGCCTGCTCTTTAGCGTTGTGGCGGGGCTCTTGTGGTGTTTGGAGACAACACTAAGTCAGTACAGGCCCAGGCTACGCTCATCGTATTGGGCCTGCAATGTGGGTTCAGGACACAATGTGGGTTCCTTCCTGAGGACACAAAACCCCAGAGAGAGTGATTGGTTGGACATCCCCCAAGCACCAACAACAACTCTGCCTCCTAACTGCCTCATAATCTTCTCTCAGTGTGTGTGTAATGTCCAACCAAAACATTCCCTTGGGGTTCATTTTCGAATTCCTATGAAACCCTTTTGGGGAGAATTGATAGCAGCAACTTCTGGAAATGCGGAAATGTAAAATACAAACAGTCCAAAAGATCACAAGAGTGTTTGATGAGGAGAACAAGTCAGCTGGCCCATCTAGGCCCTGATTGGTGCCATCAGAGTTCTGAGGGTAGATTTGGTTGGCTGGGGCAGTTATCATTTCGTCCAAACCCCAAGACTCTGTGCCCACCCCTCCCCCTGACTTGTACTTGTCTTGTCCGTCCATATTAATCGTCCTACTTGATACAACTTGCAATGTTCATTGCATCCCTGCTTTGATGCCACTGTAGTGCCTTTGTTTGAAATCTGTCGTTCAAATCGAGACGTTCTTGCCTGCCTGTTAGATATGGGAAAAGTTTGATCTACCAGTAGTTAGTTGTCAAAGAATTATCCACGAAGGCCAGAAAATGCTATCGTTTGGTTAAATGCACTTTATTTTATATTAAGGAGGAACACCACCGAAGCACCACCACCCCCACCTCCCGCCCACGTGAGATTGTGATTCGTTAGAAGTAGTGACTGACCGTTGGTTTATTATCAAAGCACATTCCTGGAAGTTGGGCAGGAGTTATACCACATCGGAGTGAGAAGTTAGTCAGGCTCATAACTATGTGAAGTAAGTCTGCACTCTTGGTTGAGGTAACATGGCTATTGTTGAGGTTGTGAAACCTTTGCCATTGATCTTGGAAAAGCTGCTTTTAATATCAGGTTTTTTTTGTACCCTAAAAATCATAAAAGTCATAAAAAATGTTCCGTGTTTATTTCCTAGTACGTGTAGAGAGTTGGGGTTGTTCAGGTCAGCAGAGATGGAGATAATACAGTCATTGCCTCTGTTGTTGATGATTTACGGGCACAGGGAACTGAGGGTATGGAGGGGTTTTACGAGTTCATTAGTACGCCAGTCCTGGGGCTGTATCTGGTCAAATCCGCAGACGTTCGAGCGCGGGGCAGGGCGGGGCGGGTGGCTTTGGGAGAGTGAGAGATACGGGCGGATACACATGTGTAATTGGCTGTTATTTTCCCCTCCTCTCCTCCTCTCCTGTAATGAGGAGGTATTCTTGGCGTGGCGGTAAACAGAAATAGCCCGGGTTCTAAGGGACAGGCGTCTTTTTAGAGGCACTTGGCAGGGAAATAGAGGCAGCCCTGTGCACTTTTTTTATTGAACGTCTATTTCTGGTCTCCACCGAGTGATTTTTTTTTTAATGCTTTTTTCGGTCGATTGCATTGCATTACCTTAAAGGCTGATGGTGCTCGCCGCCGTTCGTCCGCGCAACACAGCGCTCATGATCCGCCTTCATTAGCTGCTGCGAACACCGGCCCAGCGAATAACGCGGCCTGTTGAGCGTCATATAAATCTCCTGGTGCATGCACAACTTTTTTAATGGGGTGCGCAAGTGTGGCTCACAGCACCTGGTCTCTGTCAGCCAATCACGGTGAGGTGTTTTTGACCGGAGACCAGTGCAAGCATGTTTAAAACCACAACGGCTAATTACATGGAAATGTGCATACGTATCAGTCAGTCGTGGTTTATTTGTTATCACATGACCGAAATGTTTAAAGTGAAGTCAAGTAGATCTGTATGTGTTCGTGTGCGTGTATGTGTGTTGTTGCGGGTGTGAGTGTATATGTGTGTTGCTTCATAGGTGTGTGAGTGTGTTTGTGAGTGTGCTTGTGTGAGTATGTGTTGCAGCATGTGTGTGTGTGTGTGTGTGTGTCAGTGTGAGTCAGGATGAGAGTGTGTGGGGTGTGTGTATCATGTAGCTTAGGAACACTACGCTCTGGCTGTGGGGTGTGTTTCTGTGTGTGTGTGTTTGTGTGTTTGTGTGTGTGTAGCTCAGGAACATTATGCTGTGGCTGTGGGGTGTGTGTTTGTGTTTGTGTGTGTGTAGCACAGGACCGTTATGCTCTGGCTGTGGGGTGTGTGTTTGTGTGTGTGTGTGTGTGTGCGTGTTGTGTGTGTAGCTCAGGAACATCACGCTCTGGCTGCAGCTCCAGTGACAGAGAGGGAAGTGTGGAGTGCGTGGGCGCCTCTGATCTGCTGCTAACACCGGCTGGCAGAGAAGGAGGCTTACACCATGCCTTTCAAACACTGAGTGAAACACTTCTCTCTCCCTCTCTATCTCTCCCCCACCATCCATCCACCTCTCTCCTTCCATCTCACTACTCACTCTGTCCTCCATCCCTCTCTCCTGTCTCTTTCTCCCCCTCTGCCCCCCTATTCCTCTCTCTCTCCCTATCTCTCTCCCCCCCTCTCTTTCTCTCTCTCTCTATCTCTCCCCCTCCCTCCTCCCTCCTCCCAGGACAGTTTTTCCCAGGGAGCCGAGCGTTTGGAGAAGCTGAGCTCAGTGAAGAGGATCTGAAACCCAGGGTCTGGACACTGCTGTTTTGGCTGTGAGGAGCTGCTCTGCCTGCTGGGTGAGACCAATGCTCTTGTTAGTGTTCGCAAGTTCAGCATTAACATTAAAGCATTTTCCCTAACACACAAAGAAAGCACAGGCCCGTGTCTCAAGCCCCGATGAGGTATGCTGCAGTGTGTACATATTCTCTCAACTTTTTAATTCTATCTTCTCTTTAACAAATATGCACTGGCTTTCTTTTTTGATGCGTCCATTTTGATGTTTGGGTTTCTGCTTTTTATTACTGTTTTTATTCCCATGGGAAAAACGTGCTTTGTTCCAGCACAATTGTAAACTTAACAAATTAGTTTTGATTGATCTTGCCGAATTTAAAGTGTGGAGTCTGCAGTGTGAGTGAGTGAGTCTGCACACTGTGTAGTTAGCGTTGCTGTTTTGGGCCTGCATGTTTTTTTGTAGGCGTGTGGTGATAAGCTCAGTGAGTGTACTGTTTCCTGTACAGAGAGTGCGTTTCCAATCTCTTCCTCAACAAGCACCAAGTTTTATGGGGGCTCTGTAAAACTTTTAGGAATGGTGGGGGTTATTTGGTGATATGTGCTGTAATGATCAGGCGATTTTCTGTGGTTGAATCACATCCACCCAAAGACCTGATGTTGAAGCCAAAATGTTGAAGCCAAAAGTTTTCAGGACTTAAGAGACAACACGGCAAAAACAGCAGCCACCTGTAAATGCAGAATGTAAATGCTCACCCAGGTGTGACAATATTTATTGTGAAGCATTTGAGAGCTGGACGCTAAAAGCGGAGGATGTTATTCCGCAGGGCGAACCGGCCCCATATCAGACATCATTGTGTAGCTGCGTTACTTAGGGTGGGGTCACAGTCACGTCCCAAATGTCTCTGTCCTGTCTGCCTCCTCTCCCTCGCTCTCTCTCCCACACTCTCTCCCTCTCCCTCGATCTCTCTCCCTCACTCCCTTCCTCTGTCTCTCCCTCACTGTCTCTCCCTCTCTCAATCTCTCCCTCTGTCTTTCCCTCTCCCTCCCTCTCTCTCCCTTTCTCTCTCTTCCTCTGTCTCTCACTCTCCCTCCCTCCCTCCCTCCCTCCCTCCCTCTCCCCTCCATCTCTCCCTCCATCCCTCTCCCTCTCTCTCTCTATTGCGCTGTGCTGTGAGTCACGGTTTACTGGACCTCCATGGGACAGGGGATTCCAGCGACTCCTCGTGAGTCCTGGAGGCGGGGTGCAGAATCTCGACCCGACCCTCCCCTAAGCCCCTGAGCCTTTTGAGGGGGTCACCTTAAGCTCCACCAAAACGCCCCAGACGAGGTTGTTTCATCACCAAACTGATTGTGTTCACATACTCAGAACATTAGTCATCTTTTCACTTCCTGCTCATTTTTATAAAAATAAATGCAACTTGGTCCAGGGCTCCGGTCCTGAACCCTGGAGGGGAGTGTGGGGGCGATCAGGCCCAGGGCGAGGCTCCAAACCCCCGAAACCTCCGGCCAAAACCTCCAGACCACAGCGCCTCACGTTTGATGCTAAAAAAAGGCTCCCCGGGAATCAAGAAATATTGAAGGTAAATAAAGAAATCAAACAAAAATGTGTCTCCAAATATTAGCCCCCCTCTCGTTCTCTCCTCGCCCGCGGACGCGCACAGAAAAGGCCCTGTGCCGGCCGTAAATAGGCCACTCCCGCAGCCTGCCAAATAAAACCCCCTCTATTAGATTGGAAGCCGTGCCAGTTTAAGTTTATTAAGCTCGGCGTTAATATGCAGCGATGACTTCTTCCAGACCGGAGAGTGGAGGGATTTGAATGCAGGGCTGGCGCAGGTCCCTAACGCCACACATGCAGTTTATAAATACCGAGCCCCATTGGCTTCCTCCCGCACATCAGGGTAGGGTTACAGAGCGAATATTTATTCAATCACATTTTAATGCTCAAATTCGCATCCCGCTGTTCTTAAAGTTGTGTTTGAACTGGAACGCTTCAGGGGGTATTAAAGCGGCGCGTTATCTGGCGAGACGCATGCCAGCTGACTTTATTTTCGTTCCCCTCCTCCTCTTGACGCTCGGAAAAAAATTGTCTGTAGGTTTTCTAGCCGATAGCCATCTGTCTCATCCAGACATTCTTTATTGAAATCCTGATCTAGAAATGCATTTCGCGATTTAAGGGGCGGTGGAGTTCTGCTTCGAAGGTTTCTCAAGAGTCAGTGAGAACATTTTAAACAACTTTCATTTTATTTGTTTGGGGGCCATTGTTGGAAATGTACAGAGATACAAACTTCATTCAGCCCCCAGGTCAGGCACAAGGAACACACATTGGTCTCATTCCCCCCCCCGGAACAAGAAGCACCTGAATGTGACGGAACGAAAGGCCCAGTGTCGCGTCGTCTGCCATAGTGCCCCAGACACCATGTTTTACAAGTTCCTCAACACCTCTCCTTAATGAAAGAATCCAAAAGGCTGGTTCCACTTCTTTGCTCATCTCATTCTGAAGCAGTGATTCTATACATCTGTGAAATCAGCAGTGCTTTTGTGTAGCTGGAATGACATGCAACATGCTGCAACATCTCAAGTCATCACATCATCAACCTTTGTTTTACTAGGGAGCAGGGAGCGACATGAATAGAGATTAAAACCTTTTTTAAATGTGAGACCTACCTTAGCCAGAGTAGGGGCAATGATGCAGCAGACATGAGCACAAACAGGCAAACATACTCAGTACAGAGCACAGGCACTACATGAAACAACATACAAAGACTGCAAAAGAGAAACTAGAGTTAAAAAAGCTTGAAACTATTTAAAACATGTACAGCATCGGAAGCAAAGAAGTTTCTTAATTTCTCCATCCTTCCCTGGCTTTGGCAGGACTGCCACCAGCAGTGCCACTTATTTCCCCATTAACAGTCCTGATAGTCCCAATGGAAATCATTTCTGCCTTGCCACGTGACTGGTTAAGGTTAGCTGTGCGCTACAGTATAACATGGCTGCCTTGTGTCCCAGCTGACTGCCCCAGTGAGAAATTTGCAAGGAGCCACAGGCCGGATCGTTCGTAATGTTCGGCGAAGCGACCGTTAGGGCCCTTCTGCCACAGTAGGCAAGCATGGCAATTTGCACATATCGATATTTAATTTTCTTGTGAGCGTCATAGAGATATCAAATAACAGCCCCCCACCCGACCCAACGTATTTTCAGAGAGCGTGCCTGGAGGGTTGCACTGGTAAGCAAATAGCGCTGGCCTGTCGACTGTCCTCGACCCTGACCACTGACCGCTGTATGCCCCTCCCCCGCCCCCACATCGACCCAATCAGCAAAATGGCTGCTGAGCCGAGCCGCTTAGATAGACAGGGCCTGCCTCTTTTTGCCAGCCCTGCCTCTTCCTCTCTCCTCTGCCCTTTCTGTGCCAGTCATCAGTATGCGTGCCTTTACCGCCCGGGCGCCCTGGCTGTCCCTCAATCCTGCAGCTAATCCTCTTTCCCCCTGGCCAGATCCCTCTCTCGAACTGTTCCTCTTTCCTCCTCCTGGTCAATCCCCTCCCTCTCTCTTACTTCACGAGATCTTTAGTGTCTGCATTTTACCCAGCCGGAGTCAGTGACGCCGTCCAGACTAAAGCTCCGTTGCAAAAGTACGGGTCCACAGAGCGTTGAAACGATCGCATTTTGGTTCTGTGTGGCTCAGTTGGTAGAGCACAGCGGTCCACAGGGACCACATATACTGAAAATGTATGCATTCACTACTGTAAGTCGGTAAAAGCGCATTTTGGAACTCCAGAGCTCAGGGGGTTATGAGAAGAGAGGGCGCCTGCTGCGGTTGTTGTCCTGTGATGACACGGCCGCGTGATGCGCCGGTCGCGGTGGCGCTTGTGCTTCGCTCGATTGTTCTGAGGAGTTCTTCTGCCGCTCGAGTGTGCCGATGATCAAAGCCGTCGTTCTCTGCGCTCCGCCTCGTCAGATCCGAGACCTCGCCGTTTGAGACACTTCACCCATTCAAGTAGGGCCGTGGACATGTTTTTCCGATGCGTCGTTCGCGGATGACAATAGATCCTTACATCCTGCCTTTGTTAGCAGCATTCGAACATCTTACTGTACAAATGTCCATGTCGCTCACTTGTTCAGAGCTTCGCATTCGACCGGAGATTGAGTGCCCACTTCAGTGTCACGTGCTCCCAAGCGTGACGAGACGGAGGAGCTTGTGTCTCCTCCTTAGGCTCTGGGCCTTGTTATGCCCTCTTGCTGGATAGAAAGATAATCGTCATCAGCTCAGCTGTAAATAGATTTTCTTATGGTGTGGTTGTTGATTACACCCTGTGTTAGTGCACATTTGCGATACAGTGGGAAAGTGACTTATCTTGAGAAAATTGATCAGGAGTTTACCGAACACAATCATTTAACATGTACTGTTTAAAGATAGGAGGGACAAGATTGTCCTCTGGGGGGGTGGAGGGGGTCAGTAGGTATTTGAAAATGAACACCCAGGAAAGTGTGTATTATTTCTGTATTTAACAAATGCTCTTATTCAAGGCAATTTGCAGGGCCACTAGTGCATCATACATAACGTAGAGGAGATGCATATATGCCTAGAGGACACAACGATTTCATTTTTGCAGTAGTCCATTAAGTGTGAAAGCCTTGTTAGTAATTGTTTGTGGCCCACAGGAGGTGGGGAGATCAGCACCTGCATTTCACAGAGTGGTGGGGGTGGGGGGCACATGAAACTCACAAGCAATTTATCTTTGGTGCGTCCATGTGCAATTTTGTAGAATCAAGAATGTCCATTTCGCTGTTTGTGATCTAATCGAAGACTTGGGGACTGCCGAACAATGGGCATGTGTACAGTACACTGGGGGGGCAGATGCGTGCTTTTGATCCAGCGCTAACTGAGGTGGCATTTCATTAGCAACGCTGGCTGCATCTCTGCAAATGCAGCTTCTGAGGCGGGCTCGCGATCGAGGTGTGGTGTGGCGCAGTGTGAGAACTAAGTCACTCTTGCACCTGCGTCTGAGGGCCCCCCATCTGCTGGCTCACCGCCGATAACGCCACAGACGACAGGTGAAAAAAACAGCCCGTCACCCGAAAGTCACTGTTCAAACTTGCAGTTTGGCTCGCGACAGCCGGCTGCCTCGTGAAAGTGCACTGCAACCCCGTTCAGCCATTTCAATTATTTCAATTAACTTAAAAAGAAATATTACACAATGAAATATGAAATGATGCCAGTTTTTTCCCCGGGGAAGGCGTAATTGTACAAATGTTAATGCCTTCCACACCAAAGGGCACTGTTAGCTACTGACATTGCACAAGAGAAAAAGCAGAAAGGATGTGAGAGGGTTTACTCTGCTGTAGCTACCACTGTACATACCCTGATAATAAGTATATTTTTATTTTGACCATAGCTTGTGCTCCGGCTTATGTTTCAGTTGATTTCTCCAAGTGTCCTTGATGCACTTTTATTATGATTACGATGATGATAATGATTATTATGATTATAATTATTGAATAAATGATTTATTGTAAAGATGAATCCTATTTTCTTTACAAATATATTTGAAATTCAGATGTACTTTGTGCTGTAACACAGTCCTATCACATCTGATACCAGTTTTTGGTTTGGTGTCTGGTGTGCTTTGGTATCACATCAAAGCTTTCATAGTATTTGTCTCATTTAGACTAAAGTATACTATCTTAACTTCATAATTCTTTTTGTTGTGGTGTGGGGTGTTTGTGGCAAATGAGAGACAGAATCTGTTAATAATTTATAGCTTAATTTCCAGTCGTATCTTGACAGAATATTTGTGTTTTAATTGTGAGTATTGTTTTTTATTTTGTAAATGCAAAACTTAATCCTACTAGTATTTTTATATTGAGGATTGCTGGACTATGAAGTGGATGCTAGATATTTCTTAGGAAAATTTTATTTCACACCTACACTTCACAAGTCAACAAGTCTTCAACACTGGCCTCCTTTGCTGATAAGACTTCCGGAAATGGCTTCTGCTTTCTGGTTTTGTGGTTCATGCTGTGGAATCAGACATTCAGTGTACTAGGTGTTGACACGGCTTTAAATATACAAATGTGTCACTGCGCGCACTGCAATCTGCCTTTAGTTCATTAATCCTAAATGCTCATAAAGTTGTTTCTAAGCACAAACGTATTTTTTGTCTGTGCTACCCACTGGTCTCCCCAAACATAAGGGTATCCACTATCTTTCTTTTGAATAGTTACAAGAGGTTCAATGTTATTTATGTTTCTGTTCCAGCTTTACGGTGCTTTCATTGTTTTTAAAAACCTTCACAGGTGTGTAGACAGTCCAGATATTGCTACAATAATAAGCATGTTGCTCTGCGATATGAATATTCATTCAGCATGGGAAGTGAGGTGAATGAAAGGGGACATTAGTTGGATTGGAGGTTTATTACAAATTAGCTGGGTTCATTCTGGGTTAACTGGGTTTGTTTCCTTCCGTTCTTCTGTGTTAGAGGTGTTTAGTAGGTTTAACGCAAACCCCATAAATAAAATAATTAGGACTATAAAAGTATTGCATATTCTCCCTAAAATGATGATGAAATTGAAATGTAATGGTATTTTAACGAGTGAAATTGGAGTGAACCTCACGTCACTAATAAACTACATACACTAATGAATGTTTTATATATGTTCAATAAGGAGTTGGTTTTATGACAGATTTAAATCGGCTGTTGGGCACTGCTGGGTTAAAGGCCGGCGTGCAAGTTAGAAAGCATCAGGCTTAGCACACCTGTGCGCATCAGAGACATGTGCTTAATAGATGCACAAAGAGTGCCGATAGCCAGGGCCATCAGAACCCAGCTCCCAGGTCACAATCCTTACACATCTAAAGCTTCCTTCCAACTTTGAAAAGGGGGAGGTTATTTTGCTGAAAGGACAGAATATCAACGAGAAGGGAGGGGGGCGGGGGGGGGGGATAAATCTGTAGAATACATTATAATTTAATTTACCAGATCAAAAGATTTGATGAGTCTATAAAATGCGCCCCAGGGGTTATTCTCCATTCAGATGGAATATCTGTCTGATCCCCTCTTAGTGCTTCTCTTCCATTTCGCTCGACTCGTGTTCAAGCCTTGCTGCTTCGCCTGATTGTTCATTTCCCTCTCGCAGAAGGCTTTTGTGATCAAACATTAACAATATCTAGAGGCTAACACTGGGTATGAGCGGAGGGTTAAGCCTCAAAACGTTCCTTTGTGAATTCAGCCAATCAGATGCTTTGAAAGGATAAATCCAGTTCTTCATTGGACGAGCAGGACAACGGAAGCAGAACTGACAGTGGCTTGTTGGTTGGGGTCTGTTGTTGTCATCTGTGACTGCCATCGCTCATACCACACACACAGTAGGGTATGATTCACTGTGTTGAATCAGAGAACTGTAATGTTTCTGCATAAAACCGTTTTTTTATTTTTGGGGGGGGGAATCTTGAATCATTGGCTCTGTAAGTGTGGGCCTTTATCTTTTTATTAATTGATTATTGATTATTAACAAACCGCTTCTTGATAGGAAATAGCATTAACAGCTAAATACATATCTTGGCTAATGTATTGATTGGGATACTAAACTCTCTTGTGCATATTTGTTGTGTATTTAAATGCATAATGTGTGTGCTCCTGTACTGAGGAAGAGCAGAATAAATCTAGGGGATTTAGTTTTGAGTGTTCGCTCTTAATTTTGTTCTCCATTCAATGTGCAGTTGCGCATGCATTTTAGACTGGCCTGTTTTTTGGCAGCCCCACCAGAAGTTAGGCCTGCAGACAGGAAGTTAGCCCCTGTAGCATGACGGTGGCCTCCGGCAGAAGCAGGAAGACAGTTTGTGGCGTGTCTTTTTCTCCACTCTGAATCTGCTTGGATGTAGGGAAGGAGTGATTTCCCATGATTTTCCTCTTTTTTTTGGCCCCACACCTCTGAGCTGACCTAAAGTCATACACACACACATGCATGCATGCACGCGCACACATACACACCCATAAACGCACGCACGCACACACATATTTTTGGCATTTAGCAGACGCTCTTATCCAGAGCAACTTACACAGTTTATATTTCTTTACATACAATCCATTTATACAGCTGGATATACTGTATGTATATATACTGAAGCAATTCAGGTTAAGTACCTTGCTCAAGGGTACAACAGCATTGTCCCACCTGGGAATTGAACCTGCAACCTCTGAGTTACAAGCCCAGCTCCCTAACCATTACACTGCACACACACATATACACACACACACGCATGCACACACACGCACATACACAGACACACACCTCTGGCCTGGTTGCCACTGTTTGGCAGTGTGAGGTGAGCTTGTACCCGGGCTCTGGTGTAAACGTTGCTTTGGGGGATTAATGGTTGTCTTTGTCTTAGGCAGTGGGTCAGGACTGTGCTGAGCTGTCTGTGGAAGTGAGTTATTTCAGACCGCATTTAGCCCTGACAAGTTCCCCTCTTAACCCTCCCTATTTCTCTCTCTTGCTCTCTGACAGATCCAGGTTTAGTAGCTAGTGAACACAACCTTGTCTGTAACACCCAGTGCATTGTCAAAATGAACATGGAGGGAGAATATGACTATGTTGTTTATGCCGTGCTGTGTGGAGCACTGTGTAGGTAATGTGGTTGGACAGACTTCTCTCTCTGGTGCTCCCTACTGAAGAAAAGGCAGAGATTCCAGGTGGACCTGACTCCTGCATCTCCTCAGAGGTTGTTTGCTCCCTCCTCTACATCTGCGTACCATATACCATTGTAGCCATGCTTTTACAACCTCTCTTTTTTTACTACCTCGCCAACACAACTTTCCAGTTACACTGTAAGTAGGTACAGATCAGCCCCCCGCCCCAAGAAAACTTTTTAAAGACGTGTTTGTGACCTGACAAAATCACGAGAACACAGTTTTCCACAACCTTAAAAAAAAGCTTCTGCGCCAGCCCAGGAGCCCTGTTCGGGGGCGGTGATTGGCTGTCCGCCCCCCGGGGGGGAAGCCCGCATGAGTTTGCCGCATGCACATGGCTCTGTGTGTGTCTTGAGTTATGGTCGACGGCTTGTCGAGTTCCATCTCGGAGGAGGCAGGTCTTTGTCACTGCCAGTCCCGAAGTTGGCGGCAGGGCTAGTAGTACGGGGTGGGGAGTGGATTAGTTGTACTAGAAGAGGGTACAGTTGGCCACCAAATTGGGAGAAATGAGAGGGAAAATGTGAGAGTTGTTGCATTTAGTTTCACCTAAAAGGCAAACCACCAACCATCCAGGCTGAGGGAGAACCAAGGACAAAGACATATTCAATTTAACAGGGCATCTTGTCTTTCAATTTGTTGGTGCATGATGTCATCTTGCCTTTGTTGACTACCCTGGTAGCATTCATGAGGGGAAAATATTAGTCTGCCCCATTACAAAGGCTGAGCAATGTTAAATTCACACTGTAGTGGGGGAAAGTAATTAAACAAGCAGGTTGTCGTCAAATTTTACTGCTGTGCATACGAACTGTGAGCATACGACATTGCGGACAGTCGCACGTTAGCTGGGTGGAAATTATTTTGGGGTGGGGAACACCATCCAAAGACGTCACCCGGATGCCTGAGATGAAGGGCGATATTAAAACACGTTTTTGTGGCTTGCTTAACATCGTTGCTTTTTTCCCCTCGTGATTTCTGTTTTGTCCCGTAATTCCATTTTGCCAGAGCGGGAGGTGCCATCACAGGGCTGTCTCTTGTTTTGAAAGGACAAGGGCTTGAAGTAAAAAAAAAAGGGATAATATTTGGAACATTAGACTGAAGACAGGATGAATATTTCCGGAATGTTGAACAGGAATGCATGTCTCTCTCTCTCCGTGCCAGTTTTGTGCCGTGTAACACCGAGGTAAACCTGCATGGCCGGCAGCTGGCCTGGCTCTCTGCGGGCCACAGGAATGTTTTTCCAGCATGATCCAAAGCTTCTGTGGGTGATTTGAGGGGACAATAAAAGCAAGGAAAGCGGTGGTTGGACATACCGGACATTTTTTGTACATTTATTTTCCCTTTATTTAACCAGGTAGGTCAACTGAGAACTCAGTTCTCGTTTGCAGTGACGACCTGGGGAATCAAAGTGGGTAGGGAAGGCGAGGGATTGTGTAGCCAATCGGATGTAGGGGGGATTATTAGGTGGCCAGATGTAGAGAGCCAGTTGTGTGGGCATGTGCTTGTGTTTTAGGCCGTTGATTCTGATTGGCTGGGTATGTGCTTGTGTTTTAGGCCAGTGATTCTGATTGGCTGGGTATGTGCTTGTGTTTTAGGCCAGTGATTCTGATTGGCTGGGTATGTGCTTGTGTTTTAGGCCAGTGATTCTGATTGGCTGGATATCTGCTTGTGTTTTAGGCCAGTGATTCTGATTGGCTGGATATGTGCTTGTGTTTTAGGCCAGTGATTCTGATTCTGGCCTGGTATCTTTGATGGAGGCAGGAGCGGGGGTGTGGTATCTCTCTGCCTGGCTCTGCTGATGCAGGTGAAATATTAGACTGGAGGTCACCAGCATCTCAGCTGTTCTCCCGGCATCCAGCCCACGACTCTCTCTCTCTTTCTCTTTCTCTCTCTCTCTCTCTCTCTCTCTCTTTCTCTCTCTCTCCCTCTCTCCCTCTCTTTCTACTCATCCCCACCCCCACCTGTCATCCACCCAGCTACCCCCTCCTTTTCTCTCATTTTCTCTCTTATTCTATCCCTGTCTCTCTTTCTCTCTCTTGGTCTACCCATCCCCACCCCTTTCTGTCATCCACCAAGCTGCCGATCTTTCTCTTTCTCATTCTCTCTCTGTGTCTCTATCCACCCATCCCCACCCACAGCCGTGAGGGGGGGGTGCAAAGTCCGGCAGGCCACCCCCAGTTCCCCCCCCCCGGCTGTGTCTAGCACAGGCTCGTCCAAGCAGGCCACCCACAACTGTGGCTCGGTCAGGGCCATTGGCAACCATGGAACAGCTGTTCCACAAAGATTCTTGGAGAGACAAGCAGTTTGTGTCACTGTGCCAAACTCTATACTGTGTGTGTGTGTGTGCCTATGTGTGAATGTGTGTGTGAGTGAGTGAATGAATGAGTGATCATTATTTTTCCAAAATATTCCTCCTTTCTCAGAAGGAGGGAAGTGATGAAAGGAGTATGTAATAATTGTAAGAAATCTGTCATGTTGGTTCATGTCTCTGATGCTGCAGAGACCAGAAGGTCACAGTTGACAACTGGAAGCGAAGGAACCAGCTTTGCTACAAACTGTGGAATTGGGGTGGTGCAGAGCAGAGAGCGGCACATGTCTTGCAAAGGTTACGGGGGGGGGGGGGGTGGTTGAAGTAGAGGTGACTCACAGAAAACCAAACTGCATACCTGCTGTTTCCGCCCAGCCGTCTGGCTGTTCCTGTCGTCTGCCCCCCCTGCTGTGTTCCTGTTCCCCCCCATGTTTCTGTCGTTTGTCATGGCAGCCCTCCGCAGATGGATGGCAAATAAACATAGGGTGTTCTTGGCCCATTTAAACAGCTGTCCCCTCCTCTGTCCTGTGTTTCTGCGGTGGTGCTCCTGTCCGGAGGCCGTTGTGTCTTCTTTCCCTGCCTCCCTCCACCCCTCTCCCCCTGGTGTTCCCCGGCCTCTCCCCTCCCCTCTCCTCTCACCTCCTTCCATCCTCCCCCTCCTTCTTCTCGTAAACTGGGGTCACCAAAACCCCCTTTAAATGTGACTGGGGGAAAGATTCAGCAGAAGTTGAATCGCAGTTCGCAGGTGCTCTCTGGCACAGTGATTGAGGACCTGCCCCTCCCAAAAAAAAAACTTTAACAGGGGCCCAGATTAGCAGTTGTCCTATCGTCTCAGACGACTAAAAATTAAGAAAGACGACCTTCGATTTCCAAGTGATCGTCCTGCTGACGCCTGTGAATGTAGGATTTTATTATTTTTTTAATTAACTAACTGGAACTATTTCTGTTTTACACTCACATCGTAAGAAACATGTCATGCACGGATATTCAAAAATATTTCCGATGTTCCAAATGGGAAACGCGGCACATTGTCACTCACATGCAGTCTGTGCTCACCGTACCGCAAATCTAGGAATTATTAGCTAGCTATTACGTTAGCTGCCATACCACACTGTAGTTGGGAATGGAAATGTACGTTATGATATAGGCTACTGTACAGTCAGAACACTAGTCGCTAACGCCACCTGCGGGCACCCGTCAGAGCTTCACTGCTACACAGTCCCATGAGCACCTGCTGCACAAGTCAAATATCCGTGTAGAAAATAAATAACGTTAACCGTCGTGTCTATTTTTGGACTACATACGACGTAGTGATCGCATTTTCAAAGATGTGGAGATTTATTGAGGGTGCAAGTCCACTCCCCACTAAAAAGGCTAAAACCAAAGAAGATCAGCTAAAAACTCACGAAAATATGATTCAGAGAGCAGAGATCGCACATTCCAGGAAAATTTGAAGGTGAATTGACCAAGTAACTTTTAGTATCTTTTCTAAGATTTCTAAAAAGTATGACTTTTATCCTAATCTGGGCCCCTGCCTTAAGATCAGCACTGTTGAGCCAGTGTATGGTTTCAGCACGTACGCAAGTTTCAGTAATAATAGTAGCAAGTTTGTAGCAAACTACTCTCTTTGAGGTTGAATTGGAACAGAAAAAAAAGAATAACCTTTTCCTTACCAGTGTTATAGGTATGGTATGCAGCTGCCTACAACGATGTCTATCGCTGTATTACTGCACTGACCTCGTGCGCAAACTATGATTGTTCCTACCATGTATTAATGCACATCTTGTAAGTCGCTCTGGATAAGAGCGTCTGCTAAATGCTTCAAATGTAAATCTAATGCATTGCACGGTTCTGCAGAAGGCTTCCGGGCCTAGTGTGAACACTTTTTCACAGTTCGGAATGCCCTGTTTTATTTGTAGGCATCGCTACAGCACCCTCGGTCAGTTCATAAGAGCGCAGAGTAGCACACACTCTCCTCCGAAACACCTGCAGCCAAACGTTGCTCCCTTTCACTCCGCAGTCCACCTGCTGAGCTGCGCAGTGGCTGCGTCGTAGGACTGCCCTTCTTATGCAGCTGGCGCAGGCAGACTGCAGGCCACTGATCGACCAGAGGGGGCGCTGTTGTGCGATGTTGGCGGGAACAACCTCATGGGGCTGCCGGCCACAGTCAGCACTGACACAGCCAGGATTCAGTAATGCTATTTAGTGCTGTAGTCTTTTAGGAAATGTAAGGATGTCGTGCATGTAAATTAATCTGCAGAAAAATCCCCCATGCAAATAGCAGATGTGATACCATCACTTTCACCACATTTCAATATGTGGGCTCCTTTCCTGTCACATATCAAGAAATGCTTAGCATCTTTGGGTGCTGTGTTGCAATCAAATTATGCAACTTACTTCCGAACCTAGACAGAACGGCAGGCAGATATGTAGTAAGTATAATAAAGCGTTAATTTCCTTTCCTTTCCTAAAAATGTCAAACTTGTCTTCCTGAAGCTCTGTCATTTGTTTGAGGTGTTCTGAATTTCAAGGGGAATTCATTTGGGTTAGAAAACATTCTGCTATGGTCAATGACTCAACCGAAATACAATTTTATTCAATGTGGGATTCATTAGCTTAACTAAATGTTCTGCTTCAGATCAAAAATGGAATGTCATGGAAGTGTGTAGCCGCAAGCTTTGTGAGAGGTGGGAAATATATATTTCAGTCTGAAGCTATATCTTTATATGTGTTTAATATAGTAGGTTCACTGGGAAAAGGGCTCCATACAGTATGTATGTGCTGTTGCATAAAGGCGAAATTTATGTAACAGCACAGGTATATATTTTAAGAAGAAAACTGTGACTCAGCTTTATAAAAAGAAAAAGAGCATAGAGCATCAGCCCTTTTTAAAATTCACCCGCTGCTTTTCTTTCTTTCTCTTGTTTCTGAGAAATTACTGCATCTCTACTCTCCGCTCCGGCCCCTCTTAGTGAACATCTTTCCACTGAAAACAAGGGATTAAGCAGCAATTTTTTTACCATCCAGAAACTTAACAAAAGACCCAAGCTATTAAATGCAGAACAAACAGTTTCCTCTCTGAATTCTGAATTTCATAATGGAGTTAAATGGGAGGGTGTACTTTGCCAAATTGACTGCGTTTTTAAAAATAGTAATTTCTCAAAATTGCAGCCTGTGCTGTTGCAGTTTTTTCTCTCTCATTTTTTTAAGCCTATTGATTGGACGAGGGATGTAGCCAGCACCGCTGTTGTGCAGTTTAGAAGAATACACATGTTCCTGGTTCTTAAAATAAGTCTGTAGTCTGTAGAGAAAAAAAACATCTGCAAATAAGAAAACGTAGTAGTGTCACATTTGTGAAGTGGTTCACTTTCCATTTGAGGTGCATTTAGCAGAAAACCGCCTTTCAGAAGTTCATTTCACATTTACTTCCTCCCCATGTGGCAGTAGCTCAGCTTTAAGAGGCATTTCTTTAAATTTTGTTTCAGATTTTCCCCCCGTTTTTCTCCCCAATTTTGGAAGCCAATTATAGCCTCTATTTATTTCGATAACCCTCCCCCACGAACTCGCTGCCTGTCTCTACAGGGTAAGCCAAATACAGGTGTGTTAGACTGCTACGCTATCCGCCAGCCCAGCCTTAAGAGGTGTTTGGTTGTACATCAATGTAAGTGGCCTCGATCTTAGTCAACTTCTTTGCATTCAAGCGTTTTAATGAACGTCACGGCATCCTAAGACATACGTCGACCATTTGACACGTGATGGCAACAAGCCGACACACCTGCACAGGTTAGAGAGCTGCAGGTAATGTGAGCCCGCCTCCTACAGGAGAATGCTACAGTTCAGTTCCATTTAAAACCTGCTGTTTCAACTTTGTGAGTCTACAGTAGCAGGGCACAGTTGGCATTTTCCCGCCAGGGGTAGGGTGGGTTTAAGTCGGCCAGGGTCCTTGGGTTCCCGCTACAGTGCATTAGATCCTCCCAACCGCACACTAGGCACGCACAGGCTACCAGTAATTGTCAGTGAGGGAAATGCCTCTCTTCCTATCAGCACTTGCTTTCCTGTAGTACTATGTGTGGCCTGTAGGGTGTAAAATAGTCTCTGGCTCTCCTGTAGTACTAGGTGTGGCCTGTAGGGTGTAAAATAGTCTCTGGCTCTCCTGTAGTACTATGTGTGGCCTGTAGGGTGTAAAATAGTCTCTGGCTCTCCTGTTGTACTATGTGTGGCCTGTAGGGTGTAAAATAGTCTCTGGCTCTCCTGTTGTACTGTGTGTGGCCTGTAGGGTGTAAAGTAGTCACTGGAGTAGTGTAGTGTCACACAGTAGTGTGTGCACTTCAGCTGCAATGCCTCTGGTGTGTAGGTGTGAATGGCAAAATTGGGGAAGGAAATGAAACTGGGGAGAAAAATGGGGTGAAAAAATTCTATTAAAATTATAATTAGAAATAAATAATTATATAAATATATATATATATATATGAATTAAAGTTGCTGTCCAGGTGTGTGTGAGACTAATACCCTTGGGGAGAGGACAGAAATAACACAGGGCCGTAAACTCACCCTCAAAGTGTCCCCATTCAAATCTGCTCAGAAGGGGCGAGGGAGGATTTGTGGGTAATTACACGTGGCTTTGAACCACAGACAGCCAGCCGGCGTCGACCTAACGAAACCCCAGCTTACGCCTGCCGTAATGTGTGTGTGTGCCCGTGTATGCGTATGAACGGATTTGTGTGTGCGTGTGCGTGGTTGTCTGTGTGTATGCGTGTGCTGGAGGAGCGGGAGTTTTGGTGTGCTGTTAAAAGAACTCAGACACTCGGTCAATATTTATAAATGTCTAAAGAAAGGTGCATATATATATATATATATATATATCCTCGTGTTTGGTGGTTGTAAGACCTGTTTGAAAAATTGAAATGGATGGTTTTCATAAATGGATGATTTTTTTTTTTGAAGGAAGGAAAAAAAGGTGCTTCAGAAAACAAGTAAACAGCAATCAGGTCTAATGCGCTGATGCGTTCCTCTGGGACGGGGATCCACAGGCACATCAAAAGGCCGGCGTGTGTTCGACATTTGCTCCCAGGATGCCCCGGGGCCCCTGGCCTGCTTTTCTCCCAGCATCCACCTGGTTTTTTCCCTCCGGTATGCCTCCATCGATGCAAATGGAACAGAGACGTTAGCGCTACGCCTGGGTTAGTGCCGTCCTCGGCAGGCCCAGATCGCCTTTATGCAAACTAAGGGGATGCAAATGCGCCAGTTGCACTTTTTCTTTTTTTTTTCTTTTTTCAAAGACAAAAATGCAAATAGGGCCTTGAACAATGATATGAATTCATTAAGAATGCTTCTTTACACCCTCCCCCCCTTCTCCCCTGAGAGTTACATTGTTTTTGTTTTATGCTGTTTTCTCTTGTAATTTTCTGTAAAACATACAGAGCCGTAGCCCTCAGAAAAGGCTTATGACACTTCTTCTTTCTCGCTGGCGCTCTGGAGTCAGGTTCAGCAGCGGGTTTGTTTTCCTTTCACGGGCGCCTGCAGTTCGCCTCCTCTCGCAACGAATTATCGTGGTTTTCATTCAAGTCATCGCTTAACGTGCATGTTTCACTGGAGCTCAAAAATCACTGAAAGGTTTTATTGAAGGGGTCAGCTGGTATTTGTAAATGAAGTTAAGGGAAAGTGTTTACCCGGACATACGGAGCCAGTGGCCCTCACACATCTTGATTTGTAAATATGTGGTCCAACAAGATGCCTTCCCCTGCTTTTATTGTAGTAGACACGCCCTTTAAGCATGTTTAAAACTGTTCAGACTGTGCTTGTGTGTAAAGAATCTCATTCAGGTCAGATATGACAGAATGCTTCACAGATATCAAAAAAGGCATAAAAAGGGCCAGCTATTGTTTGTTTATTTATGTTGTGCACTGTGTCATTTTTATCTGTGTTTGTCGGTTGTTGAGCCCCCCCAAGTCCAAAGTTGATGTATACTTATCATCAAGTATAAAAAAATCTATAAAAAGTTTTAAAAAATTTAACAGCTAAGTGGCCAGCTAAATCTTAATTGTCAAATTGCATTTGAGCTCGTGAATACAATCCTCTATCGAATTACAGCATCTCTTCCGCTGAAGGGCTTTTCAGCCCCCCTTCAGCCCTTTGGTCAGCTACAGTCTGATTTACAGACCTTCTAAATGGTCTTTCTTGTTCAGCTCATTTTCAATGTGACATGGCTGTCAGCGTGAACGAGCTCCTTTAATACATTACATTTAATACAAAACATCATAAAGGTACTAAAATATCAAACGGACATCAAGACGGTATTTTGGGGAAGTCAGAATACGGGAAACAAGACTTTACTGGCCAAAAAATAGACTTTATTGTCCATTTGTGTAAATCTCTCCAAATTATACCTGTAGGGTACACATGACCATTTCCAAGGCCCTTGATTGGCACCAGCCGAAGTCTGTTGGCTATGCTGTCAGGGAATTGGGGATGGGGCGGGTGGGGGTATCATTCCCTCATGAAATGGATATAAGTGCGAATGAAGGGTCATCGCTTTATCCTTGAGAAACTGAGAATCAGTTCATCGGATGTGCTGGAAACCTGACTGACACAAATGGATTATTGGGAATAGGAGTGTCCCAGCAGTAATTATATTACAGCGGCGCTGCCACCACACAAGAACAAGGGGCGGGCTTCGGTTCTGCTCCCTCCGTCTCCACCCTCCCTTCACATCCACCCGTTCCATCGCACCCTCGCGGATGCACAAGCGAGACAATGTTGAATGTGACATTTACTGTGTAGACTACGAGTCTCACTCTGCCAGCGTGTGCCTACAGAAGTTCCGCGATCAAAGAGTGGGCTGCCGTCGTCATGGCGGCGTTCTGTCCGTCAGGATAAAGCGCCATTCGGTATGTACGAGTCATCAGCGCTCAAGCGCGATGTCGTGTAAGCGCTAGCTCGCCATCGCGTGTGGACTGGTCTGTATGCATTGGTTTAAACTTACCATTGTTTTTCATAGTCCTTAATTTTTTTTTTTTTTAAGTGGTCACTAAAAGTCACGTTGTGTAAATGGCCTGAAAAGTAACCCGTGGCTCAGTTCTTATCTCAAAGTCAAGGACAAAGTGCATTTGGGTTTAATCAAACCAAGGGCGTAACCACATATTAAATATTAAGGGGGGACATAATAAAAGGGAATGTGTTACATCTACAAAAAAAATAATTGGGGGACAGATATGACTGCTTTAATATTTTAATTTGGACTATGTCCCCCTCGTCCTCCCCACTCATTACGCCTGTGAGTCAAACAGGGTCTCAAGTCAAGTCAAATATATTAAGCAATATTCATATATTCATGCTCAAACATTGGGTGAAGGAATAGGCGATTGTAAATCTATAAATTCCTTCATTTAAAGTGGTTAATTAAAAGTGGAGTTCTCCATTGAAAAACTGAATATAAATAGCATTGAATGAAATGTTCCTCGTTTGAGTGACTGTGACCAATATTTTTCAGTGGCTAGGTCTAATGCGTGGCCCTGCTGGCATTTCAGAACAGGCGTTTAAGATCAGGGCGGGCTCGCAAGGGGTTTTCAGAGTGATGTCATTTGGAAGGCGATGTGCCTCTCTCCGTCCCTGGCTCGCATTACACGTTCGCGGGATGCATGATGGCTTGAACTCCCATCGATCCAGTGTGAGATTACCGCGGGGTCACTGGAGATTTGGAGCGAGCGAGCGAGCGAGCGATATCGGTCGCCAGAGAGTGACCCACCCAGCCTCCCACGGCTGAGCAGGCACAGAGCGCGCCGCGTTACTGCTGCATTAACATCCCCCTGCATCACACCCACATCGACTTCAACGCACTTTATGCGCTCCTTTTTAAAGGGACGTCTGCAATTTATGCCAATTTTGCTCCGAGAATTGTGACTGTTTGATTGCGCGCCTCTGTTGATTATTAAGCTCGGGTCGACTGGCTAAAATGATAAAACATTATATTTGTGAGGACAAGGACTGAATATGAAGCCCTTTGTGATTCAATTGTATAGGCTGCACAGTCATCCGTCCCGGAGTTGATTCTACAGACGATGTTTCAGCTCTTAACCGCGCAGAAATGTTCCGTTTCCGTGGCCACGGTCTCAGCGTTGGTGTGGTATCCATGGCAGCATGTATAGGCGTATAGACGCTTATATAACATGACCATACAGGAGATTTTGCTTTGTTCTCGGATCCTATTTTCTTTACGTGCGATAAAAGCAACAATGCTTAGGCTGTCTGAAATCTGCACCCTCGGAAACAGGGTCTGTGTGGAAGATTTGCAGTGGGAAAATGGAAAGAAGAGAAAAACAGTCACCTCGGTTATTGTTTAGTTTTGTAAATGGAAATCGTAAATATATGATTAACAGAGTGTGACCTTAAAGATGTGCCATCCTGTTTTTATACATTAGAATTGAATTTGAATTCATATATATGGTAGTTAAATGATATCACATAAAGTTTGTCTAATCCAATTTTAGGTAATAGCATGCCCTCAACAAAAGACTTGGCTCAGAGCTCCACACAGGAATTCTAATGAAATATAAGACTCTAAATATATAATAATATAAATAATATAGAATAAGGCCATTAAATACAATAGAATGCACAGGAAACCAACATTGACTAACTTTAGTAACATGGCCTATACAAAAAAGTTCAACATTTATTTTACATTTAATATATTTCTCACCCTTCCCCCAACAAAATAAAGAAAATATGAATAGATATGAATGTGGTTCATTTTCCTTCTCTCTGGCCTTGAAATATTCATGGATAGAGGAGGCCTTCAGCCGATACACTGCAGATCAGGTTGACAGCCATGTGCTCCTTTGTAACGGTGGACCATTTGTAGCGGCTGTCTATGGTAGTGGAGTTAGCAGCTGTCTTTGGTAATGGAGTTAGAAGCTGTCTTTGGTAGTGGAGTTACCGGCTGTCTATGGTAGTGGAGTTAGAAGCTGTCTATGGTAGTGGAGGTACCGGCTGTCTATGGTAGTGGAGTTAGTGGCTGTCTATGGCAGTGGAGTTAGCGGCTATCTATGGTAGTGGAGTTGAGAGGATCTTTGGCCGTGTTTGAAATGTTAAAAACTGTATGCTGCTTTAGTAAGAGTCTTGAGAGCTAATTACAATTGAATTCATTTTGGCCCACGTATATATGAGTCTGAGATATTTTAAAGAATGGTGAAATGCTGCCACCCGGATCCTGTACCCTTTTGCTCCCGGTGCACAGCCATCGTGGGGAAACTGGGCCAAACTGGGCCGTGACATGTTGTGTTCTCATAACAAGGCCCGTTGAACCCATCCCCTCTCTGCTCTAACCATGTGGCCAGAGACTTCACTGTGGGTGTTCAGAGGAGATAATCAGATTAATCCCCATGGCTCTTTAGCTTAGCCACTTAGCGCCGGGGCTTGCACTCGAAACGCATGTTAGCATAGCTTAGGCACTCTCTGACTGGATAACCATTGGTGAGAATAGTCTTTCATTGGTTTTCACAGTCTGATGTTTTCAAATGGTACAGCACACTAGAGACTCGCCAGTGACAAAGGAACAAACAGATGTGCATGTCCTACTTAAAGATTCATTTATGAGAGAATGTAGGATATTTCTTGCAAGGTAATATTCAGAGTATCCGTATATGAGTTCCCTTAACTTGTGTGCAATATGTTTAAAATAGGATTTCAGTGCAGATTATGACACCCTAGCAAAGTTTTACAATGGAAGAAATGTCATATATACGCACACACACTCTCACATATTTGTTCTCTTCATTGCCTTGGAGCAGTTAAACTCTCTCTTTTCCAAGTCTCTTTCTACACACAATTTCTTGCGCACACCCTTTGGTAGACCTCATTAATTATATCTCATTAGTTGCCTTGGAAACCAAAGTGAGGGTGCGAAAAGAGAGGGGGAAAGTATCTCTCCCTCCCTCCCTCTCTCCCTGTCTGAGGATCAGCCACGTGTCAGATTAGCATCAGGAGACATTAACACTTGTGATGCTGCTGAGGCGAGAGACTGCAGGGCTGGAGATAAGCACAGCCTTACACAGGAAATACGGCTCACTGGAGACACCAAACCGAGCTGCCGCCGGGCCTCCGCTCTCCTCAGGCCTCCACTCTCCTCCGCTCTCCTCAGGCCTCCACTCTCCTCCACTCTCCTCAGACCTCTGCTCTCCTCAAGCCTCCACTCTCCTCCACTCTCCTCAGGCCTCTGCTCTCCTCCACTCTCCTCAGGCCTCTGCTCTCCTCAGGCCTCCGCTCTCCTCAGGCCTCCACTCTCCTCAGGCCTCCGCTCTCCTCAGCTCTCCTCAGGCCTCCACTCTCCTCCACTCTCCTCAGGGCCTCCGCTCTCCTCAGGCCTCTGCTCTCCTCAGGCCTCCGCTCTCCTCAGGCCTCCACTCTCCTCAGGCCTCCGCTCTCCTCAGCTCTCCTCAGGCCTCCACTCTCCTCCACTCTCCTCAGGGCCTCCGCTCTCCTCAGGCCTCTGCTCTCCTCAGGCCTCCGCTCTCCTCAGGCCTCCGCTCTCCTCAGGCCTCTGCTCTCCTCAGGCCTCCACTCTCCTCAGGCCTCTGCTCTCCTCAGGCCTCTGCTCTCTTCAGGCCTCCGCTCTCCTCAGGGCCCCTGCTCTCCTCAGGCCTCTGCTCTCCTCAGGCCTCTGCTTTCCTCAGGCCTCCGCTCTCCTCAGGGCCCCTGCTCTCCTCAGGCCTCTGCTCTCCTCAGGCCTCTGCTTTCCTCAGGGCCTCTGCCCTCCTCAGGCCTCCGCTCTCCTCAGAGCCTCCACTCTCCTCTGCTCTCCTCAGGCCAGATATGTAGGACCAGAGAGCGGCTGCCTGCCTGTGGCGGTGAAAGCTGGATGTGAGTTTTGGCTTGTAGAAAAGCAGAACGGCTCCTCTCCACGAAGAGCGAAGGCTTGTTCTCTGTTTTCAGGGCAGCATTCTCTTGCTATAAGTGAACTTGTATAACAATACTGGGTCTGGACTTGGGATTCGGGTACTTGTTTAGACGTTGACATAATAAGGCAGCGGCACTAAATACTGTATATGAGGCGGTTGTTGGTGTTTGGTGATCGCGCGGGGCACACTGGTGGTGTGAGTTTTGTGCGTTAGAAAGAGGGAAAGGCTGTGTTTCATCGAGTGGGACACGGGCCCCGGGTGCGAGTTGGACCCTGCAGGGTGACGAGAGAAACAAATGCTGAGAGGGCGCAGCGCTTGTTGTTGTTTAGTCTTCAGAGCAACAGGCAGGAAAATAACAAGTGAAGGATGGGGCGGGGGTACAGTTTCCCTCTGGGTTCTCTCTCTCTCTCTCTCTTTTTCACACTCTCTTTCACACTCTTTCTCTCTCCCTCTCTCTCCAGGCCCCTGCTTTCTCTTGCTCTGCTTATTTCACACTCAACCTCTTTTTCCTCTTGCTCTCCTTTTTTGCACTCACTCTCCCGTTGTGGTCATTTCAGGGGACCTAATAAACAGGAAGTGGAGAAGCAGGAAGTGTTGAGCGTGCGCTGCCCATGGCCTGTAGTGGGAGGGCCGACAGGGGGCCCAGATTCTGGGCTGCACAGGAAGCTGTGCTGTCGCGGATATGGTCAGGACCCCCCTCCCAGGGCAGGCAGGACATTGTTACCAATGCCACACTCGCAGACACAAATAAGGCCTGGATTTTTCCATTCACAACTACAGAGTGTATATCTGTTACATTTTACATTTTTACATTTTAGGCATTTAGCAGACACTCTTATCCAGAGCAATTTACACAATTGACATTTTTCTTTTACATACAATCCATTTATACAGCTGGATATTTTTACTGAAGCAATTCAGGTTAAGTACCTTGCTTAAGGGTACAACGGCAGTGGCCCCACCTGGGAATCGAACCGGCAACCTCCGAGTTACAAGCCCAGTTCCCTAACCATTACACTACACAGCCGCCTGTTACATATTATTAATCCCTACCATTATCCCCCTCTGGTATATATATATATTTTATGTAAATTTTTATGTGCATGCATCGCGCATTGATGGCTGAACACGGCACAAAACTAAATTTGAATAATATATAGGCGTACTGTTGTTTTGTCATGCGGCGGGCCCATATTGAAATGGAAATAGCATTTTTTTTGTTGGGACTGAGGTGTGATTTGTTTAAGCAAGCCAGATGAATAGTGCTATTAGCCAGGGGTTACAGGCTGTTGCATAGTTACTGGCTTTATGTGAAATACGTGGTAATCGTGTAAGAAAACACAGCCAACTTAAAAAAATAAAAATAATAATCAGAGCAGTGCCTCTACATGCACTCCTGGGTCATGGGTGCTTTGTGGCTCGTAGAAGATTTTTTTAAAATGTTGCCTCAATGTTAAGGCGTGCACAGCACACCTCTTAATTTCCCGTCAGCACAAACAAAACGGACGTGATGTGTTTTTTAGTCATGGTGCGTGTGTGTGTGTGTGTGTGTGTGTGTGTGTGTCAAGCTGAAAAACAGCACTAAAAGCATACACCAGTACAAACCTAGTCTCTAAATGCTTTTATTGCTGAAGATGCAAACATGCAAATTCTATGGACACATGTTTTTTAATAAAAATACTATTTCTATTTAGTAGATTTCAAGAACCCCAATGGTAGTGAATCTGAACTGCTGAAGGCGTAAGCACTGCCTGGTCAGTCAGGTCTCTTCATAAAACTCTAGTTCTGTCTGCAGATGCTGAGAGCTGGACAGAGTATGTAGTCATATTGATTTTGGTATCGAGTGGCTGTAGTCTCTCCTATGGTGACATATTGCATCTGCATTCATTACTCCGGTACAAATGTTAGGTAAGCACCTTTCGGGAACATTGGACAGGTATAAGCAGACACCGGGTGGTGGGTGTACGGTGTCAAGGTCTTTGAGTGTGCGCGTTGTGACGGGCGTACGATACTGAGAAACTGCTTCCAGCTGCCAGGTGCTTCTGCTCTAACCGCCCTGATCCTGCTCGCTATGGCGTTTCACCCAAAGACCGACAGGCGTGCGCTCCTTCTGCAGTGCTCCTTGTTGGGTGCGGGTGGGACAGCCTTAAATTAAAATGCACAACTGGAGATTCCGAATAGGAGAAAATAGGTTTTGAGGCTAGTCAGGGCTGGTTTTGGGGTACATTTATTAAGCCCAGGACTTCAACTCCCTTAATCCGTTTCTGAGGTCAGGCCACAGAGAAGGGCAGGAGGTGACGGTGAACACCTTCTGGGGAGAGGCACAGAGAGCAGGAAGCTGTGTGTGGGGCGGTGGGGGGGGATATGCCCCTCCCTGTCCCAGGACTGTGGTGTAACAGGCTGTGCACCCCGGCTCCACGTGCTGGGGTAATCCAGCGGAGTATCAGTGTGAACCAGCCTCTTCCTCTCAGATTAGGACAGAACCACAGGCCTGCTGCAGGTGGGGAAATGCATGCTGTTCCTCTGATTATGAGATACAGGCCGTCTTTTCTCACAAACACATACACACACAGTCCCCACTGGGGCCACATATACTGAAAAATGTATGCATTCACTACTGTAAGTCGCTTTGGATAAAAGCGTCTGCTAAATGGCATGTATTACAAACATGCCATGCCATGCCATGCCATGCCATGTATTCCCGAATGCACACACACACACACACACATGCACTCACACACTCTCACACGCACACACACACACACACACACACGCATACACATATGTGTGGGTGTTGTTTGAGCGAGAGCATGTGTGTGTGTGTGCTCTGTGTGTGTGTTTGTGTCAGTGTATGTGTATGTGTGTGTATAAGAGTGTGTGCGTTGATGTGTGTGTGTTTGTGTTTGAGTGAGAGCTTGTGTGTGTGTGTGTGTGTGTTGTTTCAGTGAGTGAGTGTGTGTGTGTGTGTGTGTGAGTGCGCATTCGGGAATACATGGCAGCTGAAAACACTTTGAAAAGCCGGTGCTCACATCCCGACAAGAGGTGTTGATTGAGCCACCGCCCCCGCCATCTGTGCTGCCGTTTAAGGAGCTCTTCAGGCCCATGGCTTTCTTAACGCGCGCGCAGAAATGCAACAGAAATCATCATCATGATTTCTGAAGCCAGCGATTGCATTGGTGAGATTTTTTCCTCTCCTTATATTAAATTGGAATGTGCCTGATCTCCATAATTGTGTCTTGAATGTCTTAAATAGCTAAGTGGGTAATTTTAAGAAGCAAAAAAAAAAACCACACCAGGATGGGATTTGCCTGTTCGGATGAGCAGGGATCGAGTGTACGTGCTGAAACATCGTTCAGCTCTCTGTCACTCTGTAAGAGGAGGAATCACCGTTTGGCTCTCTGTCGCTGCCCCAGCACTTCAGTCCTCCTTAGTGAAAGTCTGGTGTAAGACACCGAGAAGCTGCAGGTTCCTGCAGGTTAATGGGGTTTAATTGTTTAAGAGTGGAGTAATCCCGCTGTGTGACCTTGCATGAGAAGAGGAGGGGCAGAAGCGGGTTGGGGGGGTCAGTGGGGGTGCACGCGCCTCATGATCGGACCTCGCTGATTATGCCCGAGCTGTGAGCACCCTCCTGGTGCTCTGCCACCGAATCACTTTTTTTTTTAAACAGTCGTACAAACATAACATGCACCTCCCCACACCCAGCCCCCCCCTCAGTCTGTCCCCCCTTAATCTGTCCCAAACTCTTTGAGTGGCACATTTCAGTTGAGTGCTACTTATTTTCTTTCTTAAGGTCACAACTCACAACTCACACAACTCAACGAACCAGGCCATTCTTGGGACCGCTTTTTCAGCCATTTTGGCACTCGTGACGCAGGTTACAAAAATGATCAGAATATTCTCCTTCTATTTTTGATGGCTCGAAAGGACCGTGAGAAATCGGATCGACGCTAATGATATCAGTTCCCCGTTGCTGTGAAAGGTGTGCCTGCCATGTGTAAAGTAAAAAGCCCTCTGGACCCTGGTTTCATGCCAGCAGGGTGAAGTCATCCATGCCGTCTGGACTCTGTACACTTTTCCCCAGCGTTCAGGCCCTACTGTAAATCTGAGCAACTTGAAAGCAGCGAGTACCCAGAACTCCTCGGGGGGTGAACTGACCCGTGAAGTGCTACAGGTGCGAAAGCCAGAGAGGTACCTGACATCTCCAGGGTTAAGGCGTCACTATACTTCAAACGAAATCGAATTTGGCGTGTTCACACAGGCAAGATGGTGGGCTTGCGACTAAAGCGAGGCGCCGCTTTTAGCTTCGATCGCCGCAGTGTGCGCAGGCCGGCTAGGACAACTTGTCAAACTTCGTTCACAGCCTCCCAATACACCGTCGCATGCAATCGGTCAACAACGTGACATGATTGGTTGCGTTTTTTACGTATGTCATTTGGGCCACTTGATTCCGGTTTATCATTGCGTTATCATCTCGTTATCATCGCGTCCAGCTGTTTCTCTAGTACGTCGTTGACCCAATCGGGTGTGAAGAAATTGCAAGCCGATTGCTTTAATGCGAGCGCAAGGGGCATGCAGGCTGAATGCGGCTGTCAGTCTCCTTGGGCTTGTATCCTGCTTTTATTTCCCATGTTTTTCATTGTTTCTTTTTTCTTTTTTGTTTTATACCTGAAAATATTAACAAAACAACCTTTGGTTCATACGCTGATCTTGGCTTCTCTATTCAGTCTGACCATGAGCCATGTCCTTGAGTTTTGAAAATAGGTCGAGTGTTGACATTTTTCTTTTCTTGCATGACATTTTTCCATTATTTCTACTGTGACTGAACAACAACCCCCCAATTTAAGGGCAAAGAGGAGCAGCAGATTTTGACTGGTCCAATACAGTGTGTTGTGGTTCTACCAGACTGGCCCTGGTTGTCAGCCCCGATTGGGGGCGGCATTTGGCTGCCCGCCCCGGAGGGAGGGGGGAGTGTGATCTGGCTGGAGTTCGCTGTGAAGCACGTAGAAAGGAGTCTCCAGAACGTGGGTGGGCGAATTGTGTCTCGAAGGAAGTGGAGTTTGGGCAGCGGACTCGTGTGGGGAGGTTAAATCGAAATAAATAGAGGGTGTAATTGGCTATCAAATTTGGAGAAAAAAGAGGAAAAATCTGAAATACATTTAAAGAAAAAAAAAAGATAATAATTTAAGGGCAAAGCATATTGATATTAGATCTAGGCACTTTTGTTTCTGTTGTCTGCAGTGTTTTGAAGTTAAGCCTCGAGTTCCTGTTTAAAACAGAAGATGCTTACCCCGTGAACACACTGTGAACGCTCAGTCTGAAGTGAGAGGAGGAGAAAAAAAGAAAGAAAGAAAGAGAAAAATAAAAACCCCTAAAATAATCTCAGCTCTTGTTCTGATGTGGTTTTCAGGAAATTCTTCATGGGTTTTGTGTGGTGAGAATTTCCTATTGCAGAAAGACATGTCGGCACCAACGTGATCTCTCTCTCTGAGGCCGGAGGTGAAACTATGACAATATACGAAGTACGTCTGCCCACTGATTTGCTCAGAGGAGTGGATGTTTCCTGGCACGGAGTAACAATATGCATCAAAGTATGATTAGTACGTATAGGCGACCTGTGGATGTGAACCTAAAATAAAAGATTTTTATGTTAAAACGAGCTGATCGATTCATTTCAAATACAGAAATCAGTCCAACTTTGGAGGCGATGTAGCATAGATCACTAAGCATATGTCACCAGGAGAACCAGCACATGAGTCAATACAGTGCAAGTGACTTTTTCACGTTTTCCGAATGTACGGACGAATCTGTGCCAGAGGGTCCCTGGTCAGCCGAGCGCTGCCTGGGTCTTGTTGTGCCGTTAGCGCTCGTGTTAGGCTGTTTGTTTGTGTTATGGCTCCGGCGCTGCAGGGGGAGGCTTTAAGGCCTTTAAGTTCTGCGCCGCGCGCTAGTCGTTAGCGTCTCCTTTTATCCGCTTGCATTAGCATGCAGAGCCTTTATTAAGACGGAAAAGGGATGGATGGATGGATGGATAGATGGAGGGAGGGAGGGACAGAAGGTGGACCCGAGCTTGGTGGCCAGTGCAGGCCTGGAGGTGCACAGTGTTCTTCTCACTCGTCACACCAGGATCACTGCACACTTCTGATCCAGGGACTATTCTACACCACACCATCCACGCTCAGTGCTACAGCCGAGAGCCAGGGACTATTCTACACCCTACACTCATACATACATACATACATACATATGGCATTTAGTAGACGCTTTTATCCGAAGCGACTTACAGTAGTGAATGCATACATTTCTCAGTGTATGTGGTCCCAGTGGGAATTGAACCCACAACCTCAGTGTTGCCAACACCGTGCTCTACCTACTGAGCTACACAGAACTGCTCCATGCTACGCACTCCACGCTTAGTGCTACATGAGCACCAGTGACTATTCTGTACCCCAAACTCCACGCTTAGTGCTACAGCAGAGAGCTCGGGCCGAACAGAGGAGACTGTTTCTGCCTTTATCTGTGTCCGTCTCTCAGTGATAAATCCCTCCACTGGGGATCGCACTGCGTGGGGGTTGGATGAGGTTAGAGAGACAGTGGAGGGGCCGGCGGAATGGGACCACCACGGAACTGTGTCTCACGTGTGGATTTCCTTATCTCTCTGAGAGGATTCGAATTTTCTCAACCTGAGACTGTGAATCACCCTACTGCAAAGATCCCTGCTGTCTGGGGAGTGTGAGGACAGATAGAGAGAGAGAGAGGGGGGGGGGGGGGATAGGATGAAGGAGAAGAAAGAGGGAGAGAGAGGGGGAGATCACTCCCGCTCCCATTAGGGAGAGAGAGAGAGACATAGGTGGATAGATAGAGGAAAGAAGTAGTGAGGTATTGTGTAATATTATATTGTGAGTTTATGTTTTATGTACATCTATGCTTTGGCAACACAAATATATGGTTGTCGTGCCAATAAAGCAAATTGAAATTCAAGTTGAAAAATTTTGAGAGAGAGAGGGAGAAAATATAAATCACAAACACAGCTAACAGCTACACCACACAACTGTCATGTAGCATTCAAACGAAAATAATAGCTGTCTTCATATCTTTATTCTCCATGTTTAAATGTTCTTGTAGATATTATATCACAGCTCTGTAACTCCAAACAGCCTCTAATCTCCCTCTGTGTCCACCTCCTGGGGCCAAATTTAGACGCAGTCCTCTCTTTCTTTCATAGTTGCGTGCTTTTGATTTTGCACGCTCCTCATCTGTGTACAGCTCTTTGTAATTAAGTGTCTTTCTAAAAGAAAACAAAAAACAATAGCAAAACAGCGTTCTCGCATGGTGTGTTTTTCTACTCTGGCCCTACACCGAACCAGGCTCTGTGGAGCTGAAAGTATATTTTGGCGGGGTAAACACACTCCGGAGCAGTCTGCAGTATACTGAGAGCCAGCCCGGGCAGCTGTGTTGAGCTGCAGGTGGGCAGAGTGGAAATACTGCACGCATTTCAGACCTGCTTCCTGTCTGTGTGCGTGAGCAAACACAGGGCCCTCCGCTGCCCTGACGTGCATGTGCTAATCATTGAGTGTCATGTTGTTATAACTCTCTCTCCCTCTGTTCTTTCCCTCTTCAGGTTTTGGAGTGGTGACGTGGGAGCAGAGAGAGACAGAGAGAGAAGGGAAGAGAAGAGCGCGTAAGAGAGCGTGTATGATGTGCTAGAGGAGTGAAGTGGACAAGCTTGGGAGTTTTTCTGATATTTTTTGGTGTCAGAGAGACGGCAGGAAGGAAGGAAGGAACGCGAAAATGGGACGGAAGAAGATACAGATCACCAGGATCATGGATGAGAGGAACAGGCAGGTCAGTTTCCCCCAATGTAGCACGGCATATCTCAGACACATCTCAGACATATCTCAGACACATATCAGACATATCTCAGACATATCTCAGACACATCTCAGCCACATCCATCATAGCCACCACGAGCCACCAGAACAGCTTCAATGCACCTTGGCATAGATTCTATAAGTGTATGGAACTCCGTTGGAGTGATGCAACACCATTCTTCCATGAGAAATTCCTTCACTTGGTGTTTTGTTGATGGTGGTGGAAAACGCTGTCTCAGGCGCTGCTCCAGAATCTCCCATAAATGTTCAATCGGGGTGAGATCTGGTGACTGAGATGGCCATTGCATATGGTTTACATTGTTATCATGCTCATCAAACCATTTCAGTGACCACTCATGCCCTGTGGATAGGGGGGTTGTTATCCTGGAAGAGACCACTCCCATCGGGATAGAAATGCTTCAGCATAGGATGAAGGTGATCACTCAGAACGGCTTTGCATCTATTGGCGTTTACCTTGCCCTCTAAGGGTTGAGTGGCCCTAAACCATGCCGTCGGAAAGCCTGTTCATTTTCTCTCTCTGCTGTAAAAGGAGCCCTAGTAAAATAAAAAATAAATAAAAATAGTAGAGAGGGTTGACGAAACGACGAAACGGAAAAAAGGCTCCTTCGTGGAGTGACTGTGTGACGGTGACAGTGGCATGTGTTTCCAGGGATGCTTACCTGTTCTGAGCGGGCTCCACACTGCCCTGCCGATTTGATTTACCTCACACACCCCCCCCCCCCACCCCCACCCGGGCGCTGCCATCCCACGGGCACACCGCAGGGATGCTGTCTCCCTCTAAATATAACTCCCCCAAATCAGCACAACAAACCCTGCTTCTGTACAGACAGCTTTTCTCATTTGTTTATATTTGGGTTAAGAAACCCAAACTCTGCCATTTTCCCTGCTACACGCTGGCCTTTTCATGGCTCATGCTTTCGTATTCGACGTGTGCATGTGAACCGCAAAGTACACACGAGCGCAACGCTGTAGGTGTCAGCATTATGTCTTCTGTTTCACACAGAAGCTATGCAGGGGGGAGATTATGCAGGACAGCTAAATTATGCTGACAAAGGGCATCCTAAAGAGGTGTCCAGCATAGGGCTGGGTGAATCACCAGGGTGTGCCCGACATGCCATTCGGGGAATATCCACTGGCCTGCTGTCTGCCTTGTGCACACAGAATGCTGACAAAGTGGTATTTGCTTTTCTGACCTGTGATGACATCATTGCAAATTAAGGTGTTGACACTAATGAAGGTGATTATGACATCACTAGTGAAGATGTTGGCATCTCCCTTCCAAGCTCCGCCTCCCCCTGCGTAATACTACTTGAGTTAATCATATAAGGTCAGGTTCTGGTCAGGTGTCCAATAAGAGAGAAGGGAAGAGTCTCAACTTCTGCCAAAAAGAAGAGCAGCAGCCTGTCTCTGTAAACCAGCACTGTGCAATTTGACATCACAAAAAAGCCAGATCTACTGTGACATCACAAAGCAGCAATCCAGATCCAGTATGACATCACAAAGCAGCCTGATTCAGTGTGACACCTGTTTGTAGTCAGGTGCTTCGGGCAGTCCTGCCCACTGAATCCTGGGTTTATACGGAAACACAACCTTGCGGCTTTGAAGGGGCGGAGATTAAAGACCACATAGCACATCACACAAATGTAAGAAATTTCTGCTCCTATTTCCGACTGATATATTGCCCTGCTGTCAGATTTTGAACGCCACAGATGGTTTTCCACTCATGACCCGTGCGCAGGAATTTATGTTGCTACAGTTCAGCCTTCCTCGCTGCGATTCCCCGGGAGAGAACGCTGAGCGCGCGCGCCATTGCCGAGATCGCACACCGGGTCGGATAGCGGATGCCGAACTTCTCTGGCTCGGCTCTCTGGGGAACACGTCCACCCCCCTCCCCAGGGGAATAATCATTAGCATACACGTCCCGTTGTAGCGACAATTAGGAGCTTTAGCTACGCGGCTGCACCGCGGGCAATTTATATTCATGACATTAAATGAAAGAATGCTTTAAGTGGGCTAATTAAATACTGCAGCGCTGCGCCGGGCCGCTTGGGTAAGGTAGCCGTCTCCCATCGCTGCTGGAAGTGCTCTGAAGAGGCCGCTGACCCCTGAGGATTTATAGCGCGGAGCGGAGGCCTGCGTCGGATCTCTGCGTAAACACTGCGTGTTATCCATCGAATTGATTCCTTCCCAGGAGCGGGCGTCGCCGCGCAGTCCGGGCCAGACGGTCGGGCGGGTTAGGAGGTGGGGGTTGTGGTGGCGTAGGGGGCTGTCTTAGGGACCAGTTTTCTTCGGTCTGTTCTCAACAGTCCTTCAGGTCAGACAGAGACAGTTAACGTTGTACGGAGCAGTGCCCAGCCCCCCACCCCACCCCGGAAACCCAAGATATCTTGTACTTGTTCGTAGCTATTCAGATTTGTATTTATTTATTTTTCTGTTTGTGTTGTGCTTTCCTTGAAAGGACTAATGAACCAGCTCTTGAGTCTTTTTGATCTGGAGCGCATATTAGCATTTTTAAACGCGACGGTGTTTCATGGTTCTGAAAGAGAGCAGGGCGCTTCAGTCTGCCTCAGTATGAAATATGAAATATAGGAGATATGAAATATGAAAGAGGAGATGTCCTGTCATGCAGAAAGAGGTCCTGATTCACGGGGCGGATGAAAGTTGGATGAAGACGGCTTTGGAAGAGGACTGCTGTTGGAGGCAGACAGCTTGACACCCTAATTGCAAACCTGTGTTAGACTGACTGCAACATCAGAATTCCCCTTAAAAAAAGACCCCCCCCCCACCCCCTCACAAAAGTGTGATTTATGTCAGATTCAGGCCCTGTCATTATCCTCATTAATGATGACGTGTACCTGTCTCACACGAGAGGGGGCAGGGGACACTTTTTCTTTCTTTTTTTTAAACGCAGCAATGGTGGGAATGTGTTTTCCAAAACGATTACGGAGTGAAATTAGTCTTCATTATCACTGGGCTGTGGGGCTTGGGAGGGGTTGGCGTTGAAAGCTGTCTCTCAAATAGGGGCGAGCCCCTTTCGAGGGGCCGGGGTGTGTTTGTACAGCTTTTTACTTTCGAAATGGCGCGGGGCCTTAAAAAAGGGGAGAGAGAGAAAGAGAGAAAGAGAGAAGGAAATAAGAGGAAAGGAAGGCGGGCTGGGCTGTGTGTTGAGAGTTGCTGCGGAAGGGGCCTGCTGGCAGACAGGGCTGCAGGTACAGAATGGCCTGATTTCACAGTGCCGGCTCTTTTGCCTGATGAGTAATGAGCGGCTTCTCGTGTCTAATGATGTCCCCCGCACGTCGTTAAGCCACTCACCAGGAGTAATTGCCCAAGTCATTAAAAGTTTGATGATTTTCCTGCCGGGCAAAGTGCCTCTCGGCTCGGCCTCACTCCCCTCCCCCTCCCTGGATGGCACAGGCTGAATCACGTACCCATTCTTTTTCCCCCCCAGGAATGACAGAGCGCCCCCTCAATCCCCAGCCCCCCCCAATCCTCCTTATTCTTCCTTGAGTTTCCCAGCGAACTCTTCTCCGATCGTGCATACTCGCACTCCAGTGAAAGTCCTTAAATATTTAATGGGAGCAACGGTCAGGGAGAAAGGTGGCATTGGGAGGGGAGTGGAGGGGCAGGGCGGGGAGGGGAGGGGAGGGCGGTGAGGGGCGGGATGTGGAGGGGAGGGCGGTGAGGGTGGGATGGGGAGGGGAGGGCGGTGAGGGGCGGGATGCGGAGGGGAGGGCGGTGAGGGGCGGGATGTGGAGGGGAGGGCGGTGAGGGGCGGGATGGGGAGGGGAGGGGCGGATGTGGAGGGGAGGGCGGGATGGGGAGGGGAGGGCGGTGAGGGGCGGGATGGGGAGGGGAGAGGAGTGGAGGGGCAGGGCGGGGAGGGAAGGGGAGGGCAATGAGGGGCGGGGAGGGGAGGGGAGGGCGATGAGGGGCGGGATGTGGAGAGGAGGGGAGGTGACCTTGTGTTCCCGGACAGTGGGAGAGCATGACGGGAGAGCTCGCACCCCAAATGAACAGGGACTCTTTAACCTGATGGAGATGGGTCAGGGCTGAAGTGGCGTGCGAGTCAGAGAGCGCTGGCCTGTCTGTTCCGTGCCGGTAATGAACTCGTGTTCGGAGTCACGGCGGACTGGGAGGGAACGAAGTGGCCTGTCGATGAGGGATAGTGTCCTCTTTGAAGGCAGTGACAATGAGCCGATTCAGCCGTGCAGCGCTTCTGGGAAAAGGCTGCCAAGCTGTGATGTAGTTAATGACACAAATTAAGGGGAAAAATGTAAAGTCTATGTGGAGCATGCATAGCACAATTACGCAGTGTGATCAACGATCGCAAAAATGGTATCTTGTTCTTTTTTTTTCTTTTTCAAAGTAGTCATGCGGCCTCCATTAGAAGGCCATTAATATACAGGTAGGAGGTTTATATCAAAAGCAGTAAATTAATACAGATAATTCTGTATGTAACATCAGGATACAGATGCTGGTTGCTAGTTGGTAGGGCTGGGCCGGTATTCATAAAGCATCTCAGAGTGTTGATCTAGGATCTGCCCTTTAGCTCATGATGGATACATTTAGGACACGGACATGGGGAAATTCCTCCTACTCCTACTGTGAGAGGATTAAAAAAAAGGACAAAACCGGACAAATTTGCATGTTGGTAACGTATACCTTAACTTTCTGGGAATTATCTGGGAACCAAAAATTGTTCACTGGGGACTGTACAGAGAAAAGCTGGGTCCCCAGGACTGTGGGGCGTCTTCACACCGCCTGCGCCTTCTCTCCTCACGGCTCGGAGCTGATCAGGTCAGACAGGAAGGCATAGACGTGTGTCTGTCTACCCTGTCAGTCAACCTGTCAACCAGAGAGCTGGGGCCAGAGCTGGCCAGCTGGGACCCCCCTGTCCCCCTCCCCCACACTGCCACTCTTATTAACCGCCCCCCGTCTCATCCCTGCTGCCCGGTTTGTCATGTCGTCTCGCCTCTCTGAAGGTGCTCCTCAGGAAGCATATCTCAGTTTGATTAAGTTGGTGACTGACAGCTCAGCTTCCTGGCCTGTCACTCCTTGGGAGAAGTGCATCATGTTTACGCATCTGCCTGTTAGGCTCCGGTGTTGCTCCCAAACTCCTGTCTGCCTGTCAGGGTCCACTACAGCAGGAACATCAGCACACAAAGGGGCACACGGAGAGTCCAAGCCGCCGTCTGCAAACCCTTCGCTGCACAAAGCGTGCTGGTGACGGATCGAATGTCGCAGGAAATAGGGAGGCGGGGAGGGGGGCGGGGGGGGCAGAGGGAGGAAAATAAAAGAATTAGAGTGCAGCTGCTCACTTAATACAGTGGAGAAATTGCATGTGAAAGTCCAGTCTGCTTTGAAATGAGAGAAGTATTCTGCAGTTGGCCAGGACGGTCTGTGGTCATCTCTATGGTCAGAGTAGCCTAATCATTTTTTGGGTATGGGCAAAACTTTTTTTACCTTTGAATTTAGTGTTTTGTTTCTCAAAATGGTCCTAGAGGAAATCGTTGCTATATCAAAATCGATGAAGAGAATTAGTCAACTTGGCCATTCAGAGCAGGAAGAGTGTCCTGCTGCTCGGTACACAGCAGGGTTTCAGTCATTCATTTGTTTTTTCGGTTGACAGTAAATAAGAAGAAGCTTTATTTCAAAAGAAGCTACAATGACTAATCGTGAAACTCTAGTCAAACCTGGAGATGAGCCGCACGTCTCTACACCACATTTCTTATTATGAAATTTGAAAACAAATAAACAAATTTGTAATTTTTTGATATCGTGATCATTGATATCATGAATCTTGAAAAAATAGTGAGGCTTCTGTCATAGTCTCTATCAGAATTTGTCACCATCCTAACAAATTTTTTTGCAATATGAAAATATTTGATGTTTGTCTGACAGGTACTAGCCCAAACTACAGGTAACTCCCAAAATAAAGGAAACACCAAAATAAAGTTTCTTAATAGGGCATTGGGCCACCACGAGCCACCAGAACAGCTTCAGTGTGCCTTGGCATAGATTGTACAGGTGTCTGGAACTCTTTTGGATGGATGCAAAACCATTCTTCCATAAGAAATAACATCCAGAATTCCACCATTTGGTGTTTTGTTGATGGTGGTGGTCTCTGGCATTGCTCCAAAAGTGTTCAATTGGGTTGAGATCTAGTGACTGACACAGCCATGGCATATGGTTTACATAATTTTCACGCTCATCAAACCATTCAGTGACCACTCATGCCCTGTGGATTTACTTACAAACACATATTTTTAGGTGAAATAAGGGTTTCATGCACTGCAACCATAGTATCCCTCTCTGTGAACTTCTTGATGGACTGTTCTTGATGAAACTGCCTGCTCATGCCCTACATTGATATTTACATTACATTACATTACAGGCATTTAGCAGACGCTCTTATCCAGAGCGACTTACAGTTTACCATTCTTTACAATCCATTTATACAGCTGGATATTAACTGAAGCAATTCAGGTTAAGTACCTTGCTCAAGGGTACAACGGCAGTGTCCCACCTGGGAATTGAACCTGCAACCTTAATGTTACAAACCCAGTTCCCTAACCATTATACCACACTGCCGCCTATATATTTGCAGTTGACCACTGCGTTCCGATCCGAGTGCCTCCATAGCACCCAGAAAGAAGAGGTTCTAAATCGCAAGATGTGTTAGTGTTAACCCCCCTCCGAGGTGGTGCTTCAGAGGTGACGAGTGGTGAGAGGATTGTGGTGCCTCAGGGGCCAGGGCCGTGAATTTGTGAAGCGGGTGGGATATGGCCCCAATTATAGCTGGGGGTGTAACCTCGTACCTCTTTATAGGGTTTATTGTTCCCTCAGCACTACTGTGCTTCCCCTGTGAGGTGGAAGATGTCCTGTGTGCTCTGGTGTCTCATGCCACCAGCTCTGCAGCTCTCATTTAACCCTGAGACTGATGTAATACGGTTTAATTCTACCTGTCCTTACGTGTAATGTATGGACAGACGCTTTATTGTGTTGTTTGTTTAAGTATATATTATTAAAGCCCCTTTTGTCAGTATGCTGCGCTGTGTGTATATTTTAGTTCAAGCTTCTGCCAGAAATACTTCAGTGGGAATAGAGAGACTGTAAAACCCCAAATCTATGGAGGAGTTTATTGTGTGATGTACAGGGATATGATGCTTCCTGACGTTTCCTGATTAATTAGGAAGTACTGAGTGTCAGAAAGGAAATGTCTCAACCAGAAGCAGAGGACTTGGGACACACATCAAGAGCTTTTGCACTCTTGACAGCCGACAGCAGAGAATGTTCAGCAATAGAACACATCCCTGTGTGCCGTGTTAAAGGAGCATCGCTGCAGGCTGTGGTCAGTTACAGAAGCAAGCCTGGTTATCAGCGCTCCTCAACCTGCCCAGTGGGAATGGGAGGCCTCTTTCCGCTGGTCTGGGGCTCAGCTTCGTACTGGAACCTCTCCAGCCTCGACTGCGTGCGTTTTTACACGGTGTGTTCAGCGATTCCGCTGCTGGGGGTGGGGCTTTTGTTTTACCCGCTGTATGCCAGGGTGCTTTGTTAACCAAAATTTCACGAGAAGGGAACGCTAACTGCAAGTAGCCATCAGGCCTGGGTCAGATATTTATCTGAAGTACTTTAGACACCAGTACATTTCCATGCAGAATTCTGACAATTTTGGAGCACAGTCACACATTATGTGATGCTTAGCGCCGTTCACACAATAAACGGACGGCAGTCCTTGCTTCACCAAACTCCGGCTGCTCACCTCCTTACTGCGTGGTATGAAAGGAGACCTACAGTGTGTGTGATTAATTCATGCTGGCCGTTTGTGTTGCTCTGAAGGCTGGTTTCATAAAAAGATGGGCGGCCCAGCCAGGACAGTGAGAGAAAGAGAGAGTGATGGGTAGGGTCAGGTTACCATGGGAGCAATGCAGGACCTGCTGATCCACCTCTCTCTCATGGGTGAATATTTTATTCTGCTCACCGGGCAGCTAGCGCCTTCCACCTCCCACCCCCCTACCTCTGCGTTGCCATGGAATTGACTCCTACAAGGTGTCTTCTTTACTGTTAACCTGGGGGGGGAGGGGGGGTAACTGGAACAGCCGTGTGCCAGTGCGTGAGAAAGGGCCGGCAAAACCAAGTGACAGGCTAGTAACAGCGAGTATACTGACATTTGCTCGTAACGCTGTACTCGACAGCGATTCGACAGCCTGTGCGAACGCGCCAAATTCGATTTTGTTTGAAGTATACTGAGCCCTTTAGCCGTAATTTTCAGAAAAGTACAACTTTCGGTTTCCAAGCTCAGTTATGGTGCTTTGGTGTGTTCCCTGGGCGATCACTGTAAATACACACAGCCTTCATTAAAAAATATATATAATTATGAGACTACCATCTTCCCCACCGGTAAACATGTGATGGCGAGTATTTTGGTACCATGTTTTACAACAACACTCTGCCTAGCTTAGCATGCTCATCTCTGTCCTCTCGGTGTCTTTCCAGGTTACCTTTACGAAGAGGAAGTTTGGTCTAATGAAGAAGGCGTACGAGCTGAGCGTGCTGTGTGACTGCGAGATAGCGCTGATCATCTTCAACAGCTCCAACAAGCTCTTTCAGTACGCCAGCACGGACATGGACAAAGTTCTACTGAAATACACCGAGTACAACGAGCCCCACGAGAGCAGAACCAACTCGGACATCGTCGAGGTAAGAGGCCGCAAATTTGACACCGTAACCAAAGCAGACCTGGTTCAAAGGAAGATGAGGTTTGAGCCCTGGGTGCCGTTCTGGATTCAAAACAGTGTTCCACTTCAGAGAATAGAATTATGATCTTGATTAATTCCTTCGAGTCACTGCTTGTTTCACGACAGGGATGTGTCTTAAATGTAGGGATGAGGCAATAGACCCAGCTCCCTCTGCAATGCATCTCACGATACAGGGGTCACAGCATGCAACACTATACGGTCTCATAATCATTAAAAACACACAATAGGATTACAAAATTATTCTGTTCATTCAAAGCAAAGTGCACAAATATAATTATCCGCATAATAATCATTGTCAGCTGTTACTGTTTCAGTTTCCCAATCAATAATTTCAATTATTGCTCTCCATTATACAAACAGCATCAAATAAAAGTGTTTAATGAGAGGCAGCATGGCAAACTTTGAATAGGAAAATGGTTTCTCTTCTTAAGCAATTTCAAATTGTCAACAATACTTTGAGCTTAGTCACAGTTACCACAGGAAAACATAAACATCTCGGCGTGTTCTGCTAGCTGAGGCTTCTGTGCTTTTTATTTCTAAACAAACAAATAAACATCACATGAATGTGGTAAATGAGGATGCAGCATGACAAAAAAATGGTTCCACTACATACTTCGCGAGCAGCAATCTCTTAAATCTCAAAAGCTACAGTGACATATTTGTCAGTATCTGTAAAACAAGCGATCTGTGAATTTAAATAAAACTTGCACATAGAAATACAATATGTATGTGTATAAAACAGGATTTGCAAGTGTAATCAAAACTTGCATGTGTAAATTTGCATGTGTACGAATCATTTTTGCATAGGGAACACATACAATTGCAGAAACATCAATAGGCTGATAATTTTTCACCAATCAGTTCACTGCCAATCCTGTCTGTGGACAAAACAACCCAATAGTACTGCCCTTTTAAAAAATCTCACATTATAATCCATTTCGTGACACGGTTTTCATTTCATCATGTTGTCATATCGACGTATTCCATATTTAGCATTTAGCATCTCATACCTACTTAAATGTAATAATTACTCTTGTAATGTACAGGGTTTAATGACACACCAGCACCATTAGCTGACCTACAGGGTTGGTTTCTGTCTGTGAAAAATGCAGTAATAACAATGTTAGTCTGTCCCAGGCTGAGCTGCGTGTTACTGGTTTCCCATTGCCTCTGCTCAGATAGCGCAGAGTAGAGTCTGCACAAGCAGATAAGTTTAAGCCGAGTTCAGTCCAGCAACTGACAAAATTGAAAATCTATCGCCTCTCACGTCAGCACTTGGTGGCCGTCCCTGAAATAATCATTTTTAAAAACATGCCAACCTTTTTACTTGGGAGGCCGTCTTGCGCATAGCTCAGTCTTTGTCCAAGTATGAATGTGATGCACCTAAAGTTGAGTTGTTTTTAACCCTCCATGTTAAAGGTCATACTGCCCTGTTTTTCCAAATCATTCTGGTTGAGTTTCTCACATTTTTCTACCCTTCATTCTCACTTCCTCTGCTGTTACCGGTGGTGACAATTAAAATACAGGAGCTGGCTTATAATCATTTTAAGACTGTCAAACGGTATAAAAATATGTACACAGTACAAAAACTCAAGAGGCAAGCACATTTACGTATTGGTCTTCCAGTAATCCGGCTAGCGTCAGCGTTATGTGTGTAAACAGCAGGCCTGAGAGGCATTGGAGCTCCAGCACAGGAGCTGTCCACTATACAGCACTTGGCAAAAGGATGACGTCAGAACAAGGCGTCTGTTGAACGCGCGCCTCTTAACGCCTGGGCCAAGACCGTCACTGAAAGCAGAACAGTGGGAGATTGGATCCGCGCAGATCCAAGTCCTCCTCTCTGACGCACTTGTGGCTTTTCGGGCCTATTCAAAAACCTTTTTCCCGAAGCGAGCGCCTCTTCACTTCTGACTAAATGAAAAGCAAACATGTCGGTGCCAAGTCTGGAAATAATAACAGTAACAATGAAAGGGGTTTATTTCTTTTCTGAAAGCCAATATTCAAAGTAGACAGAGACAGGCTCTGTGTATGAGTTTGACTCAGGCGTTTTCGTTCCAGGCGGCAGTCTCTCTTCTTTTCCCAGGTCTTCCGCGGCACTAGGTTGGGTAAAATAATTGCGTTGTCGTTGGCGCTCTTCCCCCCTCAAACCCGTTTTGTTATCATATCTCTCCGACAGTGAGCACAGCTGGGGCGCGTTCAGAAAGCATGCTGTGACAATCCCAAAGACCCATGCTCTCAATAAAAGTTTGTTGTTGTTTTTTTTGTTGTAGAGAACGAAATGAATAAATTGTGTAAAGGCCGTGAGAAGGCTCCAGCTGTCCGGGGGGCGCTGTGATGGTATGTTTTATTCATGCTGACTGCTGCAGCTGCATTACCTGCTCAGCAGAGCCTCTAACAGCAGCCCAAATGCCCCTGGCTTCCATCAGGGGCCTTCTCCCTCACTCTCTCACTATCTCTCCCTTCCTCTCCCTCTTTCTTTCCCTCCCTCTTGCTCTCATCCTCTATTTCTCATCCTCTTGTTTCTCTCTCCCCCTCCCCTCTCTAACCCTCAATCTGTCTTCCTTTCTTCCTCACATTCTCCTCTCTTTTGCTCTCTTCCTCTTTCTCATCATCTTCTCTCTCTCTCTCTCTCAGAGCTAGGCCTCACCTGCATTATAGATGGAAAGCCCCTTGCGTAACAGTGAGCGCTGCGCTGGGTGGTGGCCTCTAGTGATGGGCGGCTCTGCTTCAGCACAAAGCCCCAGTTGCATCTTTTATCATCTTCTGAGGGTTTATGGATCTTTGCTTTCTTTCCCCACCCAGGCCTGAGCTTTAAGAGTTTGGCCCAGGGGGTGGCGGGGTGGGTGAGTGGCTGGTTGGGCGGGTGGTCGGTGGCGTCCTCCTCCTGTAGCTCTTTCTCCTGCGTTTCCATGCGTCAGCCTGGCCACATCGCTGTGTGTGTTTCCTAGGGGGGTTGGCGTACTTGTGCTGAAACAAAATGGCCTCCGAGTGGAGCGATGCTGGGAGTTTCTTCGTGCAAGACCACCAAGCGGTGGCTGAATTTGTGCTTGATTGGCTGGTTTCCCGCGTAGGGCTCCTCCTCATGGGGAGGTGGGAGGGCGTGGCGCAGCCCACAGGGCGGGGTCAGACAGAAACCACAGGCCTCTGACACTGGCTCCGGCTTACAGGTCAGGAAGGAGAGCAGAATTAACACTGCACTAACTCCACTACAAATCCAGAACAAGCTTAGCACTTAGCATTATGATAATCATACTACTGCTACTACTACTAATATTAAAAATAATAATAAACAGGTTCTATTACTACTACTACTAATAATAATAATAATAATAACAAATGAGATAGCAGTAGTAACATTAGTAGTAGTAGTAGTATTAATAATAATAATAATAATAATAATATAAACGTTAATATACAGAATTATATACAGAAGCATATACATGCTTGTTAGTTTGGAGCAGTGTTGCCGGCGGTGTAAGAGCAGTGGTCAGAAGGATTGTGAGTGACGTGTGCTCGCAGAGCTGTGTCTCCTCTACACAGCTGAGGTTGCTGTTTGAATGCGGCCGGAGGCCACGTCTTGTTGTTGTTGTGCGCGATCCGTGTGGGGCTGCTCGAGTCTTTAAAGGCGCACGCTCTTGAGAGAGGCAGTAAATGCAGAGAGATTACCAATGGATGAGAGCACTGATTTATCACCACACGGGCCATTAACAATCCGCCTCCCCTCACACTGTTGACAGAGACCGCTCCGAACGGCCTGATGCGGAGACTGTATTGTATTGTACTGTATTGTACACAGCACAATAACTCTGTAACATACCTGAGCCATTAAGAGATCCTGCCGCTGGTTTACCTTCAGTCGGCTGCCCTTAATGCCCACTGAAGTATTCAGGATTTTTCATTCTTATAGAACCGCCCTGTCTTTGTTTGTAAGCACCACGAATATCGAGCACTGTAGTAACGATGGCTTATTAATGTTGCTTGCGTGCGCGCGTGCATTTACATACAAGAATGGTGTACAAAATGTTTGTGTGGTATGCAAAGCCACTGTGAAATGGTTCTCAGTTAACTGACGTGTCCTGGTTGTAACGTCCACTGACTGAGCTCCCCGGTCGCAGCCACCGTCGAAAGACTGAATAGGGGGCGAAATGAATAGGTCTCTCTCTCTCTCCAGTGAAAACGAGGCTCACATGGATACACTTAAACGTCTAAATGAAAAAATTGAATTAAAAGGGACGATGTCTTGTCTGTGTGCTCGAAATGATTCAAGAGCTCCCATGCCTCATTTCAGAGACCAAACATCACCGCCACCCCACCCCCCCAAAGTTGCGAGGGGTAGCCCAAGCTCCTGTTCCCTGCGAGATGCCAGGCGAAAGGTCACATTCCTGCTCGGCGGTGCCATCTGTAGATAAAGGCCTGGCAGTGCGGGCGGGGGGCTGGGGGGCAGCAGATGCAGGGTTTTCCACAGATGGACGCCTGCCGCGGGCATGGCTATGATAACCAGGGCAGGGCTGTGGAGATTGTCTTGAGCTTGGCTGCCAGTCGAAAGGGGCCCGGCACGCTGGACGAAAACCAATGACTTAGCTGGGAGGGAGGGAGGGAGGGATGGATGGAGGGAGGGAGGGAGGGAGGGGGAGGGAGGGGGGGAGTTGGAAGGGGGAAGGGGGGCGGTGCGCTCATGGTATGTATCATGCTGTAGGCGACAGGTGAACCGGTGAATAAAATCTCCTTTGTGGGGCCTTTGTCCATGGACACAAGGCACTGGGGCGATTCACATAGCCCTTAAAGGCTCATGATACTAGTTCTGCCACCAGCACCTTCATCTTCTATGGCTGAGCGACCGTGTCAGCCCGCGTGGACGCAAACACGCCTCCCCTCGTACTGACGGACTGGAGATCCGTGAGCGTTTCCCACCGAGAGAATCTGGGCTTTGAGAGCCATGCAGCCTTTTGTGAAGAAGCAGGAGTGGGGGCGTGGATGGTCCATCATAGCGTGTCTTTACAGTGACAGACAGCCCACCCATCCCAGCGCTGATCTCAGATCAGCGTCCAACTCTTTTTTTTTTCCTATTACAAACCGGTGGAGGTTCCAGAAAAACTGAGTTGTGAATTGATGTGCAATTGCACACAATTGGTATTAATTAAATGCCTGATTGTGATTGATTCAGTGTTTTAATATTATTTTTATTATTATGTTATTTCCCCCCCTTTATATATATATCATCACAGTCAATAGTCAACAAATTCATAAATCATTATGATTTCCCACAATTCCTTCCCCTCCCTTGCCTATGATTTTCCAGAGTGCAAACAGGGTCGATCTGACCATGATAATAAGCATTAATTATTCATAACATACAATAACTCACAAACACATATTTCTGTACATCTATACACAGATAGCCCATACACTTCATGAAAATGAAATTATGTTTTTTTTAATGATTGTTCAACTGGTATCTTGATGAGGGGCTGGGGAGTGAGGATTGAATTACAGCCTTATTCATGTACAATAATGTTAGAATGGATGAGGGGGAGAAAAACTGAAAAAGTAAAACTGGTCTGACTGGACAAGGCCTTGATTTTTGAAATGTTCTAGGCCTGTTCAAAGTGTTCTGGGGCTGTGCTAGCCGGAGGCACAAACACCAGTAAACATTCAGGGGAAAAGTTCTGTAACCACACAAAGAGCCGCTCGTCAGAGCAAGGTAAACTAAGGTAGCCAGCGAAGTACATCCGCAAATTGGACCTCACCAGCGAGTGTCCGGTGCTCACTGCCATTGTGTTTTTAATTACGTTTTATTTGCGCCGCAAATGAAAACACTGCTGCTAGTAATTAAAATAATGTCATTATAGCCGCGTTCTGCGCTGAGACACAAAACCTCCACGACCTCCGTGACCTCCCCAGCTCTAATAACGCGCTTCTCCTTGAGCTTTTTCCCACAAGCTTTTTTCCTTTTTTGCGTCAGAATGCACAACACTGCACACAAGGTAAGGGTTCATGCGAGGCATTTTGTGTTCACTTGTTTTTTTGGGGCACAAGACTCCCCCCGCCCGCCCGCCAAAGCTACAGAAATTGTGCACATAGAGTGGGAACGTATTCATTTTTTAGCGAATCTGACAGTAAACTCAATGCACTTAAAGCCCTTTCACAAAATATCAGAAGCTAACAAAAAAAATATATAATCTTGTCTCAGGTTCTGAACAGGGAGATACATTCTTTTAGACGCTTTTTTTCTCTGCAGTGTCATTTTAATACCATGCCTGCATGTTGCAAATTGTGATACCAGTATGTAAAAAGGTTGACCTCTTTGTTTACAGACCTTTTCATTTCAAGTGTCATTAGCTTGCACTCGCCTTCTGGAACAAACAAATCAGGGGCTGGGACAGGCAAATTCGGCTTTTGGTAATGACTGCCAGAGATAACACTTCACACCGTCTTTGTTCCCTGTGGTTTTCTGGAAAGGCATGTTTTACATAACCTCTGCAGGGTTGTTCTGAAGGAAAAAGAAAACAAAATAAAAAAAATCTGTCTGTGTCTGGCTTTGAAAAATGAATTCACTGCATCTTCAGTACTGGTTTAATAGCACAAATCGTGTTTAGAGTTTGTTGGTTTGTTGTCTAGTTTTACAGAATGTCTTTGGTCGTTTTCTTTTAAAGGGAATGTACAGGTAGTGGCCAAAAAGGTGGAAAAACCATGAAGTCACTTAATAGGGTGAAAAAAATCTAATTCTGACTATGGTTTCCTGTTTTTGATTAAAAAAGTGCCTGCTCACGCCCTCAACCAGGCCTGGCTAGCATTTTACACAACCCTGAGCATGCTGGGGTGTTTAATTGCTTAATTAACTCAGGACAAACACCTGTGTGGAAGTACCTGCTTCCATATACTTTGTGTCCCTCATTTATCCCAAAGGTTTTTGGCCACCACCTGTCCTGCACTACTATAGCCTGCAGTTGGGGGAAGGGGGCATAATGTAGTATTTATGGACATATTTCTATGTTGCAGCAATTGAGGCATGTAATAAGGATTCTTCTGGGTGAAGGGTTGTTTCATTGTTGAAAGTGTGAGGTTACACCGACTGAATGGATAAGGCTGAGGGCAGGGGAGGGGAAGGGAAGGGAGGGGACAGTGGGACGGAAGTCCATCTGAGCTGAAGGCCTGGAGAGGCAGATATCCTGATAACGGGCTCTTGTTCGTCGCCCTGGTAACATTCCAGCGGGACTTGACCTCATCTCGGTAGGGGAGGTGGTGGTTCATGGTAGCCACGACGACAATAGTCCTCCGTACTGCGGGAGTTCAACCCTTACAATGTGAACAGTGCTCACTTGCATTCATTTGTAGTGTGATAATTGATATGTTGATGTAATTTAAAAAATACTAAAAACTCCCTGGCAGTCCATGACAGATACTGCCTCTATGGGCCTGCTCACAAGAGCTGCTGCTGCACAAAATCTGCTCATTAGAAAAATATATTTTGCCATTTTTGAGGGGGAAAAAAGTTTTCGTCTTGAAAAGGGATGAGACCCATCCATCCATTATCTAAGCCGCTTATTCCTGGTCAGGGTCGCGGGGGCTGGAGCCTATCCCAGCATGCGTTCCGGGCGAGAGGCAGGAATACACCCTGGACAGGTCGCCAATCCATCGCAGAGCATCCACACCATTCACTCACACACTCATACCTACGGGCAATTTAGACTCTCCAATTAGCCTAACGTGCATGTCTTTGGACTGTGGGAGGAAACCGGAGTACCCGGAGGAAACCCACGCGGACACGGGGAGAACATGCAAACTCCGCACAGAAAGGCCCCCGGCCTGGATTCGAACCCGAGACCTTCTTGCTGTGAGGCGACAGCGCTATCCACTGCACCACCGTGCTGCCAGGGATGAGACCAAATACTCCAAATCATTTGAATAAATGACCACGCGATCGCAAACATAGATCAGGGAAAAAGGAAGTAGTCATGGTGGCAAGCCCAAGAACCATATATGAAATGAAGGAATTATGGATATTATTTATTGTTCTACCTGAGAGTGTAAGTGACTGCAGCAGAATGTCTGTTCGCAGCAGTGGAGTTATTATTTTATTATTTCCACAGAGAGATATGGGCCACGACATGGGTAAAAATAAACAGGGTTAGATTATTACAATATTTGATCTTCGAGGCAATAGCATGTTAAAATAGCAAATTGTTTGGAATGCGCATCCTTCAATATAGCCACATTTCAGAAACTGGCAAACATAATGTCCTTTAAGAAACTAAAAAGCAACATTTCCTTAAATTCATTGCTCAAAATTGGATAAAGGTCCATCGCAATAAGATCAAACAGAAGCCTGTTTTTCATTTCCAAATGAAGTTGAAGTTGAGGCATATTCATGTTTTGGATTTATTTGGCTGGCTGTGCACATTCTCCAGGATATTTCATTCAGCATTCAGCTGTGCAGATTATGCCACACACACACATCTCAGTTTTGAAACAGGTTCATTCATTTATTTTTGTATTTATTGTATTTACGCATAAAGCAGGTTATAAATATTAAATATTTTTAGATAATAATAATATAAGCCATTTAGCAGACGCTTTTATCCAAAGCAACTTATGGTAGTGAATGTATACATTTTTCTGTACATGTGGTCCCAGTGGGGATTGAACCCACAACCTAAGCATTGCCAACACCATGCTCTACCAACTGAGCCACACAGAACCACGATATTAAGAAGATATTAAATAAATGTTCTGGGATGTCCATAGCAGCCCAGAAGGGACTCACAGTGTTGCAGAAGGTACTGAAAGGACAGCACTGTACATCCTCAATAAAAAAGGAAAAATTTACTTTGGTAAATTTTTGCCAACCCCAATCAGAATGTTGAATCAGACCAGCGCCTATCTTTAATGAATGCAAATTAGGCACATCTGCTGCCATGAACAAGCTGTCCAGACTGTTCAATTAGCGTGATTGATCAATTATTCTACTCAGAATAACCTGGGAGAGGCTGTGAGGAGCTGTTCTGAGAAGACCGAACAGCCTTCCAGGGAGTAATTTTCCCTTGTAAAAAGCTTTCCGTTGTCTTGTTAAAATATAATGACACAAAAAAATCTGTAATGTCTCAGGGCAGGTAACTGACTGATATGTGCTGATATGAAAGGGCTGAAGAATCGGCCATAACAAGCCCTGCCATCCACACACAGTGCCTCGACAAAACATAACAACATAATTTTCCTCTTTGCAAATTGTATTATAGTTTTTTTTTCCCACTTACATAGTGCTAAAAAAAGGTCAAAAAACAAGCCATTCAATTTTTTTGCCTGCAGATTGCAGACACTTTTGCAGACCAATTGGAAATGTGAACGCAATTATATTATGATTAATACTAACATGAAATACTCTTGTGTGGGTGTGTTAAATGATACGGACGAGTATATAAACAAATGCATAAGAGAAATTTCACCGACTACCAAAGAACAATTTGGCACATTCCAAATCGAACTGAAACAAGTCCGTTCAACAAAACCATTTAAACGAATGGGCAAGTGTTATATCACATTGAAGCTAAGTTAAAGCAGTGAACACATGTACTTGGTAAAATATAGAGAGAGCGAGAGAGAGAGAAAAAGAAAGGGAGGGAGAGATGGAGAAAGGGAGAGAAAGAGGGAGGGAAAGAGAGAAAGGGAGAGAGAGACAAAGCGAGAGAGAGAGAGAGAGAGTATTCTAGCGTTCCCCCGCTGGCTTTAGATCAGGAAGAGCGTGCCTGGACTGTTTCTGACACAGATTCTGGCCTGAGTGCTGCGTGTCTCTGATTAGAACATACCGAGATAATGAGGAGGGCTACATGGAACCCGTCTGGCACAGAGGCCACCTGTCACTCTCAGGCGCTGGCACACGCCCAGCGCAGGTTGCCCTCCACCCGACAGCTGTCTGTTAAAGGAACACTCAGTCAAAACAAACACCCCACACACTATAGGTCTGTTATTAATAAAGCCATGCCCCTTCTCTCGTGTTGCATGCCGATCCTGGCAGCCCCGACTCAGGTTTTTGTTTGTTTCTATGTATGATCGCAACTCAGGCTCTGACTCTGACTCTGACTCCGACCGACTCAGCCATGACTTGAAGTATTGCCTGAGCATGTTATCTGATGTTGTACCATAAAAGGGGTCCCCCAATGGGGTCCTCCAATGATTTCTTGTTCAAAAAATATGTCTGAGGCCTGTTGAGTCATATATATTTTTCTGAACTAACGTAATTTATATGAATACTCACCAGATATTTTTGTATATGTATATTCTGAACGGGGGCAGTGGGGATGGGGGACACCCCATGATAACATGAAGAAAAGATTACATTTTAATTGGGAAATGCTTAACTTAGCGGCTTGACTTTTGGCTGGCGAGGGGCCATATTTCCACGGGTTGATCCGATAAAGCAGTGTTTGACATTTGAGACTGCCAAAGAGAGTGCAGGGTTACAGACACCAAGGCCCAACCCTGCTGCTCCGAGAGTCTTTTCACACTGAACTAAAGCACACCGTGTGGTAATTATTGCAAAATATGCAAAGATGGACTTCTTTCATGCCATTTCATAATGGTCATAATTCGTTTTTACTTTTAATTGTTTTTATTTTTGAGGACCTCAGCCCATATATGGCAGTCACGCATATCCAGGAGCATTTTAAAGGATGTGATTGGCTGATCCCTAATAAATAATAATAATAATACATAGTAATGCCGTTTGCAACCACCCGTTAGTCCCCAGTGTAGGTGGTGTGTGTTGACGGTGAACTGAAAATGAGCATTTTCTTTTCTTTTTGGTCTATATTTCCATGATAAGTTTGTGGTTTACTGTATCGAGTATCTTTGTCACGCTTCATTGCACGGACGGTCTTCCTCACTCGGTGTGGACTCGGTTTCCTTCCCCTATGTCTAACATTTCTCCATCTAAGAGTTACAGTCTGCAATGGCATGCTCTTCCATTGATATTCATTTTAGTGTCACATAGACAGGATATTGCACATGCCCTTTTGGCACAGTCAAATGTCAGTTGTGTTTACTTTAAATTAATCTCCAGAGTTAGATTTTTACATTCTTAGAAATGAAGCACTGTCCTGATTTGAGATGAATATTTAAACAGCATATCTGATAGGGCCGTTGTGTACTTAGTGACTCTCTCTGACTTTATTACAGGAACATTGACTTGGTCTCCCCATCGTTTTCTTGCTCCAGTGTGCGCTCAGTAGTTTTCATTTGTCACAGATAAATACATTATAGTTAAATGGTGTGTCTCATTGTGTTGAACAAGGCACTGACAATCGGTATAAGATACAATCAGTATTCTAATATCTTTTAGAATACCAACATTTGAATCTTTCACAGAATTCTAATCACTACCACAAGGCAGTTCTGCAATTCAGAAATGTATGTCATATAAGGAATTATTTTATATTAGATATATATTTTATATAAATATATATTTTTTTAAATGTAAACTAACTGATAACTAACTTGTCACAAGTGGATTTCCCAGATCTGTGCTGTGTGTGAACTGTGCTGCTGAGCAGCGCTCTGTCACATTTCCAAATCTGTACCCATGCAACAGGCAAGACATCTGTCTGTTTAATTGAGTGTGATTAGAATAGAAGTGTCAATTTTCTCTCAATAGCTCACAATAATAAAGGCTGAGGCCATCGGTGTCTGGGAATGCTGTCTGCCTTCGACCCCAAAAGTGATGAGCTTGGTAGGGGGAGTTTTCTTCACCCGCCTCTTTGGCCCATGGCAGCCCCCCCCCCCCCGGGTCACGGTCAGTTATCCGGCCCATGCCCTTTGTGGGCGGCCAGGGCCTCGCATCAATGGATTGCTATGGTAAACACGCATCCTGACCTTGACATTTTGGGACTTGCGGAGGGGTTCACACACGTCATCCTTAATTCCTCAGCTGCTCACTCTTTCCGCCGCAATTCCCCTGGGAAAATTACATCAGTAGCATTTATATACGTAAAGACAAACTGTGTGTTTAGATAACAGTCTTACTCTAGGTAAAAATCGATAAGAATTATGGCACGATAAAGGCAGCACATGGATAGAACTCCCAGAGGAAAGGGAACGAAAGCGATAGACATTTGATATATACAGTATATATGTATTTATATATATATATATATATACACACACACACATATATATATATATATATATAATTATAATTTTGTATTGCATAACCACCAGTGTGGGAGTTTTGAGACTGTTGCTACCTTGCACATTCCAGGGCAGCCTCTGGAATAACCCATTCTGACAAGTCCTGCATGATCAAAACAAGCACTATTTGCAGCACGGCATGGATATATTTGGAGGAAACCGTGGTAAGAAACCGTGGTTAAAAATAAATGAGGAATCACAAATGTATACGTTGAAAACAGAAATAGCAGTCCTAGCTTTCAAGGGCTTCGAGAGAGAGAGAGGAGAGAGAGAGAGAGTAATACTAATAGCTCTGCCCCTGGGCAGACTCTACCTGTTGGGCTGCTGCCACTTCTGCACTGACGGGGAAAAGGGAGGAGAAATAAAAACATTTTGACATTGCCCATGAATGAGGATATTAGTGCTGATTTATTCTGCTTGGAAGGGGGCGTACAGAGTGGCCGGCTGACACGAAGGTGGTGATGCACTCAGCTGCGTTGCACTGGGACACGGAGAATGGCCATGCTCAGCTGTGTTGTAGAGGCACTGGGACACAGGGAGAGGAGTCATGCTCAGCTGTGTTGCACTGGGATACAGGGAGAGGAGTCATGCTCAGCTGTGTTGCACTGGGACACAGGGAGAGGAGTCATGCTCAGCTGTGTTGCACTGGGACACAGGGAGAGGAGTCATGCTCAGCTGTGTTGTAGAGGCACTGGGACACAGGGAGAGGAGTCATGCTCAGCTGTGTTGTAGAGGCACTGGGACACAGGGAGAGGAGTCATGCTCAGCTGTGTTGTGGAGGTACTGGGACACATGCTCTGAAACTTCAGCTATTTATGAGGCCTTAGCAAAATAGGCTTTTTCTTCTTAAAAGAAACATGGAAAGAATTCATGCTAATGAAAAAAACAACAAAACCCACAAAAACGAATGGAACGCAGAAATGCAGTAAAGGCTCTTAAACATAACCTCCCGCAGGTAGAGATGGGAGTTTTTAATTCAATTTTTTTTTGATTATTTTTGTTGTTGTTGCCGTGTATCAGAAGGCTTATTTCTTGTCAAGCTTTGCAATGGAGGCGTATCGTACTGGCAAGCGCTATCCCCGCCGGCTCTACCCTTAGCTCATATTTCAGGTGCATTTTGATTTGCCGACAATTAAAGAAACGATCTTTGGCGAGGAGACGCTGTCTTTTTTTTGATAATTGTAGGTTGCGGAACTGTTGCCTGTGAAGGTGTGCTGGTTTTCAGACGGGGTGAAAAGGGCCAGGTGGAGCTCTCTCATGCTGTGAGACAGACTCTGCAGTCACACACACTGGGGCCCGAGTCTCCCGCTGATACTCAGAGTATCTGTGTGCACCTCTGCTGGGTTCACATTTATGACTACTTGTGGTGTGTTTTTTTGTGTTTTGTCTTTTTTTTTGATGAATGTAAATAAATGTGTGCTGTGTATATATGCTTCATTATTGCATCACATTAGACTTATGTTTTAGTCCTGCAGTGCTTTGTAGAGGTGCAGTGCTTTATATATATATATATAATCAGTAAAAAAAAAAAATAAAAAAAACCCTCCAGTTTCCAGTTTTGAATTTTGACTTTGATACATGGACAGAAACTTGCATCATTGCATCATTGTGTAATGTCAGTGACCCGTCAGGTTTATTCAAAGCACTGCAGGACTAAAACGTAAGTCTAATGTGATGCAATAATGAAGCATCTCTTCCTGGCCTGTAATCTCATTTCCTGAAGAGTTGTTTTTTGGAGATACAATGTTTCTTTATGATATGTTTTATATATATGTTTAAGATCATCGCATGACACATTTCCATTCACAGCAGTGACAATTGAGAGGAATACAAGAAATAAAGAAATGCATAATAGATATATACATATGTAAGGTTGTAGCACAGTAGCATGTAGTGTATATGTGTGTGTGTGTGTGTGTGTGTGTGTGTGTGTGTGTGTGTAGTGTGTGTGTGTGTGTGTGTGTGTGTGTGTGTTTCTGCCATGGCCCATGCCTCTCGTGTGCATGATGCGGGCTGAGCAGGCCTGCTGGTTACCTGGTTACCGGCAGGAGAGTCGTGTTGTTGTTGTTGCATGCCGTGCTCCTTTGACGTCAGTGCTCTTTTTTGGGGGGCAATTTGTTTCTTTTGGTTTCATATTGTTACCTCCGCTCTCTCAAGTTTTGAGATTTTAAATGGAAAAGCGCATGACCCATGTCCTTCACCGACGGGATGAAATAGAAAGACTAAAAAACAGAAGTGTGTCATCTGCCCTGCTCTTCTGTACGAGTAATGAGCAGTGTTGTTATTTCCAGTGCTCGTACTCTGCAAATAACACAAGTGCTTATTGATGAAGCTAATGGGATGGAAGCTTTATGGATATGTTTGTTATCCGGGGGAGTGAGTGGCGGTGCCAGCTGTGTAATATTTGGCCTTGAGTTTTTAGTCCAAAGCCTTTTTTTCCACCCTCTTCCTCTTTATCCTGTATTTAGTCTTTTGCTTCCTCCCCCCCACGCGGTCAGTGTCTTCCGCCGGATATTCTGCTCCAGGGAGGGAGAGAGAGCTTTGACGGACATTGTTCATCCCTTCAGTGTCCACTTGATGTCGATCTCGATTGTGAACCTGCCTGAAGAGACCAGGCCCCCACTGCAGGCGGGAACAGGTTGCCAGCACAGAAGATGTAGAATACATATGAAAAAAGGAGCAGTATGACTTTCCTGTTCCTGAGTCCTAACAAGCGTGGACACGTGTGTGTGGCTGTCAGGCCAGGGCGAGCTCATGAGACATCAGCCCTGCCTCCGGTCGTGGCAAATCCCAGCCTGTTGGAGGGTTGCCGGCGTTACCGCAACTGGGGTGGAGGCTTACCTGTGTGTTACAGAGGGGTTCTGGGGTGCGTGAAGGAGCTGCTTGCAACTGCCAAAATGGGCACAGCCTCTGCATCCTTTACAATTTCATTAAGGGTCGTGACCACGTTTTGTTTTACTGTGAATCCATTTTTCATCAAGTTTTGGACTAGATTTGTATAACATTGAACATTGTGCTGTGTATGTTTATCTCTCTAAACTGCAAGGGTTTGGATGGACTGAAACAAACAAAATCCATCCATCACATTATTTATAAAATTAACAAGTTTCAATCCCCGATCCCCACCCCACAGCCCCCTTCCCCCCTCCTCCACTGTCATATCCCCATCCCAGCGCCCCCCTCCAGCAGGTCCAGGGCTAATGGAAGCTTCCTCCTAGGCTATTGATTGTGTTTTAAAGAGAGAATGAGAAACTGGCTCCACTGCTGGGAAACAGGACTGAGTGTAATTCAATAAGAGGGGAAAATTAAGCCCTATGTATGCGCTGCGCTCTTCCTCGGCCTCATCGGGTGTCCCGTGTCTCTGTACACACAGTCCCACACGAGAATCCCAAAAACACTCATCATTTCATCAGCGCCGATGCCATATATGTCTTTGTATAAGTGTTCCAGACGATTTTTGCCTTTCAAAGCTGGTTTTGAACTCATGATACGATGCTTTCAAAACATTTGACTCTGTACTGTATTCAGTTACAGTTTCTCCATCATTTCCAGTCTTCAGTCTCGATTATTATCCACACATAGTTCCGTGGAAAAGTACTCCCCTGTTTGCTGGAACCCTGAGAGCCCAGACACACCTTGTCACTCCCATTTCATGGGAATCCCAAAGCCTGCAGCCAGGTGCTTATCATTCCATTGGTGTTACTGCGTTTACCATTACACCAATGTTATTGGATTATACCATCACATTCATCCTCACAACCCCCCATGTGCCAGTTGCCCAAAATCTGTTGTGTCCAGTATTCTCAGGTTTTTAAATCTTCACCATCAGAGCACGATGTGGGCTTGCTGTGTTTCTCTCACTTGCACACACAAGGCCCTCTGTCTGTCTGGATGTTCACCCTTTGATGATTTGCTTATTCCTCTATATCTCCCTTGTACCTTTACAGAACAGTCCTTTATGACTAGGAAAAATCTGCAACATATATCCCTTAAATAAAAATATTATTAAATATATGATATGCTAATATACGCAATTGGTTTGCACATTCTCGAGAGAGAGACAGTGAGAGAACTATCTTGTTGTGAGATTGTAAAGGGAAGCTTGCATCCTTATTTCCTTCCTGGCCTGTAATCTGTATCTCTGCAGATATTGTTAGTTAATGTGAAAGATAAATTCTTGTTTAACCGATTGCCGTCTATCTAGCGGGGGCGGTGTAATTGCGCTGCCCCCTGGGGGCCTGGAGGAGAGGTGGCATGGCTTGGCGTCACTGGTGCCTTGCTGGTGTGTGGGCGCTGGCAGACGGGGGGAGGGGGGGGGGCATGACAAGCTTGTATGCCCCAGATCTCCTTGTCACGGCCAGCACAGATTGAGGCGCGGCCCATTTGGGGGGTGTAGAGTGTTGCTGCACAAACGTCCTGCGTGGGACGCCGCCCCCCCGCCCGGCCTTATCGGAAATCTTAATTGTCCTTATGAATATTTTAGAGGCGAGTGAGAGCATAGGGGGAGGGGGATGGAGGGGTTACTGTTTCAGAGGCCCTGACAGCTAATGTTGAGCTGCAGTCTGAGAGAAAGAGAGAGAGTGAGAGAGAGAGAGAGAGAGAGAATGAGAGAGGGAGCAAGAGAAAGCATTGCAAAGTCACCGTAGCACAAAGGCTGTGATTTTTATCATGTGTTTATTGTGATCTGCCTTTTAAGGCAGTTATCCTGTAAATGCTGGCACTGAGTGTGTGTATGGCTGTACTGTACAAGTTACAGGCACATAATATACTCCATGGTTACAACATAGTATACCTTAGTTTTGCTGTATAATATACTCTATGGTTTCCACCTAGTATACTCTAGTTTTGCTGTATAATATACTCTATGGTTGCCACATAGCATACTCTAGTTTTGCTGTATAATATACTCTATGGTTGCCACATAGCATACTCTAGTTTTGCTGTATAATATACACTATGGTTGCGGCCCAGTGTACTCTGTGGCTCCACTAAAAAGCTCACACTGTGCGGTGCTGTAATTGTCAGTGTAAAGGAGTACAGCACACATCTTTAATACTGGCAGGTACATAACATTATTCTTTTTACTCTTGTTTTTCAATTACTCCTTATGAGCTTGTACATCCAGTCTGGAAATTCCCAGAGAAAGCACTGGACGAAATAGTGTTCTTCTTGACTGTAGCGGCTAATGGCTTTGTCATTCATGCTTGTCACTCAGAGAAACTTTGAGCACGGCTCATTTATGAGTGAGGGCATCGTTCTCCCCAGTGCGCTGGATTCCCACTGGGTGACATGAAGGGCTGAATTCATCAAAGTGACAATCTAGGCGGGCAGTGACTGGTAATTATCTATGGTATATTACTGGTCTCTCTCTCTCTCTCTCTCTCTCTCTCTCTCTCTCTCTCTCTTCTCTCTGTTAGAGATGCAGGCACTCGGCCGGTTCTGATCAGCTGTTCCCCCATTGCATGAAGGGCAGCTCTTTTTTAAAGCTGTCAATCCCTCAATCTTGTGAGGGACACGAGATCCAATACAGAATGTGCTTTTTATTTTGATAGTCCCCCCTGATAGCCTAAATAACTCTGCCTTTGCTGCAGGGCATTGTTCAACACAGAGCGTGTTGGTTTGGGCTCGTCCATGCCCTGTTATTAACACAAATAGGAATTGGTGATTATTATTCTTCTTGTACAGATATCTGCCAAAACTGGGGGTTCTGGGGGCTCTGTTTATAAAATTGTATTTATTTATTTAACCAATCTTTAACCCTGCAAGTTAATTGAGAACAAATTCTTATTTACAATGACGATCTGGCAAATAATGCACCCCACACCATCTGCATTTTTCTGGCATGGTTTAGGTCCACTCAACCCCTTAGAGGGCAAGGTAAAGCCAATAGATACAAAGCCATTCTGAGTGATCACCTCCATCCTATGGTGAAGCATTTCTATCCTGATGGGAGTGGTCTCTTCTAAGATAACAATGCCCTTATCTGTAGGGCACAAGTGGTCACTGAATGGTTTGATGAGCATGAAAACAATTTAAACCATATGCCATGGCCGTCTCAGTCACCAGATCTCAACCCAACTGAACACTTATGGGAGATTCTGGAGCGGCGAATGAGACTATGCCAAGACCCACTGAAGCTGTTCTGGTGGCTCGTAGTGGCCCAGCGCCCTATAAAGACACTTTATGTTGGTGTTTCCTTTATTTGGGCAGTTACCTGTATATATTCAAAAGTATGATTCCTCCACCATCCCCACCCCTATCCCAGCTGGCAGCCTGATAGAGAAGTGCATTCTGCTGCCACGTTTTCAGCAGATCTAAAAGTTGGACATGGCGGATTCATCACAATATCACTCCGATCACCACAGTTTCAGCTTAAATTAGGTGGGAAACTACCGGCTCGCAGTTTAAAGGTCAACTGAGTAAAACATTCCAGGAGCGGTTACGAGCACACCGGCGATCCCGTATAACATGTTGCGTGCATTTTACTGTACCCGATAATTCGCCACCACACTTAAAAAGGCGGCAGGCATTTCTAAATCAGCTGTCCCTGTGTGTGTGTGCGTGCGCGCGCTCGGCACGTCCCAGCCAACACTCCCCCAGAGGTGAGTGTTCAAATAATGATTTAGTTTTTCTGATAACGTCGGCTCATTTTCAGCCCCAGCTGCATGTGCCAACTAAAAGCAAAAGGGTTTCCGCTTATCCATTTATTTCCTCGCCCCTAGAATAGTTTTTTGGAGAACAGCTTCAGGGTTCCTTTAAAACACAGACTTTTAAAACAGGTGTCCAATTGTTACTAGCTAATTATTACTACATACTCACCTAGTAAATAGTAGGCAATTAGCGTACTGTAAAATAAAGAGGTCCTTAAAAGTCATTTTAAGAGGAGGAGGGGGGGTCGGGGGCGGGGGGGGTGCTTTTCCTAGGACCCCCCCTTGCCCCTCACCGGATGGCATGCCGAAAGAGCGGCTTCTCTGCGCACTTCCTTTGGCCGGGTGGTTTCATTTTAGGCTACGAGCTCTTAAAACCGCGGCCCTCGTCTGCTCCTGGACTTTCCCCTCGTGCAGGCGCTCTGCGCATGAATAAATAAGGGCCTGAGGGCCTGTGGCAGGGGAGAGGCCGCCGAGGTGTGATGGTTCTGTGAGGCGCGCAAATTGCTTTCGCCCGACGCGCCGAGAGTGCTCCGTAAGAAACGCGGTACTCCGGGGCGGCTTACGCAAGATCTCTCGCCGTACGTTATTTTTAACTCCGAGGGGAAAGAATACGGTTGCCACAGTTACACATGTACCGGCGGATTTACTACCAGTACTTGTGAGCTCCGGTTATACGGTGAGAGAAAAAGAAAAAAACCGGAACAAATGACAAGTGTGTCGGCGTTCGCGCGCTGGTTTATGTTTACGTCCTTTATTCCAGTGGAAGATTCTCACTCTATTCCCAGTGGCTTGCTTATTTTTTCGAGGAGACAGAAATATCAGCTTTTAGCTGTATACTTTGTGCCGCGCGATGGAATTTCCCTGGTAGAATGGAAGTAATTTAAGAGCTTTATGTCCTGGGCTGTGTCTAGGTAAAAGTATTATAAAATAAATAAAGGTCTTTGCTCCTCCATTATTGAAGCGCAGCGTCCTCGCTCAGGTAAACAGGCTTTTAAAGCCCCCCCCGCAGCCCAAGGCACAATGCTGCTCTTAGGGGAGCCGCCGGCTGCGTGGGAGTGGGAGTGGAGCCCGAAGCTCTCTCTGGCCATTACACTCGCACTGACTCCTCCGCTGCCCCCTTCCCTCCCTCCTCCTCCCTCCTCCTCCTCCTGCTCTGATTTCCGTGATGAAGGCCAAGTCTTTATCAGTAGGGCTTTGGCAGCCCTGTGAGAAAATGCTCTTACTCCCCGCTCCGGACCTTGTTAACAAATTACACCATAACGACTGTTACTGTTTCTGCCACTGTTCACCACCATTGGTACAGAGCCTGGCTGTCTTACACACACACACACTCACACACACACACACACACACACACACACACACACACACACACACATTTTAACATTTTTACATTTTAGGCATTTAGCAGACGCTCTTATCCAGAGCAACTTACACAGTTTACATTTCTTTACATACAATCCATTTATACAGCTGGATATTTTACTGACACACACACACACACACACTCACATATGTACGAACACAACACTCAGGCACACACACGTGCACACTCACACACACACCACACCCACACACGCTCTCACTACTTTCTTTCTTTCTCTCTCTCCCTCCCTCTCTCTCCCTTCCTGTCTCCCTCTGGTCTCCTCTGTAGTGCTCCAAGTATGTCTGCGTGAGATAGGGCGCGTGTGTTGTTGAGCATGCGATGACAGCAGTCGATTCTGGAGTGAGATGCAGGGGTATCTGGAGATTGTAGTCATCCACGTTTTATACACCTTAACCCTTTTGTAGTCACGGTGGAAAGGAGGCGGTGCAGAAGATAACATTTTCAAACAATGCCGTTGAGATAAGAGAATGTAACAAATGAATACGACCGCCACAGAGGTGAGCATTCGCTCCCGGCGCCTAGGGATGTACTGAATGTGGAATAGCGTAGCGGTGAAATAGTTTATCTCTGTGTCTCATAGCAGGGGGTAAAGTAGCTGACTCTGAGCGTTAAGGGGGGAGCATAACGGGCTTGGCCTTCACCTTTAAGAGCGAGCCCACCGAGGTCACAGCCAGATGACCTTGGGACTTTCACACGGCTCCATATATGGCCGGAGCGGGGCGAAGGACGCGGCTGATTGGCCGGGCCGGAGAAGCGAAGGGGCCGACAGGTGTTTGGGAGAGGGACACCTGTTCGGCCATGTGCTGATTTACTGATCCATTTACTGGAAACCGCAGGCAGCTCCTGCGGGACGCCCAAAACCTGCCAAGACATTCACTCTCCCACTGCCCTGTCCCAAACCTGCTGAGGCACACACAGACATACACACGCACACACATTTTCACACACACACACACACACACACACACACACAAACACACTCTCTCTCCCTCTCTCACTCTTCTCTCTCTATCTCTCTCACACACACACACATTCTCTCTCTCTCTCTCACACACACACACCCTCTCATCCGCTGTTATCAAACATGCACTCTGCATTTTGCCTCCTGGAATTTTCACTTTCATGCCAACACCTGTCAGTGAATTTAAACAGGCGGGTTACATTAGCTGGTTTTTAATGTTCTTCCTGTCACCAAAAAGACACCTCTGCTAATTTGGAGGTCCCTGATTTGTCCCCTGTCCCCCACCAACTCATGTTCTGTAACATTAGAAACAGACGATGTCACGACGGGCTCTGCTTCGTCTGTCCTCCCACTCTTTCCCGGGCTTTACTTTTTTAAGGATGTAGGTTGTGCCAAAGCAGAACTGGTGACTCTACCAAACGCCATTGCCTTTGTGGTGTTTGACTCCCTGCTTGTTCTGATGTTCTGGGCATACATGATTTGTGTGCTTGTATGTGTATGCGTGCTTGTATGTGTGCGTGTGCGTGCGCACATGTGTGTGTGTGTGTGTGTGTGTGTGTGATTGTGCGTGTGCTTGGCAAGTTTCACCCCTCCCTGATGACTGACAGTGTTGCCAGGGACCTTGTGGGAGTTCCCTATGCTTGGCTCCTCCCCCACAGGCATGCCCTGCCCATCCCGAGCCACGCCCGGTCGCAGGGCTGGTCAGATAAGCATCAATTTGGAACTTTAATCCGTAGTTTCTGATCAAATCTGCTGCGCCCTGGCCGAGGGAGCGCATAACTGCACCCTAAACACCGTGGCTGCCTTCAGTAAACAGGAAATGACCAAGGCAGACGTTTAACAGAGAGAGAGAGGGTTACTGTAGTAAGCAAGAAAGTCTGCTTGTAAATGTGTTTGACTGTTTTTGTGTGAGGGTTTATGTGTGTATGAATGCATGTGTGTTTGTGTGTGTGTGCGTGTGCGCGTGTGTGTGTGTCTTTTTGAGTGAGTGAGAGAGTTAGTGTAGTAAGCAAGAAAGTCTGCTTGTAAATGTGTTTGTGTGTGTGTGAGTGTTTGTGTGTGTGTGTATGTGTGTGTGTGTGTGTCTTTTTGAGTGAGTCAGTGAGTGAGTGTGTCTTTTGAGTGAGAGAGAGAGAGAGAGAGAGAGAGAGAGAGAGAGAGAGAGAGAGAGAGAGAGAGAAAAGCACCGGACCACGTGGCAGTGCATCTGAGATGTAAGAAAAGCCCATATGGGTTTGCATGTATTAACCTTGAGAGATTCTTTGTATTTTTATTTTTTTATGATAACTTCTTCTGAGAAGGAGAATAGGACAGGAATGAAAAGAGTGTGAGAAAAGTTAGAAAGACGCCACACTTCCGAAACACAATCATGTTCTCCCGATCCTCCTGAAATAATCTCCCAAGGACCCTTGGGGTGAAGACGGGGTGAAGAAGATCCAGGATAATACACCCCTCCCCGGCTTTTACACAGAAAGAATGAGAGGCTGTTTGTAAAGCGTTGATTCTGAATGTTATTGCAGCAGCCAGTGTGGCGAGGTACACCATTTGAAGCCACCAACAAGAAAGCAGAGAGCATTTTAGCTTTGGGTCCTCTTCCTCTTCTGAACTCTCGGAATAATGGACATGTTCTCTCCCCCCGTGAAAAACGATGCAGGACTTCTGTCTCACTAAATGTGTCTCTCATGACGACTTCACGAATGGTTCGTTTTTGAACCACCGGGCTGAGCGATGAGTATTTGAGTTTGGGCCGGTTTTAGGAGGAGGGGGGTGGCTTGCCCGCCCGCCCGCTCGCTCGCTCGCTCAGACAGTGACTGATGCCAGGCCTGACCTCAGAGGGAAACCTGTCAGAGCTGTCAGAGGGGAACAGGGGGTGAAGAAGTGTCCTGCTCTGAACAGATGTGTAATGTATTTAGATAATAATAGAATAATACATAATAATGTATAACATCCATACTGGTAAGTCATACATTTAATTACGTTTAGAAGCAATTGTAAAAAAAAATCTGTAAAAATAGTAAAAAAATTGGATTCACTTGTTCCCCATTGGATTCACCTGTAATAATAATAATAATAGTAATAATAATAATAATAATAATAATAATAGTAATAATAATAATAAATAATAATAATAGTAATAATAATAATAATAATAGTAATAATAATAATAATAATAATAATAATAATAAACATTGTTTATTTAGCCTCTTTCATACAACGTATTGCTTCCTATATAATAATCCACCTGTCCGTACATATGTTCACGTGAAAGACCTGAGAGTGAGTGGCAGCCATGCTGGGATAACCTTGAGCGAGTCCAAACCCCGGCATTATGGGAGCCCCATTCAGCAGAGAGACTTTTGCCTGGGTGGCTTAATAATGATAAGTGAAATATAATAAAGTATGCATTGGGGGGGCTCACGTAGTTGGCGAGAGGGGGTTTGGCCTCGTCCTCGTGGCGAATGCCCCAGAGGAACGGAGAGGGTAGAGAGTTACGTTTCAGTTTGCCAAACCTTCTCCCGTCGGCCACCCGAAGCGCACCGTGCCCCCAGGCGTCCTCGCTCACCCTTTATACCAGGAAGAACAATGTCTGCTTGTTTGAGTGTGTGCTTTTAACATTTTTCATTGTCTTTTGAAATGTCATTGAAATGTGAATCTATTTTCTTGACAGGTGTGTAGCAATGGACTATTTTATTTTTTATTTTTGATACTTAAAAAAAATCTCATGCATTTTACTGAATGGGACAAAGACACAATTTTGAGGAGTTTGGTTAAATCCTCTCTCTGACAAATAGCAAATGAAACCAATCTGTGAAACCAGGAAATGTAAATGAAAAGCATCCCTTTAAAGTGAAAAGCATCCTTTTAAAATGCTGTTTAGGCCAAGATAAGAGCAGCGCTCTGTTCTTTTCCCTGCATGCATATGTGTGAATTCTCCCAATTGTATTTCAGAAATTAAGAAACAAAGGCCATATTGACTGTGCCAGTCCCGATCCCGACGACTGTTTTGGGCACAGCCCCCTCATGGACGACCGTTTCGGCAAACTAAGCGAAGACAGTGATTTAATGTACAAGCGCTGTGGTGTAAGTACTTTTCCCCGCTCTCCTCCTGCCGTTTTGTGTTCATTCCCTGTTTTATGTCGATGTTCACTGCAGGCGCTAAACAAGAAGGAACACAGAGGCTGCGATAGCCCGGACCCTGACGCCTCTTATGTCCTCACCCCCCACACTGAAGAGAAATATAAAAAAATTAATGAGGAGTTTGATAATATGATGAGAAATCATAAAATCGTAAGTAAAATGTTTCTGCTTGGCTTTTGTGGCAACAGGATTTTTATTCCTCCCCCTTTTTTGGTTCAACTTTTTCTATATTTTTCATTAAACCCACCCCAACCCCTCCTGCCCCATACATACACACACACACACACCCCCCAACCCCCACCCCACTTCGTCGACCGTAATGAACAAACATGGACTGTCCAAGCATAACCCTTTTTTTAGTTGATTGGAAATATATTTGTTTCCTTTCTTGTTCTTTTTCTTTTTTTTGTAGATTACTAAGTGTCACACCCTGATAAGATCACATTGTGAGTCTGGGCGTCCCGGCTGGAAAAAAGTCTTTTTTTTTTCCACCATCTGTGCGAAAGACGTTTTTCATATCCCAAACGCGGACGAATCGATTTTTAAATGATATTTTTTGCCCAATTGGAGAGATGCTGTATTTTACAGCTTCATTAAGAGCCTGAGAACTGGAATGCAAGACCTTGTGAGGTGCCCCCACTGACTCATGTATCCATCGACCTACGCTTCTGTCTTTTTCCCGGAGCAGATCTGGAAATCGGATCTTGCCGGGAGACGGTCGCAACAGCCAGGGTAGTGCGGAAGGGCGGGAGGGCGATTTGGCATCACGCCCTCGAGTCGAGAGGCAAGAGCGCTCACGGTGCCCTCTTCCCATCACCTGATACAAACCCCGCCCTCATGCCCTTCCCACTTCCTGTCAGGTGACCGCACGAGACACGTCCTCCAATCGCGCGATTGCGTTTTGCGCACGGGGGTACTCATGCACTGACCACCCGGAGCGTCCAGACTCTTTCAGTCGGCTTTCTGAGCTGCTGGCGAACCCCGAAAACAAGCAGAACCATTCCCCTTCCTGTTCAAGCCTGCAGGATGCACAATGGTGATCTTATTGTGGTGGACAATAGTAATAGAATTTTGCACCAAATCTTTTAAAATTGCTGGAGTTTGCACTGACGGTAATTAGAGAACTGCAAAGCACCACGTTTTTTTCTTCCTTTTTCATGCCATTAACGTACTAACGAGAGCACTAACTACCTCACCGTTTTACGCTGTGAATGCCGTGATCTCACCGGTACTGTAGCGGTCACTAGCGCTTGGGATAGTCCGCACTGCATCGAGAGAACCTCCTTCCCGCCCCTGACTCCAGACAGCACACCTGGAGCCCTCCAGACAGTCAAAATGGCCGCCCATTTTGTCACGGCAAAGTCTCACAAAGGCTGCTTTGAACAAAAATACGAAACAAATAAGAAAGAAAGAAATGTAAGTGTGGTGCTGACTATCATTAATGCTGGCTGGGCTGACCGGTTGTCACAGGAGCCACCGCGCCAAACCTGCATGGCACTGGAACCTTTTTCACAAACTGTGTCTGTAAATAAAAGATTTGTGTGGTGTTTCTGAATAAGACACAGGGCTGTGTCTGTGTGATCTGAAAGGGACAGAAAGACGTTCCTTCTTCTCCCCGCGGGTTGTCCGCCGTGGCTCTGGGGACTTTCCCTCGGATGTGGGTGACATTTACAGAGCATTCCCCGTTCGTTGCATCCCTCCCCCCTCGTCTGTAAACGCAAAAAAGCCTGTAAATCAAAGTTACTTCACAATTGGCATTTGCTTAATGGAAATTCCCACATTGCCTGTCTGCGTTAGGCATGCAATCAGCCAAATTGCGGCTGTGGGGCCTGTGTTTTGGGCTCGGGATGGGGTGTGAATTGCACAGGGGGTGATCGCTCTCTCTAGGGGCAGCGGTTCCCAAACTGGGGGTCAGGACACACTGCTGGGTCATAAGAGGGATTGGCAGGTCGTGAGACAACGTTATACGATGTGGAGATTATGATTTACTGTATATTATATACTTATACATGCTCTGAATTCACAGCAGTCAGGATAAACAGTGCCCTAGTTGCACTGCCCTAGTTACAGTGTAAATGAAGTTGTTTGATATGTTAAAAGAACACGTAATGTAGAGTATATCTGAGCATGTACCAGGCTGGTTTAGTAAGGGCCAGGGTCACAGCGTTTGGGAATGCTCTGTGGGTGTCCTCTGTGGACCCGTGTGTCGCCGCTGGTTAGGTTACCACCTGCGTTCTACACCAGCACTGCTGCAAGTCATTGATCTTCTGCACCTCTGTCTCTCCCTCCCTCCCTCCCTCCCCCTCTCTCTCCCTCTCTCTCCCCCTCTCTCTCCTCTTTCTCTCTCTCCTTCTCTTTCCCTCTCTCTCCCTTTCCCTCCCTCTCTCCATCTCTTTGTCTCTCCCTCTCTCTCCCTCTCTCTCCCTTTCCCTCCCTCTCTCTGTCTCTCCCTCTTTCTCCCTTTCCCCCCTCCCTCCATCCCTCTCTCTCTCCCTTTCCCTCCCTCCCTCCCTCCCCCTCTGTACTCCCCCTCTCTCCCTTTCCCTCCCTCTCTCCCTCTCTTTGTCTCTCCCTCTCTCTCCCTTTCCCTCCCTCTCTCCCTCTCTTTGTCTCTCCCTCTCCTCTCTCCCTCGCTCTGTCTCTCTCTCCCTCTCTCTCTCTCTCTCTCTCTCTCTCTCTCTCTCTCTCTCTCTCCCTCCCTCCCTCCCCCCCTCGCCCTCTGTACTCCCTCTCTCCCCCTCCCTCTCTCCCTCCCTCTCCCTCTCTCCCTCCCTCGCCTCTCTCCTCTCTTTGTCTCTCCCTCTCTCTCCCTTTCCCTCCCTCTCTCCCTCTCTCTCTCCTCCCTCTCTCTCTCTCTCTCCCTCCCTCCCCCTCCCTCCCTCCCTCTCTCCCTCTCTCCCCCTCTCTGTGTCTCTCTACAGCCCAACACTTTGCCGCAGCAGAACTTCTCCATGCACGTGGCGGTGCCGATGTCGAGCCCCGGCTCCCTCTCCTATAACCCCGGCGGGTCCCTGGGCGGATCCCAGGCGCTGGCAGCTGCGGCAGCGTCGCTAAGCGACAGCGGGATGCTCTCCCCTCCCCAGGGGTCCCTGCACAGGAACGTGGGCTCCCCCGGGGGCCCCCAAAGGCCCCCCAGCGTGGGCAGCACAGGTTAGAGTGGGCCTTCATTATCCCTTTCACCTCTTTCCCTCTCCTCTTTCTCTCTTTCGCCGCCTCTCTCCCTCCTCTCCCCTTTTTGTCTACTTCCTTTTTTAAACACCCAAACCAGAAACCTTCTGCAGAATATTCTGAGCTTCTTTTCAGATAACTTTTTACATAATATCCATTTTATTTTCAGGTTGAATCCATCACTATACATCCTATCCGATATAATATTTTAGGCAATGAATCAGTGTTGTTATTTCTGATGGCAAAGAAAAGAGTGTCCCCTGTTGGAGTATTCGTGCCACAGTAAGTAGCTGAGAGTCACAGAGTCAGAGGCATGTGGCATGTGGTGAATGGTGTTGTTTTCCGGAGGGTGGGGCTGTTTTTATGCATCTATTTGCAGTGCGGCTGATATGACTCTTCAGTTCACACCTCTTTGGGCTGTCGCCGCTGTCGGCCGGAAGTGAAATTAATTAGTCATGTTTGGAAAGCGGTAGTCATGGCTACGGCGGACAGCGGTGATCTCAGCGCCGTGCCGCCAGGCCACTGATTCGTCACTGTTCCCCTGCCCGCCTCTGAGCCCTGTTTTAAAGAGCCGCGATTTCGGTATCACTCACAGAACATCCCCCACGCCCCGTGCCATGTGCGACAAATAATCTACGCCCAAATCGAGCAGCGCATGGCGTGGCAGCGCGCACTCTTAAAGGCGGAGGGTGCGCTTATGGGGGTAATGGCAACACACACACACACACACTCAAGCGCACACACACACGTGCACACACATACTCACACACACACACTCAAGCACACACACACACACACACACATATTCACACACACACACACACACTCACACACACACACACACATACACACACATGCATGTATTCACACACACACACACACACACACACACACACACACACACTCACATTCACAGACAGGTGCGCATGCACACACACACAAACACACAGCATGCTGCTCTCTCCTTCTGAAACCTCTGACAGACCCTGAGTGCTTTGATGGTCTGTCACTTTCAGTGTAGAGTGAAAGAAAGAAAGGAAGTGTGTGGGAGAGAGAGAGAGAGAGAGAGAGAGATCACACACACAAACACACACAAAAATAATTGATCGTATTTCCAATCCTGTTTTGCCTCTTTTGTTGCTTTTTACACCGGGACCAAAGGGGGCATAGCAGTAGGAGCAGGGCGCTGTTGTTTTGAGGTGGTGAAAATCCCCAAAGCGTGTAGCGCAGTGATGCCCTCTGTCCCTTGTGCACAAAGTGTGTGGGTCTCACACAAACAACACGGACTAACCTCAGCCTGAGCCTGGCCAGGTATAGTGTGTGTGTATAGCAGATGTGCATTTCTATGAATAAATATCCTGCCACACCCATTGCCTCCTGTACCCCCCCACACTCCATGAAAGGAGAAGACAGTAATGTAAAATACTGCTTTTGTGGGAGTTCAGATGTGTAGTTAGGTAGTAGGTTTACCATTGACTCTGTCTACTAGTTGAGGTGTGGTATTAATAATTAGGCTCCTTTACCCAATAAGAGGTTCCTTTATTAACAGTAATAGATCTATATATATACATATATACAGGTAACTGACAAAATAAAGGAAACACTTGAGTAAATGAAGGGTTCTGGTGGAGCATGGAAATGATGTAAACCATATGCCATGGCCGTCGCAGTCACCAGATCTCAACCCAATTGAACACTTTTCTGAGATTCTGGAGTGGCACCTGAGACAGCGTTTTCCACCACCATAAACAAAACATCAAATGATGACATTTTTCATTGAATAATGGTGTTACATCCCTCCAATAGAGTTCCAGACAATTGTAGGATCTATGCCATGGTGCACTGAAGCTGTTCTGGTGGCTTGTGGTGGCCCAATGCCTTATTAAAACACTTTATGTTGGTGTTTCCTTTATTTTGGCATTTACCTGTGTGTGTGTGTGAGAGAGAGTATATATATACTGTATATTTATAATGTCTTGGCATTATTTATATAGTGACATTAATATGTCTTAGTTGTTGTACTACTTAGTTAGTATAATTTATGTTTCTGAGGTTTGTGGAAGACTTATTTAGATGACATATGGGAGTTCAAAGGTCGGGAAGAGGGAATCCTTTAGAGTAGCGGCGCTCTTGTTTTTAACTGAACCAGAGAGGTAGCACTGTTGAAATATGGTTGTGGTGTTTTAACCTCTCTGCAGCTGGTTTGGGTTGTGGTGTAGAGCAGTTGTTGGGGCTCTGGGCCCCTGAAGTTGCTGGTTCAATTCCAACACAGCACCCTGTTGATAAAGCACTGAGAAAAGTGCATTATCAGGCCTTGAGTACAAACACAGCGTACAAGATGGATCACAGTGCTGGTTAAAGGTATGAAAGTATCAGCAAAGCAAATCACTGTGCAGACAGGATGTCGTCAAGCATAAAGAGCAAGGCTCTTTAACCCTGGTCCTGGAGGGCCACAGGGTGTGCAGGCTTTCATTGTTACTCAGCACTTAATCGATGAATTAAAGCAGTTGAAAAAACCAGCAGACCCTGGGGCCCTTCAGGACCAAGCCTGGAGACCACTGATATAGATCGATCTGAAATAACTGAACATCAACCAATCTATTTCCTCATGATATGATTCATATTCATCACTTCATTTTGAGTAAAACAAAGAACGTGTCGCTCGGTACTCTTGAACCGATCCAAAGCATGTCTCTCCGTATAAATATTTCACTGGGTGTTTACTGGCTGTCTGGCAGCCGGGCTGGAAAGGGAGAGCCTGTCCTGAGCTTCTCTCCTTTCCTCTTCCGACCGTCTCCGATGTCCTCAGCTCACCCTCGTCTTCTCTCCTCTCCTCTCCTCCTCCCCTCCTCTCCTCTCCAGCCACAGTGAGACCCTGAAGACTCACACTCTCCATGCTGGTGCAGTTACTCTCTCTCTTATCCGAAAATAAAAACAAAACAAAACAAAAAAAGACTTACATTTATTTCAGTACAGCGTATATGTACCTGAAATTCATCGACAAATTACGAATTTGTGTTTACTATACTGCATGGTATGCATACTGTACATTTGAAGTGTGATTCCAGCATATTACCCCTTTTTTGTTCAAGGTATGTATATTTTATTTTAAAGTAATGAAATTGTTTTGGAGTTCATTTTTGGGCCTGGCTTGTGTCAGGCGTGTCATCACCTAGCCAGTGGCTAATAAATTGCAGGTAATTTGCCTCGTTATTCACAGCTACGGTTAAACCATCCGCAGCACAGTCAACTGATTGAACTGGTGAAACATTAGAGGCAGTGGCCATTGGTGCAATTTCCATAGTTGTGAGTCTGGTGTATTTTGTATGTGAAGTAAAATTAGTAAAAAAAAGTTAAATTCTGACATCTCTGCTCCGATATTCATCCTATGTTTTATCCAGTTTTTAAAATGTCGAAAAACCTTAATAAACGTGAATGAGAAACAGTAATGTAATCTGAAAATGAATTTTAAAACAGTACTAAATGTTGAATATCAAATATGCCTTTTTAAATGAAATATTCTATATTTCAAATTGAATGTTAACTCTTAACATTTCTTTACTAGAAAACTTTTTTTTCTTTTTTTTCTCAAAAATATGTATCATGCATTTCACATTGTGTTACTATTATTTTTTATTTTTTATTTTTATCCATTATTTATTTATTTATTTTTAATGACAGCCACACAGGAGCCGAGGTGGGGTCACAGTACAGATTATGTACTGAGCTGAGATTATGTACATTTTTTTTGTGATCATACATTTTATTATTTATAGTTTTCTTTGCCTCAGTTATGTTTCACATATCACACATCACATAGACTGCTAATAAACAATCGCCAAAAAATGAAGATGGCAAAACAACTCTGCATTATAAAATTTCTCAGTCAAAAAGTGTGTCTCAAAAGCAAATAATAGATTTTAATGGATGAAGATGGTTAGGAGTATTGTAAAGAAAAGACCTAGCTATTGTAGAGTAGATTACATTTGCGTTACATAATTTTTTTTTTTAAAGCCATCTGGCTAGCTGTTTTAGAACTGCACAGGCTTCAGGTGCCCTAAGACGATCGTGGAATGTGATGACATGTTGGGGCAACCCCCCCAGTGCTTTTGATAAAGAGACGGGGAGAGAGGGGCGCTCTAATGAGTGGGCGAGGGTACATTTCAGGACGGCAGCTGCTCGTTCCTTTTGCCCTGTCGGCGTGAGCGCGCGAGCTGTCAGATCACTCAAGGACGCGCCCAAGGTTACGCGTCCAACTGTTCCTTCCTGACAGTAACAAATACCAGGGTCGTCCCTGCGCTCTCTCTTTCTCTCTCTCCCTCTCTCTCTGAAGAGACGTCCTCAAACACTGTCCTCAAAACCGCCAACTCACTGTCTGTCATTATGCTGGAAATTAGTCTGAAGAGACGTCCTTACAAACACTGTCCCTCAAAACTGGCCAACTACGCACTGGACATTAGGAATATACAATACATCATTATTAAATGACCTATGTATAGGAGTTTTATTCATTTTATTTTGGAAGGGTCAGGTGCAAGGGTTCCGAAAGGTGTGAAATCTGTTGACCTGAATTTCAGCAGCCTTCATTCAATCCAGTTTTTGATGTGCTACGAAGCGTTAGTCCGAATCGCCCCAAATTACACATTTTCACATTTTTTCAGTTGGTGATGACAATTATGATAAAAATAAGAATGGAATAACAACTATAATATTGATAATAATAACAACTTCATATGAGCGCTTTTCATGCCACAGAATCAAAGTGTTTTACAATACAGAGAGAAGAATTTTATAAAATAGGTCTGCCATATGGAATAAAAATAGACATCCATTTATTAAAAAATAACAAAAAGACAACAAACATACCAAAATATAAAGAAAAATACAGACAGAAATGTTGTAATTAAAAACGGTTGGTAGATATACTGTATTAAACGGTTAGTAGAGATACTGTATTAAATGATTAATAGGGAAGTGTGTGCAGTCAGATGAGTTGTCCAGACTCTACACTGAGATAAATAAACAAGTCGTTTCCCGTTTCCTTGAAGGTGGAAACCCCACCCAACCCCTGCTCCCTCTAGATGCTTCCTTCTCTCAGTGGACAGGTGCATCTGTTTGTCCGACACCATAGCGGCCCTTATATGGGCAGAGAGTCTGCAAGTTGTTTGTCCCAGCCCAGTCCCGCTATGTGCCAGTGTCCCAGCCGTGACATCACTCTGAGTCCTCTGTAAACAATGCCCTGACAGCCTGTCAGCTGATGGGCGGCGGCATGTGTGTGTTAGCCATGTCCCTGTTGGATAGCGAACACACACACACAAACACACACACACACACACACTCACGCGCAATCACACTCACTCCCACACACAAACACACACGCACGCATGCACACACACAGTCGCACATACATACACAAACACACACACTCACGCGCAATCACACTCACTCACACACAACACACACACGCACACACACACACACACACTTACGTGCAATTACACTCACTCACACACAAAAACACACTCTCACACTCTTACACACAATCACACTCACTCACAAACACACACACACACACACACACACATGCAATCACACTCACTAACTCACTCACAAACACACATGCACATACATATAGAAATTCTATAGTAGTAAATATCCCCCACTTCAAGAGCTGAATACATTTTAGATAGTAAATTAGCAGGAAACACTAATAATGTGCTAATACTAATAATATGTAGTACCTATTCATTCTATATTTATATGTGTTTATATATGTTGACAGACTGACCCATCAATCAAATGAACCCAGAAGTATCATATGCAATTATGCCTTAATAATATGAAACCCTTTATTATCACTGGTGCAAAAAGGTGAACATTGAAACAAAACATGTCCCCCTTTCCATTGATAGAAAACTATTGAAATACTATCAAAGGGGCATGTCTTTGCACAATTGGTAAAGAATACAATGTTGGGAAATGAACAGTTTTTAATTATAAGAAGGGCCAAAGATAGCGGAGTCACTGAAAAGGAGATTGTAGTATTGTTTGGAAAGCCGAAAAAGAAATAAAATATTGAATGTTCTCATCAGATCCCGATTACCGCTGGTTTGATTATTGTTTCATTTAAGGTTAATATCTACAAAATGAGAGTACCCTATTTTAAAAACAAGGCTACAGTGATGTAATGATTCCAATCAACAAAGGATTACATTTATACTGTAATTCTACTGTACTGTATATAAATATACACTTTCATAAGTATAAAAATTTTTACCAATATTTTTGTCTTGGATTTCACTGAATAGGGATACTGCTTTTTGTAACAGGGGTGCATGCTTGCTCAGATTTGCAGGGAAATGTGTGACCGCGCACCTGAATAAGCAAACAATACAAAATAAAAGTACTAAAAAGGTGCAAAAAAATAAAGCCCACAGTCTTTGATCACGACTGACCGTTTTCATTTCCTTAAAAGAAAAATGTGTTAAAAATAGCATAGAAATCCCATCTGAAATATCACTGTAATGGTTTAATATGAATGGGGCACTCCTCCTGTTGGTTTTGTTGGCGTATGAAGGACAGCGTATTGTACTATAACTCGTTTATTGGTGTTGAGGAGGGCTGTGTGGATGTGCTGTGTTGTTTATGAACGAGTGCACAGCGTGGCCTCCTTTTGGGGCTCTCATGCCAGTGCGGGTAGGAAGCGTTGGCTCTGTGGGGGGGCCTCTGTGGTGGCGTCTCAGGCTTTTGGTCGAGCCTGCCAACGCCGTTTGTCCCAGGTTGAGTGGGACCCTGGTCCGTGTTCAAATACTCCTCTGGTCTCTCTCTCTCTTTCCCTCTTTCCTTCTCTCTCTAGATCTCACTCCCTCTGTCCTGCTCTGTCTCTATCTTTCTTTTCTTCTTTTCTCTCCCTCCCTCTCTGTTGCTCTCTCTTCCACCCTATCTCTCTCACTCCCCTATTCTACTTCTCCCTCTCGCTGTCCCATTCTGTCTCTCCCTCTCTCTCGCTCCCTCTCTCCATCATTGTGCGGCTTGATATCGCTGCTAAGAGGGCTTACCAGAACAAGACATGTCCTCACAAAATGCCCTGGCTCTGTGACTAAACCCAGGGAATGATAGCTGTGATCCAGAACCTAATCCCAGTAAATCTTCCACGTCTCATCTTCCCAAAGAAAGCTACGCTGATGGGGCATAACCCCTCCTTGGCAAACTAAAGACTGTGGCCTGCCCTAAATACGCACTGCTCTTGAAATTAAATGCTGAATAGGTGATGTCAAGATCTTTGTGAGGACGCAAACGACATGTAGCGGATTGCCTCTGCGTCTCTTTCTCTCTCTCTCACAGCGTATTTTCTGCTCACGAAGGCGGCGTTTGCTTTACAATGCCCCTGATGGGCATGGCTGAAGTTGGGAGTCAGTCAATGTTCTGTGAAACCCTCTCACTCACATTCATAGTTTTTTTTTTTGTCTCTTCATTTTTTTTTCTTCTTTTTCACAAATTGGGCCACTCCTCAGAACACTGACACACAGTGAAAAAGTTATTGTAAAAAAGTAGTTCCAGAGGAAGGAAACAATAATGCCTTAGATAGGGCATCATATACAGTATATTGCATTATCACAATCAAGATAATCAGATGGTTGAAATGTTGGAAACACGTTTGCATGCATTGCGACGGTAGAAGAACCAATGGTCTTTTGCATTGTTTTGTTGCAGATTTATTTTAGGTTTTTTTCTGTAATATGGTTAATGTTACTTTTTTACTCACTGAGAGGTGGCTCTTTCTTCCCCCAATGAGAATGGCTGGTGCTAGGCATTTTTGGGGGTAAAAAAAACTGCTTGACCTTGGGAGGGTGCTCTGCAGGTGACCAGATGTCTCTCAATCAAGACCAGGTGCAAGGGGAGGGGCAGAGGCAATAGTGAATGAATGTGGGGGCGAGGTGTGTGTGGGGGCATTTCTGCGTGTACAACCTGGCGCTGTGAAGCCTTTGGCTGACAGACACAACCAGACACCCCCAACCCCCCTTACCTCCAGCCTCTCCCCGTAGTCGTCTCTTCCCTGGGAGATGCTGTTTCTAATGACAGCGTAATCCTGCGTGCTCACCAAACTGAGCTGGCCACCCTCTGCCTCAGCCGCTGAAGCTGATTGGCTGAGATGGGCGGGCAGGCTGACGGCCCCCGCGATGCTGTCTGGCGTGGAGGATGGCGGAACGATCCAGCGTGCGGTGTTCCAGTCGGGCGCAGCCAATGCAGGGTGTTACCCCCTAACGTCTCGAGCAAATTGCCCCACCTGCCCCGACTTTGGCCAGCGTTCACTCTGCATCTCAGCCTGACGGTCTTTCTTTGAAAGCGTTCTTTGAAAAGGTTCTCTGCCAAGAAAATTGTACGACCCCTGCAAAATGTCATCCCCTGATTACCATCTACTGTAAACGCAAGAACATCCATTGTTCTGTCCCGTGGAAAGCAGATTAACATCCACTGTGAACCAGCCTGCACTGTACTGTACTGCACTGTACGATATGGCGGTTCAGCTGTGTGCCAACTCGGGCGGAACACCATTGTCAGAAAGCGTGTTCATTGTCTCTTTGTTTAGGTTGTTTGGAAAAAAACTGCGTTTAGCGCCTTGAATGAAAGGTTGTGTTAACAGGAGAGTCAGCAAGCGTCCTCCCCGTTATGCAACGCGCCCACAAACTGTGCACTTCTCATTAATATTGAAGAGTTGCAGGCTCTTGAAGAGCAATTACAAGAGCTTGTGTATATGGCAAAAACAGTCTATTTCTGTGCACACCCATCCATCTCTGTCTGAGGGGGGCACAGAGGTCCCCTCTGTTCCACATCGCTTTGTACTTAATGAATCCAAAGCTGATTTTTTTATTATTATTTTTTTTAAACAGTCTGCGACACGTTGTAAATGATATTTATTTTTATTCAAAGGTGCGTTCTCTCCCAACTAAAATATGAATACTTGGCAAAGCCGCGGAGCACTTTTGCCTGATCAGATTGCTCCGTCTTCCGTCTCTGCCAACAAAACAACACCACCGCTTTCGTAGTACAGCCATCGTTAAGCCCATTAATTAAAACCATAATTATAAATGGGTCTTATTTCCACTTAATTCATTGTAAGGCAACGCTTTTGAATTCGAGACCCATTAACCATTTTTATTTATGCGCCATCCCCTTCCCCCAACAGCGGTGTTTGGTAACGTTGCTGCTTTCGTTAATGATATCTTCATCAAAGTTTGGAGGTTTGCAATTCATTTTAGTGAAAATCCATTCTTTTGTTATTAACCGACATGTTTTGTTTCATTATTTTTGTACTCTACAAAGGATGAATTATCTGTGGTATGAAACCATTCCGTGATGCAACTCCAGGCCATAGAAGAAGGCGGCTTCAATTATTTACGACACTCTGGGCCAGATTTACTAAAGGGATATGACTGCTTTTCCAACGCAAAAGAAGTCGCTACAAGGTTGTGATATCTACGTCGGATTTACTAAACAGTCGCAACGAGCCAAATCGCCATTAGGATGTAATTTTCGGGCGTTAAGTCACTTTGCGACTTTCCTTTAGATGAACAGTTAAATCTGTTCATGCATATGTATTCCTGGGGTGAACGCGTTAAAACAGGGTGGAGATTTAGTCAATTAGGTTAAGTATTCCGTCTGATTTGCTTAAGAAGCATGCCTTAATTGCTACTCTACTCTTTACATTAGAACTCTTGAAACCAGGTGGTATTTTATGGCCGCATATTGCCTAGGTATTTCACTATTCCCGTTTTGTATTGCGCTTTCCGAGGTGCTAGTTGCGATGCAAAACAAATAATCACGAATTTTGTTGCAAAGTATCCCGCTTCATGTCATGACAGCTTTATCCTCAGTAAAACCTGTATCTACAAACAGCTAAGTCAGATTTGTAAATATATATTCTATAGAGCATACGTATTATTCACTAGAACTTGAAATAAAAATTATATGAAAGGACGCAGGATTTCTATTGACCAACTTGTCATCAGATAGCAGTCGGTATAAAAACGCAGTTCTGAATTTGAACAACTATCTTATTGTGCCTATTCAGTCAGGAGGGTTTATAATGAATTGTGAATACAGTTTTACTCTGCTCTGCCCATCACAAGTTTATCAGTTTCTTTATTCTTATTCGAATATTATTTCCTTGGTTGGACCACCGTCTTTTTCCCGCATTATGTTGTTATGCCTAATGAATACATTTCTTTCATGATCTCGCTCAATTTTCTTTTGTTGTTTTCTTACGCTATAATACGGGTTGTGACGCTGTATCTCGTTGACCAAAACCAAAATATTTCCTGATCTGTAAATGTAAGTTTTCTTTCTCTAGTTGTTATAAATATATATAAAACATATTTACATGAAAATTAATATTACATCCACGCGCTGTTTGTTTCAGCAGTGTTTCCCATATGTGGTACCATTATTCGATATCCACCTGCCGATATCAGCACGTAAGCTGCATGTTAAGCGACTACCTCACATGGTTGGTCTTGTTGCATTGCTGGAGCTAACTGGAGGTGGTATAGATTTGAATGGAGGGTTATTTTTCTCTCTCTGGTCTGGGAATCAGGCCTCTGACTGAGTGGAGTTCTTCTGTGTTCTGCAGTGAGCCTGTAGTGACTAATTGGCGGCTTTCATTCTGGATTGCCTCCACACAATGACATCATACCCCTGTGATCATTATCAGGCCCCTGCTTCTGAACCATGTTCCAGTCATGTCAGGGTTTTTTCATGACACCCCCCCCCCCATTGACTGTGTCCCTCCCCTCTGTCATTTCCTTAGTTTGTTGCTTGTTTTAGCTATTCACACTTCCTTTGTAACAACACATTATTTATAGGCACTCATACTTTTTTTGGCAGAGCGTTATAAAAAATATATATATTTTGTCCCAGGCACTTTGCACTCTGTCTAAAAAATCTGCTCCACTTTATACAGCTCTCAGTGTGTCCTTAATAAATAACTGCGATCAAAGCTCTATGCACGGTTAATTGTTCATTTCAGACTCCCATCTCACGGACTAACGAATCTAGGTGAGTGTAATGAATCTGGAGTAAGCGGCAAGTTATCACTGAGTTAGGGTTGACTGAAGGTTAACATTTGAGTGGGGCGGCACATTAAAAAATGAAAAATGTGTTTGGCAAAGGGAAAGCTATGCAGAATGACTCTGGATGTGTGTTGTTGAAGGTGGGGGCAAAAGTTTCAGTCATAAACATGGTAAATCATAGCCTCACTCCGGTCCCCAATCCATCAAGGTGTAAGCAGTCCAGGGTCTCATTTGTCCGATTGAGAAATGACTGTGTGTCTTGATTCATGAATCTGGTTGTGTCAGAATTTTGGGACAGAACCAATCGCAAAATCGTCCTACACGCGCGGTGTGAAAAATAAAAAAATTAGAGATGCACCGATCGATCGGCCTCTGACCGGAAATGGCCGATTTTCAGCTGATCGGCCTCAATCGGTGACTTGATCCCGATCACTCCACATAGCCGATTCTGTGCGCCGGTTGGCTCCTCGCCCCCTCTTTTCACGTGACGTGCGCGTACCCGTGAGCCAATGCAGACAGATCAGATGAGCGCAGCGCTGAACACTTAAAGCTTTCAGTTTGTCATACATGTCAATCGAAAATAAGCCGCGGAGGAACAACCTCGAAAACGTTCGGAACGACCAACCTAATCATTTAGGTTGACCAACTCGTTTTTCTACAGTACCGTAGGTACCGGGGTTAATTAATAATTAACTTCGTTGCGCTAGTTCGGTTCCTCTGAACCATTTTCCATTAATAGAACATGGTGGTAGTGCATACACTTGACGTAATAATGCCCTGCTGAAGCACTGAATTGCACTGAAATCATTATGTTCGCTAATGAGTGACGTTATGAAACAGTGCTATTCACTCATACAAATCTAACTTATTAGACCTAATGATAAATTCATCTAACGATTTCTAGCTAAACCACAGCTGTGCGTTTCCACTATCAAACAAACTCAGAAACAGCAAGCATCGCCTCTTTTCCAATTACTCCTAGTTTGAAACATTTTTATCTAGGCTTTGAAGCTAGTTAAAGTCGTAGTCGTTAGGCTACCTGACTCACGCAAATAACGAAATTCTGCTGAAGAGCGGCTTGTTTCAATGCCTTTGACAAGCTCCGCAACTGAAACATCCGCCCTTATATCGCTACAAGTGTTTTCCATTGCACTATATAGAATTGGGATCTACTCTAATCCACCTCTAGCAAACAAATTAGTCTAGCGCATCATAGGTTCGAACTAACCTGTTTTCCATTAGCATTGTCGCAATAACTTTCTGATGCACATCAAGTTGAAGCCATATAATTATTTAATGGAAAAAGGGCTTGTGTCATCTGTCATCAGAATATAACGTTAGTGTTTTAAATAAATATTTCCGGACTAATGGTCTGTCACCATGTCAGTACATTTAAACTACCGGTACTCTTGTTTCTTTTTATTTATTACTTAAAGGCTACATGCCACTGTTGTTGGATTCTCTTTTATTCATCATTGAATTTAATTTGCACAAAAAAAGAAAAGCTCTGTCCAGTAACCTGGAACACTTTTTTATTTTGAAATGTGTTTTAGTGAGACCTACCTCATGCTTCTGACCTACCTCAGAATTGTCAATCTTAATTTTCTATTAAAGCAAAGTTACAAAAATGTTTGTGTAAGTTGTCAATTATTGTTTTTAGGAAAAAATCGAATCGCCAAAATCGGTATCGCAAGTCAGACTAATCAAAAATTGGAAATCGAATCGCCAAGAAAATCGCAATCGGTGCATCTCTAAAAAAAATCATGTTTGTGTAGTTTCTTGGAAATGGACGCAGCGATATTACATTTCCTGACAGCTTTCTTCAGAAATGTGGTTTAGTGAATGCTATATCAGTGCTCTTGTCTAATTGTGTGAACCGGATTAACCAGATACTCAGCTGCTTATTCTTCACCTGAAATGTACCATTTCCATGCATTTTCTGAATATTCGTCAAGGGGCGTGGCCACAGACTCAAATGTGGCAGTGGATGCTTTATCCATGCGAACGCCTCTTCAAGAACACTCATAAACCGTGATATATCACTGGAAACTCCAGTGTACCAACCTGTAGTTGAGAAATAGAGAAGACAGAAGGGAAACTGGAGCAGGCCATCTGGTTGGTCTAAAGAATCATTGAGTCGCCCTCAACTTTCGTTAATATAAGGGTGTTAAACAAGGGGTTGTTCTGGTCATTTCCTGTTCGGGGCGGGGTAGGGGGGCCCCACGGTCTGCATCCTGCTAAGGCACTGTTCTAGTGTGTGGATGAGCCCCACGGTCTGCATCCTGTTAAGGCACTGTTCTAGTGTGTGGATGAGCCCCACGGTCTGCATCCTGTTAAGGCACTGTTCTAGTGTGTGGATGAGCCCCATGGTCTGCATCCTGTTAAGGCACTGTTCTAGTGTGTGGATGAGCCCCACGGTCTGGTATTGAATCCAGACTGTGCCAGTGCCGACTGTGGCCAGCAGCCCTGCAGGGAAACTGCATTATTGGAAGTAGCATCGCCCAGGGAGGGAGGGATTCTGTCGGCCGTGTTGTCCGTGTCTCGTCACACACCAGCGACCGCCGCTGGTCAATCGGACACCCACGGCCTGCAGGTATAAAGCTGCACATGAAGTGACTTCCTCCGACTCATGTCTGCGTGAGCTTAACTTGTAGACTCCGGTGTGAAAAGAAGCAGCAGCTCACATCACGTGTTTTGGACAAGAGCAACTACGCACTAGCAACACACGCTAGCAACACACGTTTCAGAGGACATGCCCTCCTGCGCTCTCTCTCGAATCGACGGCGAGGCGCTGAATGCCAACTGGTCATTCAAAATCAGGAGAGGAGAAGAGAGTTGTTTTAAAAAATGAGTTTAATTAAATAAATAAATGAATAAAAGTAAGAAGCCACACACATTTTTAAAGCAGGGGGGTTAAATCATTTTGGTTTTAAAGAGTGCTTCGGAGGAGAGTGGCCAGCTTGGTTTGCCGCAGCGCGGGACTGGAAAATGCGCCATTCCTCTGGTAGCATAACCCGTCACAGGCGGTGTGGTGCCCATTCCGAGGGGCAGGCCTGCCTCCAGACTAACGCAGGAACGTTCGCCAGGCCCTGGCAGATGGACTCACTCCCAGAGCCCTGGCAGGAAATGACTGCGTTGGGCGGGGGCGAGAGAAAGCAGCCCAGTGGATTTAGCCGCATTGTCTCCTGAGCATCATGCAGGAAAACAGGAAAATGATGGAAACTCCCTCATTCATTCTCAAGATGAATATCAAGCGGAGTCAGTGACATTTGTTGACGAAAGAGGGGTTTTGCTTTGTTTTGTTTTGTTTTTTTAAACGGTGGTGAAGTCTATTGGTTTTGTTAGGCGGGGCGGGGGGGGGGGTTCACCTCTGAATGAAGAGAATATCGCAATACTGAGGTACTGGGAGCAATTTCACATTCAGGTGAAAAGTGCTGAGTTTGGTTTTTGGCCCATTATTATTCTTATTTATTTTCAGTAACCAGACACCGGAGTTCCTGTATTTGTTTATGGAAGGTGTGATTTTGGTTTATGCAGGTTAAACGCAGAAGTATATAGTTACGCAGCCTGCGGGGAATTCAAACAGTGTAAACTAGCAGATGGTGGCATGACACCTTTTTTTTTTTTTTATAAAAACACTGCCTAGCGCTGGCATTGCTGCAGGCTTAGAGGGAAGGCTCATTCTCGCCAGGATGTGAGCTTTTGTAACGAACTGGAGGAAACAGCAACACCAGGGATCCAGCGCACCCCTCCTCTTTCTCAAGGCGTCGCAGCTGCGAGAGTCAACTATGGAACGACGTACAGTTAAAACCGCAAAACTGCTCCTCTGTACTTTTTACTGTAGCTTTTAGATTGTAATTGTATCCCCCCAATTCACCGATTGGTAATTTTTGATTGGCTGTTTGCCATCGAGCGGTTCTCAGCATTGTTGTGTCTCCTTCAGCAGATAAACGACAGAAACGCTCTTCTTTTTTACACTTATTTCCTTTCGCGTCATTGATAGAGCACGCCAGCTGCGGGTGCTTTTCCAAACGTGCCGTCCGCACAAAAGAGGGAAATGGCCCTCATCGGTCTCCACGGCACGTGGCTGCAGTCAAAAATAGCTCAATGAAACACGATGATCGCATCTGTAAGCGCTGAAAAGTCCTGGATATTGTGCGATGAAAAACAGAACACGGGCGGCAACGCACGGGCGGCAACGGGAAGGTAGAGGAGTCTCCGCAGAAGCAGGCAGCTGCGCTCCTCTTAAAGAGCCCCGCATGGCGAAATGGAGTTAATCCGGAATCTCCCTCTCTCTCTCACTCCCTGGATACTGGAAGTGAGGTCTAACTGAGCCATCCACCAAGAAAGAGAGAGGCTCATCAATTTTAAACAGAGGTTTTATTTTTGTATATTGACAGAGTAATTAACCCGAGTGTATAAACCCCCCCCCATGGGGCAGGGGACACTCCGGGTCGCGCTGCAGAGCACCGTAACGCCACAGCTGGGAAACGGCAGCCTTTCAGAACTGACTACAAGCTGCGCTGTGATTGGCTCCCGTTATATGCTCTCTCTCTCTCTCTCTCTCTCTCTCTCTCTCTCTCTGTCAATCAAACTTCAGAGTGAGAAAGGTTTGAGGTGTTGAAAAGATGATCTGTTCTTTTTGTAATGTTGGGTTACTTTGGTTATATTTTACTACAATAGATGAATTAGCTTTTTTTGTATTATTGTATTATTTTTATTGTGGGTTTTTTTGTGTGTCTCCTCGTTGGTCTCAATCAAAGGAGGCCTTAAAAGACCTTAAACGTATCTGCCTTTCTATCTCTCTCTCTATCTTTCTCTCGCTCCCTCTCTCTGACCCTGTGTATTTCTGTTTCCACAGGTAATGGCTTTGTGAGTGCGCGGGGCTCCCCCGGGCTGCTGGGCGTGCCCAGTGGGAACGGGCTGGGGAAGGGCATGCCCAACAAGTCTCCCCGGCCCCCCGGCGGCACCCCGACCATCGGCAGCCGCAAGCCAGACCTGAGAGTGGTCATCCCCCCTTCCAGCAAGGGCATGATGCCCCCTCTGGTGAGTACCTATCCCCCACTCCCCAAATACGCAGTGTGAATGCACCTGACCCCCTGCTGTGAGCTCGGGATGAAAACTCCCCCAACTCTATCCTGTTTCCCAAGGCGACAACTAGTCTCAGGCTTCTGCTGTTTTCTACCACATTTGCAGTTGTCGTCGTCCCCTCTCTCAGGAACATGGCGGTTCTGGTCTACTATACTACAGCATGTGATGTTAGAGTGTTTTCACTCCACCCCCCCTTCCCCACCTCCGCACCCTCCAGAAAAATGAAACAATAGTATAAGCGACGTCCCTCTGGAGTGTTGTGGGGATGTCGGGGACTTGCGTAGTGTAAGAAGGCTGTCTGTGGTACTGCCTCCAGGGGGCGCTGTACCGGAAGGCCTCACGTATACTGAGCCATGAAACAGGAGCGCTGCAGTCTCTGCAGACCAGGTTCTCCAGCTGCCCATTATTCACATTGAGACGAGAGAGTCTCTAATTATTATAATTAAAGTGGGAAAGAGCCCTGACCACACTGTGCACCTGAGGCAACTGAGCACTGTCACGCCATAAATCACAACTCACACAGGGGGAGGGAAAAGAAACACACGCGCACGCACACACACACACACACACACATGAACACACACATACAGGCACACACACACACAAACACACATTAACACACAGGCTCACACACACACATGAACACACACACATACAGGCACACACACACACACATGCACACACAAGCAGGCATACACAAACGCATGCACACACGCACACACGCTCACACACACATACACACCTGCACACCTGCTCACACACACACACACACACACACACATGCTCACACACACACACGCACACACACATGCTCACACACACACACGCACACACACAGGCTCACACACACACACACAGGCTCACACACACACATGAACACACACACATACAGGCACACACACACACACACAGACACACATGCACACACAAGCAGACATACACAGATGCATGCACACACGCACACACGCTCACACACACATACACACCTGCTCACACACACACACGCACACACACATGCTCACACATACACAGGCACACACACACACCATAGTTGCGTGCCACCGTAGCCTAGTCACAGTGTTTTAGGTAAATATTCCAGGGCATACCTGGGCGCTCCTCCAACACCTGCAGCTAGAGATAAATAACATCTGCATTTCCATGCCAATGTCTGGAGGTCACGCCCAGGTCAAAATGAAACCCAAAAGGCAGGATTGGAGAACGGGAGCCCGTGGGAATAATGGTGACTGTAACTTACAGTCTGGAATGTGTTTAGAAATGCACATTGACACTATTATTATAGTGTATGTATTTATTATTAGCTTAGGAAACGCCCTTATCCAGAGCGACTCACACAATCCTACCCATTTATATACCTTGCTCAAGAGTACAGTGGCAGTGGCCCACCCGGGATTCGAACCTGCAACCTCTGATTTACAAGCCCAGCTCCATTTACATTTACATTTACATTTGAGGCATTTAGCAGACGCTCTTATCCAGAGCGACTTACACAGTTTACATTTTCTTGACATACAATCCATTTATACAGCTGGACGTTTTACTGAAGCAATTACCTTGCTCAAGGGTACAACGGCAGTGCTCCACCTGGGAATTGAACCAGCAACCTCTGAGTTACAAGCCCAGTTCCCTAACCGTTACACTGTACTGCTGCCCCTAATGGGAAGGAACCCACTCCCCGTTTGCTTTCCTCGCAGTGGTGTGGCGCTCTTCAGGACAGGGCCATAGAGCGATCACAGCCGCCTGGTACGCCTGCAGCCCGCCGTTAGGTCATAACGGGGTTCAATTAAATCATGTGACCCTGTGACAGGAGTGGGATGGGGGCTTATCCAGGGCAGATAATACGGGCTCGCCCTTGTCGTGTCCACCCGCCTGTATTGCCCTGGGTGGAGCGGTATTAAGGCGCTCCCTGGCTGGTCTCGGGCCACCCCGCACCGTGTTTTTGTCGACGCAGCAGAGTGCCCATCTCAGACAAATCTCCACCCCCTCAGCCCTCCTGCCTGCTGTCCCTGCAGCTTACGCCGTATCCAGGCAACGGGGCTCTGCAGAGCGAGCGCACTGATGTCATCAGGTGGTTTGTTTTTGCTGCTCTCTTGAGTCGTACCCCCCCATAAACCCCCCCCCCCCCCACCCCAAGCCACTCGATGCCAACTCCCCCCAATTTGCTACGTTTCCAATTAAAGTAAGTGGTGTTCCTTACAAATGAGCAGGAAGGGCCTCAGGATTCAGCATGTTATCGGTCTGACTGTTAAACATATTGACAAAGCTTGTGACAAGAAGGGGCTTGAGCCATAAGTCAGGTACCTTTTCTTTGTGTCTGTACACACACACACATGCAGACGTACACTCACACACACACACACACGTCTGCACACCGCACCCTCCCCCTGTTCATTTAGGCCACAGTCTGACCCTGTTACCTCCATGTTTGTGTCCAGGGCTAATGCTGTGTAATGATCTCTCTGATCAGGCGTTAAGTCAGGGCCTCTACGGTGAAAGGGCGAGCTGCTCTCCTTCCCGCTAAAGCTTCAGAAAACCCATCGAGAAGGGATGTTACAATTATGCATTCGTTCACATCCTGGTATGGGAGCCAATAGGGAAATAGGGTCCTGATTTAGGAGCCAATAGGGAAGCAGGGTCCTGATATGGGAGCCAATAGGGAAGCAGGGTCCTGGTATGGGAGCCAATAGGGAAGCAGGGTCCTGGTATGGAAGCCAATAGCTTAGCAGTGTCCTGATCTTTGTAACGGTGCCATCTTCTCTTCTTGTTTTCTGTTGTGGGCAGTCGGAGGAGGAGGAGATAGAACTGGTGAGTGTGGAGAAATGCCTGGCCAATTAAATGCCTGAAAAAAGAATGCCGAAAAAACACTGATGGAATTCTGTAATGGATGGAAAACTATACTACTGGATGTAAACAGAGCTTGAACTGGAGTGTGTGGAGTCCTTGAGCTGGCCTTGACGATGGGAAAGAAAGAGAAAGCAAGAAAGACAGAAAGGAAAAGGCAAACTCAGACAAGCCCCAGTTCCAGCGCTGTGTTTATCCACTGCATCACCATGCATGCTTCACGCTGGGCGGAGCCTCTTCTCAATGCAGCCAAGGGCAGCCCCCCGTTCGGTGCGTCCAGTTGAGTGCAAGTTGTCCGAACGGATCCAAGACAACGTCAGAGCCAGAGCTGGCCTCGAACCAAAATTATTACCCATGTTCTGCTCTCAAGTAGACAAATGATCGAACAAGCCAACGGCGCCCTTCTCAAAGGCCCGGGCTAGTGCTCTCGCCACCGAGGGCTGATCAGAAGGATCGTCCTGGTTTCGGATGGGCTGGGGCGACCCAGTGAGCTGGGTTTACTCACCATCGGGAAAGGCGGCGCTGAGAGCTGATACATTACTCTCGGGCTTCCCCAAAGGACACGCTTGTTTCTCACTCTTTTATGGCCAGCTTACAGTTCAGGTAAAAAATGAATCAGGCTGGGGGCAGATCGCTCATTCATATCGCCATTTATGTGAAGAGTGACATCATTGAGCCGCGGTAAAGATAATGGTGCAAAAACCAAGTCTCCGAAGCCTTGTTCAGAGACCGCGTTTACACTGCTCAGTGAGTTTAACCGAGGGTTCTTTCCTTTTTATCCACTGGCAATGAACCCTTTTTTTATTTTTAAACTGAGTGGATGACTTCATTCTGGATGATGTCATCCACATGGAGAGACGCCGGCCCAGATGATGTCATCTGGTTACAGAATCCCAAAACACCAGGGGGGCGTTAGCGTGCTTGTGTGCATGTGCGCGTGCGTGCATGGGTGTGTGCACGTGCATGTGTGTGCGCGCCTTCACTTTTGCGGGTGTGCGTGCGTGTGCAAGTGCGTCCATGGTCGGGTGTGTGTGCGAGTGTGGTAGTGAGTATGACGGCCCTGTGGTGTACATCCCGCTCAGTCTCTCCTGAGGGGCAGATGTGAAACTCACTCTGAAGCCCTGGTACATCGATCATATCACAGTCTTGATGAACACCCTCAGCATCAGCCTGGATTGGGCTGAGGTCAGAACTTTGAACATAAACGGCACCATACATGTGGGACTGATCATACGCCGCTCATACTCTGTCCCAGAGTACAATAAGGGCCTTGTCAGTACCCTGTTTTAGAAGCAGAACTCGCCGGAACAGGAGTCCCGTTCTGTCACTGAAGTGCGTTCCATCGAAGGAGTAACGTGGGCCGATGCGATTCCACAGGCCGCACTCTGTTCCCATTGACCGCTCGCTCCCTGGCCTTGAAGCTGGTTTAACGCTGGCACTGTGTCCTGCCCACCCCTAGCCAGCATGATCTTGAACTGTTTGCTGTGACTGACCACGCTCCTGCAACTGCATGCGTGTACCTCTCGGGGCGGGAGAGGGGGGGAGAGGGGGGGCAAACGGTGTGTTTGGCAGAGAGCAAACATAAAGTGTTTGGGGAAAGAAGGTCACGACTGCCAAAAAAGCTTTGCATGGCTCCACCCTGCACAGCATTTTCTGTGTTCTTCATTTTATTCCTCTTCCAGAACCTTGAAGGTTTGCTCCGAAAATGCTCTTCAGAAACTCGCTTTGTTCTCTCGATTCGACAGCGAGAGTTTATTACCAGAGGAAGAATGGTTCCGTTTAGAGGCCGATATATCCCTCTATTGTCTCCTGGAAGAGGTGTCCTGATTCAGCATGCAATGTGCAGACTGGATTTAAACAATCCATATTAAACCATAGCTGCACTTATTATCCATCTATAATCTTGAGCGTTGAGATTATTCCATCTGTTTGGAAATCCCTTAACTAATCACGTCACCTTTTTCATTCAGTGAAGATTGTAGTCGGCATATTTGCATAATACAATTTTTTAATTGGGGGAGGGAAAACAGATCCATATTCGAGCATGTTTTCAGATTAGTTTTGCTCTCATTCTTGACTCTTTGTCCCTTAAATCCCTGGATTAAAACAGGAAAGAATAGCTTTCTCACATGAAGCAACAGCACCGATCGGTGGCAGACGATGGCATTGCACCCAAAAATATTGCATCAGCTTTTTTATTTCTTTGAACGTTCGTTTTTTACTGGCGTAAGCACACAGCCTAGTAAACCTGTACAAGTGATTTTGCATTTCTGAGTGACAGTCAGTGGAAAAATTACTTTGCTGAATCTATGAATGTGGCTCTTAATATCAGTGTAATAGTTACTTTGCTCTTTGTTTCTGAGTAACAAGGCTTTCTGAGGGAAGCAGTGTGTGTATGTATGTGTGTGCATGTGTATGTATGTTTGAGTATGTGTGTGCATGTGTGTGTATGTGTGTGTGTATGTATGTATTTGTATATGTGTGTGTTTGTGTGTGTGTGTGTGTTTGTGTTTGTATATATGTATTTGTATGTGTGTGTGTGTGTGTGTGTGTGTATATATGTATTTGTATATATGTGTGTGTGTGTGTGTGTATGTATGTATGTGTATATGTGAGTATGTCTATGTGTATGTACTTACAGTTTTGGACTCTGACCTGTTTGTTGCAGCACACCCAGAGGATAAACAGTTCCCAGTCCCAGTCCCTGGCCACGCCCGTGGTGTCGGTGACCACGCCCAGCCTGCCGCCGCAAGGCCTGGTGTACTCCGCCATGCCCAATGCCTACAACACTGGTGAGCTCTCCTCCTGCCCCCGCACCGCCGCTCCGCGCCTCACTGCGTGACAGTGCCATACAAAAATAAAAAGATTGATTGATGACCTTGAGCTGTGGAGTGACTATGGGGTGATTGTGGAGTGACCGTGGAGTGATTGTGGCGTGACCGTGGAGTGATTGTGGAGTGACCGTGGAGTGACCGTGGGGTGACCGTGGAGTGATTGTGGCGTGACCGTGCAGTGATTGTGGTGTGACCGTGGAGTGACCGTGGGGTGACCGTGGAGTGATTGTGGCGTGACCGTGTTGAGTGACCGTGGGGTGACCATGGCGTGATTGTGGCGTGACCGTTGAGTGATTGTGGCGTGACCGTGGAGTGACCGTGGGGTGACCATGGAGTGATTGTGGCATGACCGTGGAGTGACCGTGGGGTGACCGTGGAGTGATTGTGGAGTGACCGTGGAGTGACCGTGGGGTGACCATGGAGTGATTGTGGCATGACCGTGGAGTGACCGTGGGGTGACCGTGCGGTGATTGTGGCGTGACCGTGTCCTGTGTCTTCTCCAGATTACTCCCTGAGCAGCGCGGACCTGTCGTCCCTCCAGGGCTTCGGCTCTCCCGGCGGCCTCTCTCTGGGCTCCATGTCAGCATGGCAACAGCACCAGCTGGGGCAGCTCAGCTCGCTGGTGTGAGTAACTCTGCCCTGTGCCTAACCCCCCCCCCCAGACCCCCCAAACCTCTTCCCACCCCGCCCCCATGACCCCCCAAACCTCCTCCCACCCCGCCTCCCTCATTCATTTTGGGGCCCGTGCTATAGAGGCGGTGTAGCACAAGCATGGTGTGACCCTGACGCTTTCTCTCTTTCTGTCTCTCTCTCTCTCTCTCTGCAGGGGCGGCGGTCACTTACCTCAGGGCTCCAACCTCTCCATCAACACCAACCAGAACATCAGCATCAAGTCGGAGCCCATCTCCCGGCCCCGCGAGCGCATCTCTATCACGCCCTCCGGCTTCCTGTCCCAGGCCCCGCCCCCTTCCTCCTCCCGGCAGGAAGTGGGCCGCTCGCCGGTGGACAGCCTCAGCTCGTCCTGCAGCTCGTACGACGGCAGCGACCGCGAGGACCACCGGGGCGACTTCCACTCCCCGCTGGGGATGATCCGGCCGGGGGGGGGCCGGGCGGCGACGAGCGCCAGAGCCCGTCCGTAAAGCGCATGCGCATGGATGCCTGGGTCACATAGAGTCGCCCCCGGCAACCGCCGCTCGCCTGTCACCTGTCACAAGCTAGTCCGTTTCAGGAGAGGGAGGAGGTGGGAGGTGGGGGTGGTCTAGGTCTCCTTTTTATGATATTGTTGTTATTATTATTATATTATTATTATTTAACTTTATTTCATTATGTAAGTAGAGAGAATGGCAGAGGAAGATAAAAGCCTATCTAAATTAAGGATGTTTCAAACGTAAAAAAAAAAACAAACAGACAGACAGACACAGACAGACAAACAAAAGTAATAGGACTGAATTATGTGTTCAAACAAATGTTATGAGGTACTCAATGCAAATATGTTCTTTGTTTTGCAACGGAAGTTTGCAACAGTCCAACACACACACGCACACACACACGCAAACGCACGAAACGATATAGATTATTGTAGTCACTGGTCCAGTCTGGCACTTACTTGTATTTGCTGTTTTTTTTTTTTTTTTTGTCTGTACGCAAATGACAAACAGAAGAAGTAAAGGCTGTCTGCTCACGGCGCTCATCGCGCTTCACCGCTTCACCAGGCCGACCTCAACTTCAGGTTGTTTTTTTAAAGCACAGATGTTTAAGTTCTCACATTTTTAAAAATAAGAAAAGATGTTGAGGTTATTGAGGCAGTGAGCAGTACTGTAAGCACTGTTCTTCCTGTCCTCTCCTGGGTGTGGAGGAGAACGAGGAGAATTGGGGGGCTGGCCGCATTGCACACTCTGAGATCGAGGCCAAAGGGCCGTTCCCTCTTTTGCGTGGGAGAAACAAATAAGTGATGTTATATGTCCTGGGCAAAATAAATGACCACAAACATGAAGTAAGCTCAATTACAAGTACACATAAATATTCATGTGAAAACATTCAAGAGAAAAACATATTATATTTAATATATAATTGGATATTAGTAAAAGGTTATTCTGTATTCAAAATATAAAAATAATTTGTGCTTTGAAAAGCAAGCGAAATTCGTCGCTGATATATATATTTTTTAATAAATCAAACCTTTCACCCATTTGAACTTTTAATTATGTGAAGGTCAAGTACCTGGTTAATTCAACAATTCCTTTTATTGGAAGCCAAAGCTGTGTGTTGAGACTTTTTTTTCTTTTTGTTTTGAAGATATGGATTTTATCATTTCTTTATGAGAGTTCTTTTTCTGTTTTAATTAGATTTTATTTTGCTTTATTACAAACAATAAAATGACATGCAAGCAAGACATTGAAACAATACCTAAAGCCATGAACATAAGCTGTTCTGTTTGTAAATTTCAATTTGAGCCAAACTTTTTCCTTTTTTGTTTTGTACATAGCAACTTTAATATATTATATATATATCACCTTTGGTGTAAGTACATATGTATTGTACCTTTCACCAGATTTAAGAAACAAAGTATATTTTTGTGGATTGCCGCCAAGTTTACAAGGCGAAGTCCTTATTAAGTAGAGTATTCACTGGTCGATATCTACTATTTTGTTAAATATGCTGTACTTTCTTCAAAATGGAATAACTATGGTTAGTTTTTTCAGAGGATAGTGTCTGGGTCGTCCTCCCTTTAACGGTGGTGAATGTCTATCATGGTGGAGGTGCTGCAAGGCTGAGCTTCACTGTATCTTTCTGTGAAGGAGAGCTGCAATGCTTTGTGAAATATGGTGCCGGTTGGGACACAAACCCTGTCTCACAGCTGGCCTGTGGCTGCTGAATACACTGCCTTCTATAAAACCAGAGGCCACACCTCATTTTAACACACGCACGCACACGCGCACACTCACACGCACACACCCAAACAGAACCGTACATTGTATACCTCAGACAAATGGAATTTAAAGCCAATGTCGAGCACCCTAGTGACACGCTCATCCAAGGTGATTCGAGTCGTTTCCATCTGACATGATGACGCCTGTGGCATTGACATGCACACAGATAACCTTTCAGAAGATATGACTGCCAAAAACAACGCAAAACAAACAGGCCCTGAAAATCTATGAGCTGTAACATAACATTGAAACTATTCTCCTCTATGTCCAGACGATGATGAGAGGTTTCCCAGCTGTGAAATCAGGGTCAATATAGATTTTGTTCGTAGAACAGGTTGAAACTCTCACAGCACAGACGTCGGTAATGGGAAACGTTTTTCTCCTCTCACACTCGACAGAGTTTGGCCAAAGGAAGGGGGAGTATAGCATGCCCGGGTCCTACATGCAGGGGCGTCATTTCCACCAGGGACACCGTGGACATGTCCCCAGCACTATTTGAAAACACAGATTTTGTCCCCACCACTTTTCGTAATTAAAGCAAAGGAATTTGCATTTGTCATGCATTTAAAACGAAAGTGAGGTGACTTGTACGGCAAATACGTTAAGAACCTAGATGAAAACTAACACCCCTGCCCCCAACAATCAACAATTGGCCCTGGTCCTCCACACATTTGAAATGAAAGTTACGCCACTACCTACACATATTACGTGTTTGGATTGTATCACTCCAGAGGATTCAGCAGCCTAAGATAAAAGTTTAAAAAAGAATAGAATAAAATAAATGTACCAGCCTTTATGTGATTTGACTGCCAGGCCATGTGTGTACAGTACTCAGTCATAACTTGAATTTGACTGTACAAAAGAACCCCTCCCCCTGTGCGTTTCCTCCTGTGCCAGTGCAGCCCACGATAGACTGATAAAGATCTATGCAGGCCCAATGCAGGGAGAGAGAGAGAGAGGAAGGCTCACAGCCTCCACCAATGCCAGAGAGAGTGAGTGAGTGAGGGAAGGAGGGAGAGAGAGAGAGAGAGAGGAAGGCTCACAGCCTCCACCAATGCCAGAGAGAGTGAGTGAGTGAGGGAGGGAGAGAGAGAGAGGCTGACATCGCTTGTCCACTTACCTACACAGTGTGCAGTGTACGCTCCAACCCCAACTGATAAATGCACCCGCTTTTTAAAACGGCTTTTTAAACGTGACTGTTATAATCCCCTCACCCCCTGGCTGCACGGTCTGTGACGTGCCACACCTCGGGACAGGCGTCTGCACTGCGAGATGGAGTTGACACTAACTAACCCTGGCCCCCTTGTGTCATGCGGTGACCTCAAGATCGTCATCACAGTGGGGGTGGGGGGGGGGGCGCACACTCACGGTCAGGCACACCTGTCCCCGGTTTCTGTGTTTGCTATGTCATTCCAGATATATCTTTTAAAAATGCAATCAATCATTTAATTTTACTGAAGAGCTCCAAAAAAAAAAATATATTAAAAGCAATAATTTTATTTAAACATTTGATAATAACAATGGTATTCATAAAATGAAAACCACGACAACAGCAACACATGCAAAACTGGATTGATGTCTCTGTTTGAAATCAGGGACTTCTTTTTTCCCTCCTGCTAGATTACAATAAAATAGCCATGTTCCAAAGAATTGCTGGCATATTATTTCAGGACAAATCAAGCACCTCATACTAACACCCAGATATCGCTATGACCCAGATCTAACCAATGAAATTGTCCTAAGAATCAGTAAAACTCCGTCCTCCACCAATCCCCTGTGTTGTCCACATGTGTGGTGTGCACACAAGAAGTACGTAGTGAATATAAAGAAAATATGTAGACCGATAGACGCTAATGGGGTTTTGTGCTATTTCTGAAAATCGAACATGGACAAATTAGTTTGAATGTGAAAGAAAGGGATATAAGGAAACAAAAACAGAAAAAAGAGACCTTTGTAGAAAAACTTACTCACTTTGCTGTGCGGGAGTACACTGCTTTGCGTTATGGCTTTTATAAACAGAACTATGTATTTGGTAATTGTTTGTAGTTAATAGTTCACTTTGAGAAGCTGTTTGCGGTTTGGAGGCTCAAACCGTTTGGCGGCACAAGCTGGACTTTGTTGCCATGGAGACGAAATGAAATGTCTCAGAAATCAAGAGAGAATTTTAAGTTAATCTGCGTTTTGTTTCCCTGAATGTGTTGTTTTATCTTCATTATTCAATAAATATAATGGTGAACTTTTTATCGAATGACTTAAAAATATGCTAGAGATTGTTGTACAAATTTGTATTCTGCATTCACAAGTAAAGATATTGGCTTTTACTGTGTGCATTGTAGGGTCTCGCTTATTGAACACAATAAAGATGAATAGATACGTACTGCATGCACATGTTTATGCATGTGTATTTGTTAAGCAAATGTCTCAAACATCTAAGAGGTTGTTGGCAGAAATAAATGTACTGTCGACATTTCCTTTGCATGCATGCACGTCTGTAGAATGACTTGGAGCAAATTATAGACCTTGGGAAAAGCACTCCTAGTACACTCGTACAGAAAGTTGAATCTCTTACCTGTGAGAATGGATACACTAATGCAGGAACACTACACTGCCACCAGAGGCCACACTGCTCTTAGGTGATTGAATCAGGATCTCACACAATGCATGGTAGAAAGATTGTCATCTTGTCACATTTTGACAACCCATAACCTTTTTTATGTTTACTGTCAAGCATCCTTCCTGAAGTGGGTATTTTCTTTGCTCACCTCAAGATGTGGTTAACATAAACTCACTCAGAGGAGGTTCAGAATGACATACTGCTCCCTTAAGAAAGGTGTGTGTCTGTGTGTGCATGTGAGTGAAACAGTGTGTGTGTGTGTGTGTGTGTCTGTGTGCATGTGAGTGAAACAGTGTGTGTGAGAGAGAGAGAGTGTGTGTGTCTGTCTGTGTGTGCATGTGAGTGAAACAGTGTGTGTGTGTGTGTGTGAGAGAGAGAGAGAGTTTGTGTGTGTGAGTGAGTGAGTGAAACGCTACACTGCCACACTGCCACTAGAGGTCACACTGCTCTGAGGTGATTGTATCAGAATCTCACACAATGCATGGTAGATAGGTAGATTGTCATCCTGTCACATTTTTGCAACCCATAACCTTTTACCATAACCGTTTACCGTCAAGCATCCTTCCTGAGTCACACAAGTGTTTTTTTTTTTGGTTACCTCAACATAAACTTATAGGAGTTTCAGAATGACATACCCCCTTAAGAAAGGTGTGTTCGTGTGTGTGTGTCTGTGTGTGTGTGTGTGTGTGTGTGTGAGAGAGAGAGAGTGTGTGAGTGTATGTGTGTGAGACAGTGTGTGTGAGTGTGTGTGTGAGAGAGTGTGGGTGGGTGTGAGTAGGAGAGAGACACCCCACACACCTCTATGCTGCAGGTGAGAAACCCCCATTGGAGTTGGTATCTCCTGTTCAACTGGCTCCGTTGCAGACAGCACTCACCACTGCCTGTACTGTTGCCTGGGCTTGCACAGTTGCACACACATCACAGTTAAAGGGGATGTGCAGACCGATTCTCTGGTCTCTATGTTCATCATCTGGAGGCACCATGGATGGCATGTACACACAACAATATACACTACCGGTCAAAAGTTTTAGAACACCCCCATTTTCTAGTTTTTACTGAAATGTAAGCAGTTCAAGTCCAGTGAATAACCTCAAATGGTACAAAAGTAGTTTCCTACACCATCAAAAGGCACTTGGAAACTGGAGGAAACTGACAGGAAGAGGTCTGGCAGACCCAAAGCCACAACAAAATCAGAAGACAAGTTTCTAAGAGTCAACAGCTTGCATGATAGGCGGCTTCCTCGAAGTAAGGAAGTTTCAGTTTCAACTGTGAAGAGAAGACTTTGAGCTGCAGGTTTGACAGGTCGAGTGGCAGTAAGACGACAAAATAAGAAAAATAGGCTTGCCTGGGCCATGAAGCACCGCCAGTGGAAGACTGGAAGAAGGTCTTATGGACCGGCAGTGTGGATAGGCAGGCAGTGTGGTATAATGGTTAGGGAGCTGGGCTTGTAACCTTAAGGTTGCAGGTTCAATCCCCAGGTGGGACACTGCCGTTGTACCCTTGAGCAAGGTACTTAACCTGAATTGCTTCAGTTAATATCCAGCTGTATAAATGGATTGTAAAGAAATGTAAACTGTAAGTCGCTCTGGATAAGAGCGTCTGCTAAATGCCTGTAATGTAATGTAATGGACCGATTCATCAAAATGAGAAATCACGCAGGGTTTTTGTACACCGTCGAGTAGGCGAAAGGATGGTTCCTCAGTTTGTGACACCAACTGTCAAACATGGAGGAGGAAGCGTGATGGTCTGGGGCTCTTTTGCTGGATCCAGAGTCGGCAACTTGCACAGAGTGACTGTTAACCCACGTTAACCCATTATTTGTTCCCTGAAAAGGGCCTTTTTTTATAACTCTGAAATGTACATTATTTTTCAGTTTTTGGTAACCTAAACTTTTTTAACCTCTGGCAGTTTACCGCTTACCTTTGTACCATTTCAGGTTATTCACTGGACTTGAACTGCTTAAATTTCAGTAAAAACTGGAAAATGGGGGTGTTCTAAAACTTTTTACTGGTAGTGTACATGTGAGGGGGTGTTTATAACAAAACCCATCAAGATAACCATAGCTATAAAATAGTGGAATTAACTTCAAACACTGTCCAATTGTTTGATCATTTTGTTTTGTGATCTTATTAACTACACATGGGTGTGCCAGGAATAATAGGCTATTTGATTGGTCACATAAAGGCAAACATACACAAGTGATTGTAATAAATCTCACATCAATCAAAATCAGAAGAACTTTCCTGAGGGAACTTCTTGTGTGCCAGACAATGGCGTTACAGACAGTACATACAAGCTAATACAAAAAATCAACACATGTCATACACAACATGTCACCATTAAAAACAAAAGAAAAAAATCTCTAACATATTGGAAAAACGTAGTTCATTGCATAATTGTTCCAGCATTAACTCTATGAAATTTAGAGAGGCGATGTAATGTGGCAATTGCTGTCCGCCCCAGGGAGGGGGGAGGGAAGCCGACAGGATGTTCGCTGCGCACAGGAGTGGCTCTGGAGTACCAGGTTACAGTCGACGGCCTGGCGAGTGCCGTCTCAGAGGAGATTATACTTTGCCTTCGTCACTACCGGTCACAGGGCTACGGCAGCGAACTCACATTACAAGGGGGGATTGACTTGAAAATAGCAGGTGTAATTGGCTACTAAATTGGGAGAAAATCTGAAACAAATTCTTTAAAACTAATTCCAGTGTAAGAGTAGGGGAGACTGGGGACAGTTGCCATATTTTTATATATTAAACTTACATCTGTCTTCGAATTACCCATTTCATTTAAAGATGATCACATATGACATATAGTTCACAATATTCATTTGAATGGAAGAAGTCAGGTGTTGCAACATGATCCAGGGACAGTTGCAACATGTTAAAAATCCATTCAATTGTACTAATTGACTTTTGCTTTTTGTCCCAATGAGCATAGTATTCTGAAAATATGGATTGTTTTACAATAATATTATAGTAGTCCTATGAAAATAACAGTTATTGACTTTGGTTTGTTTTAATGCGTAGAACATAGGCCAACCTTACATCAATGTGTAGATGTTGTCAGGTAGGCTATTCAATCTCTTACCATATTTCAGTGTTAGACAAGAAGAATGGACCCATTTGCAATATAACCAACAAGTTCAAACTTTTATTGAATATCTATTTCAGTACAAAACTGCAATTTAAAACTCTTCTGAAATCAGCAGCGAACTATTCAAATTATTTGAATTTAATTGCATTTTTCAAAACCAGATTTTCTTCCTACTCCAGTGAACGTAAACTTACTATTTGCTAATGGACCATTACACCACTTTCATGTAAGCAACAAAAAAAACACTGGCTTACATGGGAAGACAACAGTTGACACATTTTTATATTTGGGTAAACTATCCTTTTAAAATAATTGTATATTAAGACACTTTTAATATTGCTTTCTCCATTAGGAAAAGTGGGACTTAATGTCCTTTTTGTTGTTGTTGTGTGGTCTGTTTTGATATGGCTGCTTCGCATGGGGACAGCTGCAACAACATGTTGCCCCAGCAGCCATGACAAAATCTCATGTGCTAGCTAGACACAACAACCTTGACACATGCTAATCATGTCACTTAGAAGTCAACAAAACAATGATTCAAATTAAGTAAGTTTGTGATTTGAATCTGATGCATGCTGCGATGGGGAGCCAGTGCAGAGAGGAGACTAGAGGGGTGACATGGGTGAACTTAGGTTGATTGAACACCAGACGTGCGGCAGCATTCTGGACTAGTTGCAGTGGCTTGATGGCACAGGCCGGTAGGCCTGCCAGCAAGGGGTTACAGTATACCCTATAAACCTAACCATAAATCGAACCATAACCCGAACTGCTCCCCCTTACCTCCAGACACTCATCACACCCTACACCCCAGCCAGATCCCTCCGCTCCGCCCCCTCGGGCAAACTCACTGGCCCATCCCTCTGGGCGCCCGGCAGCTGCTCCTCGCGGTCTCGCCTCTTCTCTTCCCTCGGTGGTGGAATGACCTTCCACAATCGGTCAGGACCGCGGAATCACTTGGATCTTCCGAAATTACTAACCTTTTCCTTCCCAGTGTTACAGGTATGGTATGCAGCTACCTACAATGATGTCTATCGCTGTACGACTGCACTGATCTCTCAAACTATGATTGTTCCTCCCATGTATTAATTAACATCTTGTAAATCGCTCTGGATAAGAGTGTCTGCTAAATGCTTAAAATGTCAAATGTAAAATAGTAATATTTTTTCTTGTATCCTTAAATTCATTAACTGTTTTTAATTATATTTTGGGGTGTAGAATTTGAATATGAACTCAGATTTTCTGTATCAGGTTAGGACTTTTAGATGTGGATACCCTAAAATTTCTAAAAGTTCCAAAATTCACGTGCATCCAGCAATAGTCACCCATCATGGCAGGATCCCAGCGACCATGAAAAATTTTCTCCATCTGAGAAATATCTTGGTGGAAACATTTTCCATGTTCATCTCAGACAGCACCAACATTTTCAGCACCAAGATTTGCAGGAAAAAATTCCAGATAATTGAAAAGTGCATCTTTAACGACATCCTGTGATCTGTAGGTATCCAGAAGTTCAATATCATGTTCTTCATAATTGTCAGACTTTTGGTTGCCAAGAAAGTTGTTACAGATTGTTTTAATGCAAGCCAAGCACGGAAGTATTTTTTTTTAAGCAGTGAATTACTTTGTAAGTGGATAGCACTGTCGCCTCACAGCAAGAAGGTCTCGGGTTCGAATCCAGGCCGGGGGCCTTTCTGTGTGGAGTTTGCATGTTCTCCCCGTGTCCGCGTGGGTTTCCTCCGGGTACTCCGGTTTCTTCCCACAGTCCAAAGACATGCACGTTAGGCTAATTGGAGAGTCTAAATTGCCCGTAGGTATGAGTGTGTGAGTGAATGGTGTATGTAGTGCCCTGCGATGGATTGGCGACCTGTCCAGGGTGTATTCCTGCCTCTCGCCCCAATGCATGCTGGGATAGGCTCCAGCCCCCCCATGACCCTAACTAGGAATAAGCGGCTGAAGATGAGATGAGATGAGATGAATTACTTTGTCACCATCTTTCAAAAGTTTCTGAATTTGATTCCTTCAGATAAACACAATGGGCGATCGGAATACTTGGTACACATTACCATTATGCAGGAGTACAGCTTTCAAACTCTGCTTACTTGAGTCAATGAATAGTCGCCATTCATCAGGATTATGCATGATTTCAAAAAGAGTGCCTCAATATTGTTGCAATAACACAAGTCATTGTTCACAGAAAAAAAGACATGATATTTCAGAACTCCCTCAATTATGTTATGCGTACTTCCTCCGTAACAAGTTTCCATTGCTACAACCTTGAAACTACTATTTCTGCTTGAGTCTCAAGTCATTGAGATCCTCTGGAGTCACAAAATGAGGTCCACCTTCTTTTTCTGGAGGGTTAAAGTCACTGTCAGACAACTTTTCCGTTTCTAAAGATGAATCACTCTCAGAAGTGTACATCAATTCTTCTTCGGCAGGCAGTGTGGTATAATGGTTAGGGAGCTGGGCTTGCAACGTTAAGGTTGCGGGTTCAATCCCCAGGTGGGACACTGCCGTTGTACCCTTGAGCAAGGTACTTAACCTGAATTGCTTCAGTTAATATCCAGCTGTATAAATGGATTGTAAAGAAAATATAAACTGTAAGTCGCTCTGGATAAGAGCGTCTGCTAAATGCCTGTAATGTAACATCTGGGTATGTCACCTTATTTCTTGTCTTTGCTGTAATACCAGTGATGTTGGTTTGACAAAAATAACAGTCATCAAAAGGGTCCTTCTGTTCTCTCCAAATCATTGGAACGGCAAAAGCCATCTTCCTCTTTCCTTGAAGCCATTCTCTCAGGATCACAGAACAAGAATTGCAGCAAATATTCCAAGCCCATGCTTTATCCTGATCACCAAGCTTGCAGCCAAAGTAATGAAAATAACCTCTTTTAACAGCAGGGGATATAGTTCTTCTTTGTGAAATAGATGTAAAGAGGCCACAGATATAACAGAAGCAGTCAGGATTGTTCACACACCCCTTGCAGAAAAATACAGTATAGTACAGTATATGGCAACTACTCCTATGTCAGGTAAGTATAGGCATATTTTTGTGAAATATAATGATCCTGGATTAGTTCCGGACTAACAGGAAAGGCATTGCATGATTTCGTTTAGCGTATCGGTGGTTTGTTCGGTTTATCGGCTCCAATGACACACACCCCTTGCAGAAAAATACAGACCTGATATGAAAAAATAAATGTAATTTTTTAATTCAGCACCCCAAAATTACCTTAAAACATTGCTTTCCAAAGAGATACAAAAATTGTGTTGACCAGTGTAATGGGAATATGCATGAAAGACAAAAATTTACTTTTGGACTGATCAACAGCATTGTGGGTACGCCGAAAATAAGACATGTAGCTATTTAGTACAATGTAAATATTGAATAATTACAATGGTCACAGTATTACCATGATATATATCCCACATTTTCTGGGTACTCTCTGGGTAAGCGCCTCTTTCATAGGCCCCAGTTTGGAAACCCGGACCGCACTTTCATCATTGTACCAACAGGGGGCAGCAAAATCACAAATGAACATGTTCTGCAGTATCCATTGTGTATAACAACAAAAAGGAGCCTGAACATACAGCAATACCCTGAAAATCTACTAAAGATGCTGAAGACTTATCACCTATAAAATGAGCTCCCACAATGTCCTTATCAATGTATTTTATTCAATTATGGTGTATGAATCAATTGTTTATCCACCCTTGCAATGTCATTATTTTCATCTGTGGGATGTGATAAGATATCAAAAGAGTTTCAAAAGACCTTTCAAAAAGAGTTGAAATTCTAACCTTTTACACTTTTATCTTCAGACTGGCAAATAAACATCCCTTATTAATACAAATCTACTCATGGCACAAACTGAAAATATTATCTCTGGAACAAATAAATATGCATATTTTAAAGAAACTCTCATGACACTGCATTTGGCAATAAATACCGAAGACGCTGTGGCATGACAGTCTAAAATATATAAAGTCTATATGTTTTTTTCTTCTCATCACACCACTACAGAAATTGGGTGCACGTGTTTCTACTTGAGTAAACAGAAAATGCATTCCATCAAAGAACCCACTGTTTAACAAGCCAAGACTGGAGTTCAGTGTGAGGTAAATAGTCTCTTTTGCATGATGTCCCATTTTGCTCTGTCAGTGAACTTGGTTTAGTTTCAGCGACTAGGTGTCCACACTCTAAGCAATTAGGACCCCACTGATTTCACCTGTCAGTCTATAATTAAATCAATTAAAAATGTAACCTCATCATGAATCACGACATTACAGAACGTGAAAGAATTTGTTGATCTAACTGATGGTTTATTATTCATAGCTATTTACAATTACAATTACAATTATGCAATTTACCAGATGCTCTTATCCAGAGCGACTTACAACAAAGTGACATAAGTGGCATATTTCTTACATAAATACATTTCTGACATAAATCACCCTTCAATAGACATCAAGTGTCTAATTAAGGAAAATTAACAACCTTTTCCAATTCAGAGACTGCAATTGTGGTTGGAACAAAAACCAGCATACGCAGTGGGTCCCCAGGACCAAGTTTTGGATCCACTGGATTAAGTGGGTCATGGGTTCAGAAAGCTATAGACTAGACGCAGGGGTGTCAAACTCATTCCATCGAGGGCCGAGTGTATGCAGGTTTTTGTTGAAACCAATGCACTACTCCAGGTGATTTCAATTATCCCTCCCTGATTGAAGAAGTTGATAATTAGTGAAATCACCTGAGCTAGTGCATTAGTTGCAACAAAAACCTGCATACACTCGGCCCTCGATGGAATGAGTTTGACACCTGTGGACTAGAGTCTAGACCAGGGATAGGCAAGTCCGGTCCAGTTTGCGTACAGGCTTTTGTTTCCAGCAATTACCCTGGCTCATTTAGCCAATTGCCTGTATACAGAAATGTTGGTAACTTATTGATTTGCCCACAGTAAAACATTTCATATAGGGACACAAAAACATGTGAAACATGTTACTGTGGTCTACTCTACAAGTGAACCAGCATTGGCGTATCCAACTAATTAGCTAATTGAGCCAGGGTAATTAGTAGAAACAAAAACCTGCATACACATCGGCCCTCCAGGACCAGAATTGCCCACCCTTGCTCTAGAGCAGGGGTGTCAAACTCATTCCATCAAGGGCCGAGTGTGTGCAGGTTTCTGTTGTAACCAATGCATTACACCAGGTGATTTCACTTAGGTTCCCTCCTTAGTTGAAGAAGTGAGCTAATTAGTGAAATCACCTGGTGTAGTGCATTGGCTGCAACAAAACCTGCAACACTGGGATGGAATGAGTTTGACACCTGTGCTCTAGATCTTCTAGAATCAAACTCATTCCATCGAGGGCCGAGTGTGTGCAGGTTTCTGTTGTAACGAATGCATTGCACCAGGTGATTTAAATTAGGTTCCTTCCTTAGTTGAAGAAGTGAGCTAATTAGTGAAATCACCTGGTGTAGTGCATTGGTTGCAACAAAAACCTGCATACACTCGGCCCTCGATGGAATGGGTTTGACACCTGTGGTCTAGACCCATCATAGTCAACTCTCGGTCCTACAGGCCAGAGTGGCTGCAGGTATTTGCTCTAACCAATCAACTGAACCACCTGATATCAATGATCTCACCTCTTAAACCAAGGGGGTATTCTAATGAATGAGATCAACGGGCTGTTTCATGAAGCAGGATTAGTGGGTTAGCGAGCTAACTTTGGGCTTAGCACCTTTGGTCTCACCACTGTGGCTCACTTTTAACCGGGTTACATCGCCATGGTAACTTATGCCGCAAACCTAACCTGCTCCGGAGTAGGTTAAGTTCAGGCTAATGGATCCAATCCTATAAAAAGGCCGCCCCCTCACAAATCAGCTCTCTGGAAAACAACCTCTCCATTCCTAGAGAATTACATAATATGATTTTTTAAATATCATAAATATTGTATCTTTGCAAGCTTCTAGATCCGAATGTCACTAATGCCGCTCGTCAAAGCCATGCGATCACTGTGCAGCAAACTGTATGTATTGCCCTACGTTTCTAGCCACCGGTACATATACATATTCCGTTGGTGATGCAGAGAACCTGAGCAAACATACAGCTTATATAGCTATATATACATATAGTTATCAAAAATGAATAAAATGTACTGTTGCATATTAAATGTGGTGTAATTTTCTCATAGGATTCCCAAGAGGGATTGGTGCAATAGATTGCACTCATATTCCCATCACCGCAGCCACCAGGTGAGCCACAGTCGTGAGACCGAAAACCCAGGGTTAAGCACAAAGTTAGCTCACTAACCCACCAATCATGCTTAGTGAAACAGTGCTCTGGATCTATTCATGTTGCATGTGATTGGCTGTGTTACAAATGCCGCCCCTTTTGTGTGCACGTGATCATAGCTCGATCAGAAAAACCAGGGTTGACAGAACGAGTTGATAACCACCGTCGTGAGACAGGTTAGCTGTAAATAACGCAAAGATACCCTGACTATGTTGAACTTCCTTCGTGACACAGGCCCCTGGTGTGTGTTCAGCAAGCAAAACGTTTTGCTACAGCTGCTACGCTAATGCCTTGTTTGCTCTCAACGTTGTGCAATGCTTTGCAACAACCTCACGGGCATGTTTGTTCCAGTTTGGTGGGTGTGTCTGGGCTGTATCCAGAAGCAGCAAGTGACATATTTAATAATCGTGTGCTCCATCTCTTTAGCCAGGGGTGTGTTTAGTCAGTGCTCAGGTGGAACAATTACCTGCAGCCACTGTGGCCCTCAGGACCGAGAGTGGAGTACCTTCAATTCCAGGCCTCGGGGCCGCAGTGCCTGCAGGTATTAGACATTTCTCTAGATGTTGTTATGTCTGCCTCCAGTGACCAGGTGGAGCAGAGGCTCTGCAATTAAATATCCTTGTCTGAGAGCAGTATGCATGGGTTTTAATTACATTTGTGGAGCACATTGATTTTCTTTCTTTTTCCCAAGCAACATCGCTATTTATATTTTCCAATGTCAATCTTGGAAAATAAAATATGGCAATTGTCTGTTGGTAAATAAGTTATTTTGCCATAACTGGGCTGAACACATTTTTTGTCACAATCAGTCCTTGCCAGAATCCTTCTCTCTTGCAAAATAGATTTAAATCTCAAAGATCCTTCCTGGTTAATTGTATTAATAAAATAAGTTATACGTTCCCAGGCACGTGGGACAAGTATGCTACTGGTTGAGTTAGACTCAGTACAATGGGTCATTTGATTAAATCCATTACCGTATGTATTTGATTATTATTATTTTAATATTTGCACTTAGGCAATGCATTCAATTACAAAATACATTTTCCACGGCAGTGCGACTGCTCAAATGTCATGTTTGTTACTGTATGTGAACGTGTTCTCTCACTTAAGTGATTTCCCACTGGGGAGTGTTTGCCTCACTTTCTGCGTTTTGGGAGTTCAGGCCTGGTATTTTCTTGTTTTTATATCCTGTTCTCTGTAAAGCGTCTTTCTCTGTAAACAGCGTTATACAAATAATTTGAATTGAACTGATCATAAAGCGTTTCTTGGACAAGAGTGTCACTCTCACTGAATATCACAGAAAGTTAACGTCCTAAAAGAGGCCCAGGTTGAAAATGCCTAAGTAGCCTACCACAACAAATTAATTTACCCGGATTTATTAATGGTTTTGTTGTACAATATATTGCAGTACACGTTAAAATAATTAAACTCTTCCTTCAGTGAAATCCTCCATTCTCACATGTCCCCATACGATATTGAAATGAGAGCAAGAGGAAATGGATATTTATTGTTTATACTGTTGCCTACTGGCAATCTCAGACCTTCACCTTTACTCGTTACAAATGTCCCTTGCCAGGGACACATGACAATACGTCTTCGCTATCATTTTCCTTGTCCGTAGCCAATGTCAAATGTACATGAACAGTAAACAAACGTTATTTATGTTTTCCATAAACTCTGTTATATCACGAATCAATGACTTTCCTAAACGCGACCTCATTTAAACAGCATTTCTCTCTCGGAGAGAGAGGAGTTTAAGTCGGCTCAAACCTGCTCCGCTCGCGCCCGCCCCCTTTAATTTAGCGCTTATTCCACAAGTTGATGAGGAAGTCCAGTTATAACAGCACCGATGTTTGCAGATGCTTTGCGACTGTTTGATTAAAACTCGTCCATCGTCTTCTTTTGTCTCGGACCAAGGGTTTTTAGGATGTTTCTACCAGCAGGAAACAGGTAAATTCATACATATATTTGATTGAAACTATTCGACTTTATACGCCTGTGCTCACGTTTTTCAGGTGTGAAAGTTATAGGCTACCTGTTGAGTTGAATTGAAGTGTTACTCCTTTTATCCACATAGCCCATCTAGAGATACGCTTATTTTTGCAAACAGGAATTTGGGTGCCTATGAAACGTTGGTAGTATATACACTCAGTCTTCTTATTTCGGGTGATGGGGTAAGCGACGAGTAATTTTCCGTTTTGTGTTTTGTGAAGGGGCCGACGAAAAACTTCACGAATGCTCTGCCCAAATAGACCGGTTATTTTGTTAAATTTAGGGCTCGGCAACAATTCTTATACACCGATTATTTTACGTAATATACCAATAAAAGACCAGTACCCGTGCTTAGCTTTGGGAGTTTTGCGAACTCTGTTTATGTTACATTATTAGTTTATCGTGGACACTTCCACTTGTGTTGTCAGTTATTTTATTGATCTAGAAAATCACGTGGTTTCCTGGCGGTCCGTACTCGTTTGAAACCCTTTTACAACCATAATCGTATCAAATGACGTATTTCCATCTGTTTACTTATATATACAATGTAAATATGTACTTAAATGTTAGTGCCACCGAATATAATGTTTGCTATATTTTTTTTTACAAAAGATGCACTTCCCAGCTAGCACAAATCGTCATTGCAACTTTTTACAATATTAATGCACATCTTGTAAGTCGCTCTGGATAAGAGCGTCTGCTAAATGCTTAAAATGTAAACAATGTTACAGTAGGGTTGCATAAGACTGATTTGGTTGGGTTCAATAACATTGTAGCAACATTTTTAAGGGTAAAGGGTTTTTACTACAGCTTGCCAGCCGTAATGTAAATGGGTTCAGGTCACAAGACGTGCTTGCCACTCGACAAAGTCAGGAGAACACTAGACGGTGCAGCTGTTTAGACGACGCCAGCACATTTTTTTGTACAAGACAAGTCAGTGCTCCCACAGTAGGCCATGAGGAAATGTGGGCAATGTGATATGTTTTTTGAGACCTGAGGCAATTCATTCCACTGTATAATTCCCCAACCCCGTATTAAGCAAGGCACAAATGGTGTGCATATCATCCCAATTCAATGAAAGGTTCCAAATGATGTGTAAATTATAAAACCATTTTTGTTCCCTTTGTTGAAACTATATGTGACAGATATGATCATGACTGTGTCTAAGCTTCCTGCTGATTTGATTTGGGAAAAATATTCCATGGCGGAGGGGCCTATTTTTCTGGCACTGCAAAGAGGAATAGCTTGTTGTCGTTGGTACATTTTCCCTCAAGAGACTACTCAAAACGTGTCTGAACATCTTGATTTATTTTTTTAACGGGCCATTTTTCTGTAGAGCAGGGTGTGGTTAACACTGTGTTACCACGGGAACCACTGTAAACACCTATGAAAAGGGGGGGAACTATCGGTTCCTTTTTTATTTTATTTGCTCTCAATTCTTGAAATAATTATATTTTACCATCTCAGTTTTTTTATGAAACAAAGTTTCCCTTGAATTGTTGTGTCAGCCATTTTAGGTCTAGCCTCATTGTGTAACAGGCAGGTGGTCTCCTTGGCTACTGTTCTCAATGGGAGGCCGTCCAGGGAAAGCATGCGGAAAGACCTATGAGCCCACATTGAGTCACAGATGATGAAAGAAAGGCAAACATGGATCCCACAAAGGGCGTGTCCTGCGTCGATAAGGCCAAGGCTGTCTGGAGACCGTGGAGGACGCAGGCCACCTCCGTTACCTGTGAGGTGTATTATGGGTGTTGTGGTGTTGGGCAGGGGGTCCCATGCTCCCTGTGAGGTGTGGTTCTGTGTAGCTCACTGAGTAGAGCATGGCGCTGTTAGCTTCTTCCGAAGAGACGACCAGGAGACTCAGCAGTCTGACTTGAAATGCATGTTTATTACATACAGCAGTCCACAGCGAGTTGGTAAAGAGTCTAAAGTGAATGAGTCTCTCACCTGAATATATACATAGGGATAGATGATCAGTTTATGAGCCTTTGTGTTGCTAACAAAGCACCAGCAAGGAAGTCAGGAAGTGATAGCGTCTGATTAGCTCATTGAATAAAAGAGGCACTGTTTGCTGACAAAGTATCGGTAATCAAAGACAGGAACTTACTGTCTAATCAACTCACTCATTCCTATGCAGATGACCTGGTCAAAATGGCACGGTTAATGTATTTTACAACAGACAGCATACACAATTCTTCAGCGCTGACAACATTTAGGTTGTGGGTTCGATTCCCATTAGGGCCACATATACTGAAAAATGTATGCATTCACAAGTGTAGGTTGCTTTGGGTAAAAGCATAGATCTAAATTGAATATGTTATATGTGTTAGGGGTGTGTTGGTGTTGGGCAGGGGTTCTCAAACGGGTCCAGAGACACCTGGGTGTCCATAGGAAGATGGGGGGATTATTATTATTTTATTTATTTATATTTAAAGCATAATTTATTTGATATTGTCTTATTTGATCATTTCCATGTTTTAGATTATCAGATAAAACTGATTTACTCTTCCTTGGTGATATTGTGATTTTTTTGTTTTTGTAATCGTTAAATTTTTATATTGGACTAAGTGGACACAATCGTATACATCTATGGTGCAATGACATCATGATTTAGACCTGCTTCCATGTACTATTAGTGTATCAAATAGGTCCTGCATTGCAGCCTGTGGTGGGGTTAACTATTTTACTGAGGTGGGGGTCCCCAGCTATAGGCTGGTCATTTTAGGGGGCCTCGATATGAAATGTTTTCAGAACCTCTGGTGTAGGGGTTGGAGTGCTGGACTCTGGTCCTGCTGGTCTTAGGGTTCCAAACCCAGAAACTGGAAATCCCTTAATCCCAGCTGCTCCAGTCGGGATCAGGTTCATGAGAACAGGTTTGAGCTTTGAGCTGTGAGAGCTTTCATAGTTTGTTGTCAGTCACTTATACTGGTCATGCTGAGCAAATAAGGAAGAGAGGTTTTGAAATATCTGCTCACTTGTGACAATGGCAGTCCATGGACAGCTTGTGGGTGGTTTAGTGATTCCCCCCTCTCTGGGTTTTAACCCCGTCCTCCCCCCACCTCCCAAAATGTTTTATGACCACTCAGAACTTTTAATCTACTGCTGAACAATTTGTTCACACAACTTCCACCCCATCAACAATTCATCTGCGTATATATAAATTCCTTGCCATGCCATACAGATTTGGGAGAGGGGGGTGTTCTGAGCCAGCTGGCCCAATAGTTTAATATTTTTGCTGGATTACCAGGCTGTTATTTTGACAGTGCAGTATGTATCTCTGGGAGCTTGGCAGGAGGCAGGGCGACACCTGCTCTGTACCATGGCCACCCCCCAGTGCCTGCCCAGTCTCCAGTACCCCCTGTACTTGGGTGCCAAAGTTGGGGGTCCACGGGCTATGGTACGTGCAGGTGGGTTCCAACCCAAACGCAATCTATCATCCTCAATTTGGCTCCCGATCACGCCGCGTTGCCTAGCAACACTATCGCCGGAGCATGGGGGCTCTTTGCAGGTGGATGGTGAATGAACAGATAAAAAACAAATACTGCTTCATTTGAAGTAAATATTTTATAAGCGCTAAATTTAAGCGCCTTCACTCAGGTTGCCAGGTATAGGCCGAGTTCCTGAGTTCTATTCGTTTAGATTTTTGACCATTTTTTGCAAGCAACCGTACCCTTTTGCACTTTCAAACAAACAAAAAAATTTGTGAACAGACTTTTTTGTATACTGATTCACTTTTGATCACCTTCAATTTTTTCCCAATTGCCTTCTATTTTCTGGGAATAAAACAACATGTAACCTACAGTTGGTGTCAATATTAAAACCTTCCAGCCAGCAAGCACGTGGGCTTCTTTGTTGAAGAAAGTACAGCGCAGAGCTCCTACTGTTCCCGTGACTGACACACCATTTTCGATTGTTGTTTGAATATCTGACATTCCACTAAAATAGGTGTGTCATCTGAGTTCCCTGGTCTTGCCTATGTGGTTATCTATTGACAGACTCAACCTGGAAAGGAGCCATAATTTGTGAACGTAGTTCCTTTGACACGTTTATTAGTTTGGAATTCATAGCTCTCGGGCGGATCTCCCCGGGAGGACGCCTCGTAAAAAAGTGCATCCCTTGAAAAACTCATCTGGGCACTGAGAGAATAGGCTGACTGCTTCAAGAGCAGGGCCATAACCTTGGAGAGCTTTTTTAATTTTCCCATCAGGCCTTTCTGCATGCATAAATCCCCCCCACCGCTGTTCCATCAAGCATGACCTCTGTTGTTTATTTCAGATGTTGTATTCAGGCTTAATCCACTCCCTTGTTTTCTGGGCTACCACCATCCTGGCACCAACAATTTAGTTTTTATATTTAATCACTATGCAAGATTTAAGAACCAAGAGTTTGCATATGTCATGCACATTTTGCATATGAATGATACTTTCCGCCCCCTTGTGTTTATTCATTGCATTCTCTGAGAGCTTCTGTCGCTTATGCTGCTGCACGTTTGACAAATAATGTACTATCTTAACTACAGTGGCCTTGGAAGGAATTAATAAAAAACTCCAGTCTTTAAATGAAAGGTTTTCAAAGGTTACATTTCTCCTCCCAAAGACCCTTTGAAACATACCGAATGGAGATATAAAAAATTTTTTTTTGAGTTTGCGTGTATCATTTTTTTCTTCTTCTTTCTTTTCATTTTCAGCCTGTCTAAATGTCCAGGTCTTCTATATTTGTTGTCAGATTCATTGGCCTAATTGTGAAGGACTCCATTGTGAGAAATGAATAAACAATATTAAACCTGTAAGAGGCTTAGGAGCCTTAATGGATTTTGAAATTGTGTTTATTGCCACAGCCGCGTGGCATGCAGGGGCAAGGGAGGGGGAGACCCAGCCCTCGCTATGCCTCCCAGCTTAAGAGATTACGGCCCATAATGTTACCCTGTGCACCTCTTCTGTCTGTGTTCTATTCTTCCATCCATCCATCCATCCATCCATCCATCCATCCATCGATCTCTTCGCTCATCCCTATGCGGGAAGGGGGGGGGGGGGCGATGTACAGGCCACGTTGTGACTCGCACTCGGTATCACGCACTGCTGCTGCTTCTGCACTGCACTGTACTGTACTGTACGTCCCAGAACATCCATCATCCTCATGTTTCCGTTTGCATAATCGTTTTATTTATTTCATGTCATCGTAAGAATCGCTGAAATTCTGTTGTTGAGTATGATGGCTCTTACGGTACGTACAGTGTGGTGAATTACCCCTCCCCATTGCGTGCAATGTATGTAAAATATAATATATTTTCCCACGATCACTGCATTATGATTTTTCATAATGTGGATTTACAAACACAAATAATTACAATGAACACACAAAAGTGTGCTAAAATGTAAGATGCAAAATAAAGCACCTTTTTAATGTGGTCAATTTATCCTTGTGTATGTTGTGTTTGAAATTCTGTGGCTATACGCTGCACCATGTTCCATTATTGTCAGAGATCAGCCTGCTTTGCAGTTTGTGTGGCCACTCCACTATGAGCTACAGGTAATTTTTTCTGGTATGAAGTATCACGTGAAAAGTGGAGGAAGCCTTTCTCCCCTCTCTTACATGAACACACCTCGTGGGCACTGAAAACTAGTTTCAAACCCCAAATTACCCTGCTGTGATTGGGACGTAACCACGCTTTTGGCAAAAGAGGAGCGACTCCCAGCAGGGGCTGCTGGCGTTTTTCGGTGAACTATTGATATTGACAGACCTTCATGTTAAGATTTTTTTTACATACTTTAATTTTGATATAGCTGAAAAGGTAGGAAATGTTGGAAAGGATGTTCGTAGCAACTGATCGTAACAAAGAGAAATGTCATTCACTTTCCATTACTGTAAAGCACATTCAATTACTATGTGGATAAGTAGTACCCCAATATGGGGAACATTCTTTTCCAACTTCAATAACAAATCAATTTACAACTCAAATACAATGAACACAATTGCTGACTTTGATCACTGAGCTGAAATAGCTCTGCTATACACAAAATATCAAAGTTCACACACTTTAAACATCTTCGACCATTATTAATAACCAGCTTATTGTATCGAATGCTGCAGAGGTTGGGGTTAGGGGTATTCTGTGTTCTCTACACCGGTGATGATTGGTTGACTAACATGGGGGAGGTGTTTCCGGTGTTCACTTCCTTCATAAATCATATACAGTGCCACCTATTGTTCTGGAGTGTAATGACACACCCCACTTTTTGGAGTGCAAGAACCATGAATGCTCTGACATTTACCAAGACTGGGCTCGCCACTTGTGACCGTGAATGCTGTGGATACCGGAATAAGCATACATCGGGCTTAACCCGTCACAATGCTGGATCGATTCCTGATTCCTGTGAGAGCCAAGAGTCAGTTACATTAATGTATGTGAATGTACATACATTCACTTTTCATGGGACTTCATAAGGGACAAAAGCCTCCTTTTTACCTTCACACTGAATTTTTCTATAAATAAGGCCACTAAGGTTTTCTAAGACATTGGTATTTTGGAGGTGCCCCAGGGCTGTTTTTGTCCATTTCTACCTAGTTGCCCTTGCCCAAATTCAACAGTCATTAAAGGTATGATGTATGAGGAGCAAATATGTGCCTGTGAATATGTGCATAAGGCTTCAACGAAGAAGTGAAGTTATAATAAACACTGTAGAGTTTTTGTGTGAGAAGAAAGCCATAAATAATAACTTGCCAGTCTAAACTTGGATCCAGGCCTTCAAAAAATTGGTCCTTGGCTATGGAATCCAAGCTTGAATGATCAGAGTCCCAACGGGTTGTATTCCATATTGCTCTCCTATGAAACATTCTCTGTATTATTCTAACCTAATAGATAACCCAGTTTCAAAGTGAACTAGTTTCCGGACAGTATATGTAACCGTATGGGAGTGATTGCAAGCTGAATGTCTGTCAAAAACATTTAGGCTCCATATGTAATATTGGGGCATAATGTTGAATTATTTATTGGAATTCAAGGCAGATTTTCCTAATTTTGTACTCTATTAAGGGTAGAAAACCTGGTCTTTCTTTGTTGCTGACCATGTGGTTGTGAATTTAATGGCTGCCAGGCAGGGCAACAATACAGCGTTTTTTACATGTTTTAATTACTTAATGCGGCTAATGAGTACAAATGCTGACTGAATGAGTTAGCTTGCACAAATTTGCATGGTTTTGCAGTGGAAACAGCCAGGTTACAGGCAAGGTCATATATCATATATGAAGGTAGTAACTGCTGTTACAGGCTGGATCAAATGTATGACTGTATTAAAGGCTGTTACAGGCTGGATTGTACATCATATCACCATATTAATGCCTTGCTTGGTTGGAGGCTGGATCATTCCTTGTTCCTCAGCTTTGCTTTTTTGTCTTGGCCCGCACAGCGTGCAGAATGTCGTCACCACCTCTTTCGCTCAGAAATGGAGAGGATGTGAAGAAATATTGGAACAGGACACATTTAAGTTTATTGCACAATTTTACTGTTTACACATAATTTAAAGCCAGACAAATAATTTTCTTTTGACATCGATCTTCTCTCTGTTCCAGGTTCTGTCCAGAGTTATTTGATGATAAGTAGGTTTTTAAGTAATGCTAAATTAGTATTAAATATACTATTTCAATTAAATTAAGTTAATAGTATGTACATTTGGGTTGTGTGTATGTATGCATATGTGAGTATATATATTAGGGGTGTAACAGTACACATGTTTGTACTGAACCATTTGTACAGGACTTTGGGTTCGGTACACACTGAACCGAACAAATGCAATCTTGCTTTAACCACTAACGTATATACTTTTTATGTGTGCTGTTGCAGCAGTATTGATGGACATTTTTATTTATTTAAGAAAGAAAGATATGTGCCTTACTTTGTTCAGTAAATTATGGCCAATTAGCCACTGTTTACAAAGTTCATAATAAATGAAAAGCAATTTTATGTTTTGCGTTTAGTTCCCCCCGCTGTACCAAAAACATACCGGACCGTGATTTTTGTGTACCGTTACACCCCTATTATATATATATATATGCAGCTCTGGAAAAAATTAAGAGACCACTGCAAAATGATCAGTTTCTCTGATTTTACTATTTATAGGTATGTGTTTGAGTAAAAATGAAATTTTTTGTTTTATTCTATAAACTACTGACAGCATTTCTTCCAAATTCCAAATAAAAATATTGTCATTTAGAGCATTTATTTGCAGAAAATGACAACTGGTCAAAATAACAAAAAAGATGCAGTGTTTTTAGACCTTTAATACTGCAAAGAAAAGTTCATATTCATTCTTAAAAAACACAAAACTAATGTTTTAACTTAGGAAGAGTTCAGAAATCAATATTTGGTGGAATAACCCTGATTTGCAATCACAGCTTTCATGCGTCTTGGCATGCTCTCCACCAGTCTTTCACATTGCTGTTGGATGACTTTATGCCACTCCTGGCGCATAAATTCAAGCAGCTCAGCTTTGTTTGATGGCTTGTGACCATTCAAGGTGAGGTGAGGCAGGGAGTATCCTTCAGACTGAAAACTCAACGCAATGCTAATTATGTGTCACCCTACATCCTCAGCAAAAAGGTACCATGTTGTACCTAATTAAGGGATAAATGTTTGTCACTATGACAGTACCCTTGTAGGGTACAGAATTGTACCTTTAGTCAGAAGAACATAATTGTACCCTTGTGAGATAACGAATGTTGCTGGCAGTACAAGCCTTGTTTTCATTTCAATATGGATGCCAGTGTGAATAAAGATTCATTACCCTGCCTGGGTGCATATCTGTACCTTTCTTCAATTTGTACCTTTGGGAAAAGGTGCAAATCTGTATTATGAAGGATCTTATGTGTACCTTTTTAAGGTACAATGCACACATTTGTACCACAAGGAACAAAGGTGCACCCTAATTGTACCTTTATATTCAAGAGTGTATGTGGTTGCCAGCAACAGTTAGCACTTGCAGGGTTAGGATTTGATTCTGAATTCCACCGCTCCAACTGGTACACTATTTTTACCGCTCCAACTGGAACCCTATTTTCAACAACCTTAATAAATCAAGAGATTGATTTGAAAGAAAACCAGCATACACTGTGGTACTCCAGGACCTAGGTTGCGAACCACTGATCTAGATAAACTGAGGCGCTGTATGCGAAGAGAAAGCTTTCACTGCATGCTGTGCCAATCATGAACTCCTGTCATATCTTAAAGGAAATCAAAGTGTCCAGGCAGACAAAGGAAACACCCTTGCCATACCTTTATCACACCGGTAGAGGCTAGATTCCTCTCTTTCAGAGGATGGTCTTCTGCGCTTGCGTCGAGATGTGAGATGTGAGATGTGAGATGCGATGACTCTTCAGGGCCTTTCAGCTGTGTTTTCACACATCGCTTTATCTGAAGCTTACTGCACCCTAACCCTAACCATAACTCTGACCCTAACCCAAATCCTAACGCCACGTGTATCTCGCATCTCGACGCAAGCGCAGATGACTGTCCCATTCTCTGGAACAGGGAAGCATCTGCCTTATCACACCACCTTATCATCGCAGATATTTACAGCCAGTTGTACGCGTGCACACTCGCCCATTCTCTGGCCTTAACATTGAACAATTGTGTTTCTGCTCCAGAAAGGGGTAAGTAATTTAGAGATCACGTCTGTCAGGTAAGGTGATGTCACAAGGATGAATACTGTAGCAGGATATTGTCGGCATTGTAAAAAGAAAACATGGCATCTCCATTTTTGAATTCGATCCAAGAATAGAAAGTCTGCATCATCAATTGTGTAGGCTTCAAACAAAAAGTTTATTTGACACTGACCAAAACATTATGTAATACCACAGTATGTAGCTAATACACAGATATTTTAACTTTAATTGTGTTAAATCATGTTTTGGCAACTATTTGACGTATCTTGCAACAGATCAAAGCTTTAAAAATATATTTGATTTAGTGCTCTTATTTAATCAAATAATTTCTTAGTTTTTTCTCTGCAGGAACTATTTTGCCGTACAGGAGTAGCTACAGGCAGGGGAGACAGTACCGCGCGTGCCGCGTGCTTGCGCTCGTGCTCGTGCTCGCGCTCGACCGTTGCCGAACTTGATTTACATAAAACCGAACTGCATTAAAACACAGTCGGCACCGGGGAAGCGAGGGAAGCGTACGGTCTTTCCCAGTTTATGCGAGCTTATAATAAAGCAACCGGAGTCATTCTGTCACTTAGTCAACCTACTCAGTGACTGGTTGCGCAACGAAGTGATTTAATATATTGCTTGTGGTCGCGAAAGTGATAACGAGAAAACTGTCTGACTGGAGACGGAAAAGCCGACAGGTGAATTTCAAATGACGTAGACGGCGCAGAACACGCAGCTGAATAGTTGAGCCCAGTATTGTCAAAGTGTTTGTAAATTGTAAATTGAATCTTTTCAAACATCTGTCTCCAACCTTCGTTAATGTGGGGACAAGGTATATCTGCTTTCATGGAGCAATTCTTCGAGGGCGTAATTACTTTCTCTAACATAACTGATTAGATGAGCGCTTCTATTCCGGTTAGTAGGATGCCGTGATTGATGTTTACCTTCGGTCTACCTCGTATCCTGTTTGATCCGGTTTTATTAGCGTTATTCAGGTCAGGAGTTTGCCGGGCGTGACTGTTAGCTTTCAACTAAACAAACAGTCACCTTCTTAACATCTCCCCATTATTTTAGTGCAGAATACGGCGTCATTCAACGGTTTCAATAGTAAGCGAATACTCTAATAGAAACACGTTTTTAAAAAATAAACATTTAATAAACAAGCAACGGATATTTCAGGTATCACGATACGGCACACCCATTTGGCTTGCTTGTTGTCACATTGTCATGCGTGTTTGTCCATATTTTATTTACATCTATACATTTACATCTATAAATATAAATATTATTCAAACATGCCTAATCCGCCGTTACTCCATGCAGTAGGTCGCACTTGTTATAATGAAGGGAGTTTAATATGAAGCTGCTTTGGTAAAGGTGTTTTAGAAGTGGTCCTGGCCCTGATGACATTGATAATCCTCAAGCCTTATCAGAAGCACCCATTAATCTGATATGAAGCTAAGTAGTCTTACAGTAATTTGGCCAAAGTAGAATAGACAAGCTGAAAATAATGACCTTGTTTCCCCCACGGGCGTAAAACGATAAACTCAGTATGTATGTTTGGAGGGTTTAGCCGGGCTACCAGTTATCAGTGAGAGACAAGCACTCCAATCAGTGCTGGCTGTCTTCTGTAGCACTGTGTTCCCTGTAAGGTATTAAACAGTAATTGGCTTGTGGTCGAGTGCACTGGAGGAGTGCAGTTGCAGTGCTCCTTGCGTGAGAAGCAGGTTGGCCCACTAATGACTCCAGAGGAAAGATTGACGATTCCAAATTGGGGAGAAGATAAAAGATTTAGGGTTAAAAAACGCAGAAGATCACCTGTTTGGGTCATAGTTGCAATATACTAACATTTTTGCCATTGAAGGAGTTTGATTCACACAGTGACACACCAAAGTGGGTATGAAATTGTGTAAATTCAACAACATGCCTTTAAAAAATAAAAAAAATATAAAAACCCGAAAAGACAAATAAAAAATGATTAAAGTATTATTATTATGTATGATAAAAATATTTACATCTGAAACAAAGCTTTGACCCATCAGTCAGTGCTCGACTCTCTTTGCTTGACTTTTTCTTTTGGCCCTTGCAGTGTCCAGAGAAAGTGAGAGTCGCTGAGGTTTCGGGTTTTGCCCCTTCCCGCCCCTCGCTATGGAGCCCAAGAAGCCCACGGTTTGGGGGAACCTGCGCCAGAGGGCCAAACCCCTGTTCCAGAACATCCGGAGGTCCAAGAAGAGCTCAGACAGGCCGGACGTATTGAAGAAGGGAGTGCTGGACCACAGGCTGAGCGCGTCTGTGCCTGACATGAGGCGCACGCACACGTCGGTGCCCGACATGAGAGACTCCTCCGCCCTGGCACGTACGGCCACGCACACACCCACGCACATGCTGGATGTCCCGTTCTCCAGCAGGGGGACAGACTTTGGTGACAGGCTGAACGCACCCATCCCGGACACCCTGGACAGGACCTCACTGGAGTCCGAGAACAGCGCCTCCATAGAGGAGCTGACCCTCTCATGCGGGACATCTGAAGTGGGGGCCAGGGAGAGGGTTGAGGACCCAGGCCCCACTGAACTCCTCCAGCTGCCGATGTGGTACATACCCACCCTGGAGATATCAGAGGCCAGGAGTGAGGTCAGTACCTAGGAAATAATAATAATAACAACATTTGTTTGATAAACAGATGTCCTTTTCCACCCGACTGACTTACACTGCTTATGTTCAGCTGTTTATAAGATGGCTTATAAACAGCAATTCAGGTTAAGTACCTTAGTCAACATTACATTGGCTGTGCCCCACCTGGAATTTGAACCTGTGACCTTTTACAGTTACAAGCCCAGTTTCTGCACCCCCATACACACTGCCACCTCTGCATCACGCAGAGTTCTGTACATCTTGATTTCCTTTCACTTCAAGTGAACCTGATACGTTTTTAAAAGCAGTGTGATTTGTTTGGTAAGATGGTCAATAGGTATTTAATGATCAGCCCTGAATGCCCAGACTTGGAGAATTCAAATCAATATTTTCTTTCACATTTCACGACACTGAATTCCTTAAACACACAAACCAGAAAACAATGTTATGTATCATAACACAGTGCATTAATAAATGCACTACTATTACCACACTCTTTGCATGTATGAGATAACAGTTCCCTATCATGTAATCGGGCATGTTATGTAGCCCACAACAGTAGATAACTTATGACTCCTCTACTTCCTCCCTGCTAAACTAGGTTCCCTATTGCGTTACCCAGCAATATATTATACAAATAGAGAGTCATTACTAAATCAAGGGGGGGGGGAACCCGAAAACAACAAAGTTCCGTTTCTGGAATCCAAAATTCCTTGCCTAACCTTCAAGACATGCCTTTGGCTATTATTATTATTAGTGTTGTTAATTTTTGTGTATTACAGTGAATAGTTTTTGGCATTGCATTCTGGGTAACACCACTTCCTCAGATTACATGCAAAATAAAAGGATGAGTCATGTGTCGGCAGATGATTTACTTTGAGCTTGACAGAAAGATAATTGGCGATCAGGGCCCCTGCCAAAAGAGCTGCCGGCTCAGCTGGGCTGGACTAGAGACATGCGAGGGGAACAGCAGGGTTGCCTGACCTTCCATCCATCACACACACGGCCCTGCCAGCTGCTCCCACTCAGCGCAGTCCTGTCATGTGATCTACAGTAGGCTCCGTTTTTATTCATACCCTTGATAAAGATGAACAAAATACATCGTATAGGCCTCCCTCGTGGTCTAGTGGTTTCAACGTCCGACGCTGGCCACGGCGACCAGGGTTTGATTCCCCACTGTGCCAGAGTCGGCTCTGGCCGGGAGTGCCACCCGGGCGACAATTGGCTATCCACCCCAGGGAGGGGGAAGGGAAGCCGACACAGTTTGCTGCGCACAGGAGTGGTTCTGGGGTGCCGGAATTACAGTCAACAACATGACGAGTGCTGTCTCGGAGGAGGCAGTGCTTTGCCATTGTCACTGCTGGTCACAGGGCTACTGCAACGAACTACGAGGGAGGGGATTGAACTAAGAATAGCGGGAGTAATTGGCTACCAAATTGGGAGAAAAAACACGATAAAATAAATAAAATAAAATAAAAATAATAATTGATCTGTGGTCAGCCATCGTCATGGTGAAAGGCACAGAAATCCCTGAAAGCATCATACAAAAGGTTATTGATCTCATCAGGAGATGGCTACAAAAAACTAAAAAGTTTAAAGATACCAGTTTCCACTGTTGTGTCACTTATTAGGAAGTTTAAGGCCACTGGAACAGTGGCTAAAATGCCAGGTAGAGGACACAAGCCTATCTTGCCCCCCACGTGTAGTGAGACGGATGGTTCGAGAGGCAAAAATAAGTCCAAGGGGCACAGTTCAAGATCTCCAAAACAACCTGGCACCTAGGGGTTACAAGGTGTCTAAAGCTACCATTCAACAATGCCTACCTGACAATGGCCTTATGGCAGAGTTGCAAGAAGGAAGACAATTCACTGAAAAAGACATCTTGAATTTGTCTAACTAAATCGGAACTACAATCGGAACCGTGGCTTGTGGCCGAATCAAGCTTTTTGGACATGCACACGTGCCTCCTCTAGGGCTTGCTGGCTGTGATTTTTGGTAAGCATTCATTGGTGTATTAAAATGACCTGGGATTGGGCTGGCGGATAGCGTAGAGGTCTAATGCACCACACTTTGGCTGGTCCGGTGTGGTGTGCGCTGCCTGTCAGGGACGCAGTTCTAAACCCGCGTCTCTACCAGACTGGCCCTGGTCGTCAGCCCCAATCGGAGGCGGTGTTCGGCTGTCCGCCTCCGGGGAAGGGGGGAGGGTGAGCCAGCACGAGCCCGTCGAGGAGCAGGAAAAAGGCGTCTGTGGTAGAATTCCGTCTCGGAAGAGGCGGATATAATCGGCCCGGAAATAGTGTCTCGACCCGGAGGACGGGCAGCGTACTCGTGGGGGAGGGTGAATTGAGATAAATAGAGGGTATAATTGGCAACCAAATTGGGAGAAAAACTGGAAAAAAATAAAATAAAAATGACCTGGGATTTATGATGTCACAAATACTCCCATGTCAGCCAATAGGCTGAATTCTGTACACCAGAATTATTTTTTCTTTTTCTTTTTCTCTCTCTCTTTACACAGAGGAGTCTGACCAAGCTGTATCAGTGTACCTGCAATGATCAGTTTTCAAGCTTTCAACATCCAGATTTCATCTGGTTTCACCCAGACATTATCGTATTTGATAAAAAACAAGATTTTGACTATTCAGGACCTTGTAATAAATGGTGTTTATCCACACCTCCCTGGTTTTGTGTGATTTCTGGTTAGATGGCTGATCACTATCCTGAATACGCAGCCCATCCCACCGGCCCAGCTGTACAGCCGCTTGAGCTCTGGACACGGGGTGACCAAACTCATTTTTTACATTAGTCATTTGGCAGATGCTTTTATCCAATGCGACTTACAGAAGGTTCATTCAACTTAAGAAGGTAAAGAACAACCACATATCACTACAACTACAAGCGCATCCCTCCCTCAAGTAAACAGCCATATACAACAGTAGTGCTATGTCAGGATAAAGTAAGTTGAATATGAAATGATTAAAACAAGTAGTAGGTTTTTTATTAGGGTGTGTTAAGAGCATGGTGCAGTCTGAAGAGGTGCGTTTTTAGGCCACGGTGGATGCATAGCTCTCGTAAGCATTACTGTCTCGGTGAACTTTGGTTTGGGGAGCCGTGTTAAAGGTTAACTAGGGCGGTTTATGCTCCAAGTATCTGGTTAATTTAGTATGCACAAATATTACATGCGTATCTAGAGCTTGAAATAAAGTTGCATGTTACTACATGTTTGCAAGTGAAATCCTCAGAAATGAATCAATTTGACAAACCAACTGCATGCAAAGTCAATGGGCCTTAAGTTGGGTACAGCACAGTCCACATGTCCAACCATAAGTTCATTTTCTCTTTGTACCATTCATTTGCTCTTTTTCATATATCCAAAGAGCTGCCTGTTTTCTTTGAGGGTGCATTCTGTAAGGTCAGTTTAGTCCGATCTAAGTACAGAAACAGTGTACACACAGCTTAGAGCAGTACATATAGGCTTTGTTTGACTTTGTCTTGTCAACATGAGCCCAGCTTGCGCCACAAAGCCTTTTAAGACTCGTGTTCATTCTCGGAAACAGAGATGCGTTTCGGTTGCTGTATTGGCAAACAGCATTTTCATCTTCGCACACAGTGGATTCGTTTACGCTTTGAACGCTTTTGACTTCCCAGATGGAGGAAGGGACATTTGATCGCTTATACGGAGCAGGAATGATGGCGGTAAAAAGAGACAGTGCCCTGTGCATTGTTGGCTCTTTGTTTGCGGTAGCTTATTGTGATTTTCCCCCTGAGCGAAAGGGGGCGTGCGCATGCTTCCAGGCCAGCCTGCCAGCCCATGCTCTAAAACCCCTTGCTTAACTTCAACTCTGCGCTCATCCCATACCATGCAGTCATTGCCCTCTTGTAAAGGGGGTGAAACTCTGCCTTTGTGGCCGTGGTAATATTTTTTGACATCTGATGCACCGGAATCATAGATTGTAGAGAAACGGGTGCAGTTTCATTTCAGAATGTAGAAATAAAGGCTAATTCCCTACACCAGGGGTGCCCAAGTTCGGTCCTGGAGAGCTACTGGGTGTGCAGGCTTTTGTTCCAGCCCTTCACTAACACACCTGATTTGAACATTCATTGCCTTGACGAGCAGTTGATTAGTGGAATCAGGTGTGTTAGTGAAGGGCTGGAACAAAAGCCTGCACACCCAGTAGCTCTCCAGGACCGAACTTGGGCACCCCTGCCCTACACCATAGGTACTCATCTCTCGCTCCTGATGGCCACAGTGGCTGCAGGTATTCGTTCCCACTGAGCACTGACTGCACCCGATCTCACTGATTAGTATACCCCCTTGGTTTAGGAGCTAATTGATATCAGGTGCTTCAGTTGATTGGTTAGTGCGAATGCCTGCAGCCACTGCGGCTCGTAGGATTGAGAGTTGACTATGCTGGCTCTACACACTGTACACCTTTACAGGAACTAAGAGCAGAGAACAGGGTCCAGCCTGCAAGGACAGCAAGAACCTATGTCAGCACATGCATTAACTAGAGCCACCATCTACCCTCCAACCACAGGCCACACTGAATATATGGAAGTGTTTCACTGAGACCTGAGATGGTGTCGGATGCCTGGGTGAAACTTAGCATGGCGTTCTCCATTGGAGGAGCTCTGGATGTGAATCCAGTGCCTGTTTTTGGGCTAGCAGCGTCATGGCCAGGGGCAACTGTTTGCGGTCTGAACCGCGGCAATGTGAAAATAACTGCTGGAACCGCTCTGATAAACCACTCTGATAAACCACTCTGATAAACCGTGCACCAAGGATGCAGGGAGACCACCACTCCCAAAGCGTTACCCAAACGTGTGTGTGGTTATTTCAGCGTGAACTCCTTACACTGCCTTAACGGCAAAATAGGGCTCTTTTTATAAAACAATAATACAGAAAAACAACATACTAGACACACCTTTATATGCTTGTGATTAATATAATCAAGAAATACACTGTCCTCCTCAATCATAATATTCACCCAGCCAGCAGAGAACCCCTCCCACATATTATAAATAATAATTCATCTGTTCATAGTTTATAGTTGCATGTACTAATATTGTTAAACAGAATACTACTAAATGTAAAAAAGTCAAATTGTAGATTGTGTTGATTTGATTGAAAGAAATATAAATCCTGTGAAAGCCCATTTCGATGTGTACACAGCATACACTTTTAAGGACATAGGTACTCTATTTCTTTATTTGAATAAATTCAAAGTCAAATTTTATTCTGTCCCAAAGAGAAACACCTAGCAGGACAAGTTCTAGAAACACTAAAACTAGAGACTAAAAACCACCTCTGAATTTTCTCTCCCTGTTTTGTAGGTGTGCTATACATCTGTGTACGATGTCATCTGTTGTATTATTTCTGTACTAATCTTTTGCTCTAGCTGTGATTTATTCTTGCCATTTTAGATGCTCTTATCCAGAGCAACTTGCAATAAGTGCATCTGCTAAATGCCTAAAATGTAAATGTTAAATGTAAACACGCATATGTTAATTATAGAATACATTAAATGCACACAGAAATCTGGCAGAAATATCAATCCAAATCCTCCATATTTATTTTATAATTGAGTGACAGTATGTCCTTTTCAATATAAATGAAGCTAATGTCTGTCTAAATTCAAATGCTGGACTTGTGTTTCAAAAACAAGTATTTAACAGACATAGAAAAGGAACAATATAAGCCATATCAACACACGTTTCCTGGTCCATAAGAGAAGTTAAAACTGTAATACATCCTTTAGCTCATGAATTCCATGTGGACGGGAATTGAACTGTGCATCAATGCTTAACAGTTTGAGCCATTCCAGGTCTTCTTAGAAGTGTTAGTGTACTGACTGACTCCACTCAGTGCACAAGCCTGCTCATTGGTAAAAACCCAGAACGGCTCAAACTGCTATTTACTGGGGGACGCTATTTATGTGCCATGAGTTACCTGCCAATGCCCTGTGTTTGTTTCCATGGCAGAATGGCGACTGTAATGACCCGGACACCCAGTCGGTGCAGGACATGGGGGACAGCAGTGTGAGTATGACAGCGTGTACTTCCTGCTTTAAACTGCCATCAGTGCTGAGCATTGAGGGATTTGGGGGCCTCTGAGCAGAACAGCCTTCAAGGGCAACCGGCCTCCATCCCTGAGAAAAGAAAACCCAGGGAATGTGTTTGGATGGACCAAAAATGTGAAGAAAAATGTCAAAAGGAGCATATTTTACTCCTTTTTATTGGCTCGCCCTGGTCAGCCTGCAGCTGATACTATATGACTTTATGGACCATTTTCAGTTATTTGGATGTGCAACCTACTTTCACATTACATTACATTACATTTTGACATAAAAATTTCTTCAATCCATTTGGCTGGATATTAACTGAAGCAATTCAGGTTGAGTGCTCTGAAAGAAAAAAAAGCTCCCTAACCATTATACCACACTGCCTGCCTATTTTGAAAAAAACGTGTAAAAGTGAAAAGTGACAGAATGTGAAAGTGTTCTTAAGAGAGCGAGAGTTGCTCACTGCTGCCCTGGCCCTGTCTCTCCGCAGGCCTTAGAGGTGGGGCCCGTGACTCAGAGGAGCTTCTACCTGCTCACCATCACCCTGAGAGAGGGCCGCAACCTGGTGATCCGGGATCGCTGCGGTGAGGAGATGCATACACAGCACACGCCCTAACAAACATATATACACACACACATCACTAACACACACACACACTCACATACTCACACGTAAGTGCACACACTAGAGCTTGCTTGTGCTTTTTTCTGTAGGGAAAATGGTGTTCAATGAGGTTTGCGCTGCCCCAGTTTATTGAGCTTTTGTGAAACTACACAAAGCTGCACAACATCCTGTGGTATTTCCCCCCTGGCCACAGTACAGTGCACCAACTTCCAGCTCAAAGCTCCTGCTTCCACACTCTTGTATACTTTGTGCAATCTTTAGGACAGGGATCAATGACAGAGCCCGCTAAATCAACATATTTTACAGCAGGGGCACTCAAACCTTTTTTATTAAAGGTCCACTTATGAATCTTACACAAAGTCAGAGGTCCAGAACAATGCCAGCTAACGCACCGACATCAATCAAAGTCCATAACCTCTCTAGAACTGTACACATTCAACAATGCAGCATGGTGGCTTTAATCAGTGGGAGAAATGGCACTGTTTGCCTGTAACCAATACTTTGAACCTGGGTACAAAAGGTGTGATAGCTTGGCGGAGGCACTGATCATAGATTTGATCAAAGATCAAAGATTCCGTTTGTGGCTTGATATGATGATTTCAATTGCGTGGGATCTGCAGTCCTCACCTCTGTGTTCTGGGGATACTGCTGCTCAAAATGACTGTGCTTCGTCTCATAGTGGCGTTTCACATTACCGCTCTTTGCGATGGCCACGGTCTCAGTGCAAATCAAGCACGTCGGCTTGGTGCTGGATTGTGGGAGAACGAACGCATCTTTTGTAGCAACTCATTGTAGCAATGACATTACGCTTCATGTGATTGGACCAGAGTGAACGCACACACAGAAACAGAGGCACTGCTGACAGGTGCGCACACACACACAGTCGGTTTCGTGAAAGTGAAAGTCAAGGATGGTTAATGCTTTGAGTTGCGGTCTGCAGTGCATTTCAGCTGCAAATGTCTGCACATTAAATCACTGAGCGCTTCCGGATGCAAGAAGGAAAAATATTCCTACATAACGTCTAATTTGACATTGGGTCCGGATTGATTTGGGGTTCGGTCCGAATCCGGACCTTGGTCAGGACTTTGAGAAGCCCTGTTTTACAGGATTCAGCGTATGTAGCTAATGGAATGCTTATTTAAATAATTTATCTACCTTTGTTCTACGAAGGCAATGCTGCAAACCATTAGTGATCGATTGGCTACTTTTTAACGTATTATAAGCTCCCCACTGGTGTATTTACCATGGAAACAGACCTGGCATGTGATAATTTCCTAAATGGTGGTTTGTGAAAAACTACTCACATTTATAAATGGTGGTTTCTGTGCCCTATAAACCACTCACTGCATTTACATTTACAGGACGTTGTTATCTAGAGCTCACAGTTCAAATTCATACAATCCATTTATACCCTTTTACTGAAGCAATTGGCCAGCGTTGCACAATGGATGCTTGGGAATTGAACCAGCAACCACTGAGTTACACTCAGCTCCGCCATTTGCTGCATCCACCCCTCCTTTCTATTACATAACAGCGCTAACACTCAGTGTGAAGACCCCTGCAGTAAGAGACATGCAACTGTATGGTGTAAAATAGTCACTGGCTCTCTCCTGTAGTACTGTGTGTGGCCTGTAGGGTATAAAATAGTCACTTGCTCTCTCCTGTAGTACTGTGTGTGGCCTGTAGGATGTAAAATAGTAAGTGGCTCACGGGTCAGTGCACACATTTCAGCTGCAATGCTCCTGGGGTGCAGGTGGCACAGCAGTAATCCGAGAGGCACGACTGGCGATTCCAAATCGAGAAGAAAAAAATAAAACAGTTACCAAAAGTGTGCTCTAACAGGTGGATCCTAAAATGCATGGAAATGTATGCAAGCAGTGCATACAGCTCACTCAAATAGAAAAATAAAAGTGATTTAGAACAAATTAAATCTATTAACTCTGGTGCAGGGTTGCTGTTGAGAACCCTTAATGATTAAAATGTATATATTGTGTCATTTAACTGTGATGTTGTTCAGACTGAATCTGGTCCTTTAATTTTGTAGTGAACTTGAATCTGATTGTTGGTGCAGGAAGGGAACCGTTGGGTCTGCCAAGGGTGTGGTGTGGGAGGCCGGCCGGCCATTAGGGAAAAGAGGAAATGTTTATGGTGAATTCGTGTGAATATTTGGGTGTGACAGTCTACTTGTACATACGGAAATGCTGTTCATAAACCATGGAAATGGGAAGCACAGTCCCGCCGTTAACAGATCCTTGAGAAAACGGGAAACAAAGCCATCCTGACCCAAATAAAGGAAACGCCAACATGAAGTTGGGAGTTGGGTAACCACAAGCTTTCTGAACTGCTTCAGTGCGCCATGGCTTTGTATTTATTGCCGTTTAGCTTGCCCTCTAAGGGTTGAGTGGACCTAAACCATGGCAAGAAAATGCACCCCACACCATGACAGAGCTGCCAGAACCCTTCATTTACTCAAGCATTTCCTTTATTTTGGCAGTTACCTGCACGTGTGATATAGAAAACTACAGGTAGTCAGGTGTTCTGTTTAATATATGTGGGGACTGTTAAATTGGGTCGCAGATGTATTGAATGAAGGAACTCTGTAACGTTCATAGATGTTCTAAAAATGCCTGGGCGTCCAACGTAACACCGCATAAACTAGCTGCCAAATTTAACTGCGGTATGATTGCTTTAAAAAAATAATAATTCAGAAACGTCCAGCCCGTTTGTGTAGGTTCATTATTAAGTTGTATTTTCGGGTCTCGCAGGCTATGGTCTATAATTTATTTGTGATATAGAAAACTACAGGTGGTTTGTACTACTGCATTTTATGTATATATTTTCCCCCTTTATTTAACCAGGTAGGTCTACTGCGAATTCAGTTCTCGTTTACAGTGGTGACCTGGGGAATCATTGTGGGTAGTGTGTAGCCAATCGGATTTTAGGGGGATGATTAGATGGCCAGATGTAGGGAATTTGACCAGGACACTGGGGGGGTTCAAACTCTTTTGAAAAGTCTTCGTTAATGACCACAGTGAGGTTAGGCGTCTCATCGGAAGGATGGACGACGTAAACACTACAGGGAGTCTGTGTAATATATATGCGATAAACGCTAGAAAGGAGCAGCTGTGTGTGTGTTGTGTGTGTTTTGTGGCTGTCATTCTGTACACCTAAGCGTAAAAATAGCATCAGCACTGTTTCTGTGGCCAAAGACCACTGATAACCGTATTTAGTGCCCAATCCAACTTGGACTTTGTCCAATCAGAATGCAGTTTCAGCATCTCGCCATCATGTCGGGCACTGATTATGATGTGCTCTTTTATGAAAGGCTTCCTGTTTGCACACAACCTTATCTGCAGATTATCTGACCCAGCTTCTGTGTTGGAGATACAATCCTAGCAGCAGTTTAGGCATTTATCCTAAGAGCCCTGTTACAGGGGTTGGGTTTGTGGAGGTGGGGTGTGGGGGCACGCCTATGGTAAATAAAGACTCAGGCAGTGCAGTGGCAGAAACGTGGTGAATGTTTGTCTGTGTCCCATTTTACTCATTGTGACCTTGTATATATTTTGTCCTGCTTCATGCATTTGTATTTAAAGTCAACATCGTACTCGGGAACCACACATAATACCACATGCATATTTTATATCAAAAGCTTCCCTCCAAATCTTTATTACAATTTTTTTCTCTCACCATTTTCAAGTATTTTGCCAGCATCTTACCTCACAGTTTTCCATCCCGTAATGTATTGTTGCCACAATAAATAGTCCGCTGATCCTACAATCTTCTCCCAGATTGATAATTGCAGGTGACCAACCTGGAAAAATGTATTATTGACTCACAATAAATACTACTATTGAGCATGTTGCTGCAGTGGCCATTGCGACCAATCTAAGGCAAATAAATAAAGCTGTAAGCACAATGTAATGCAGTTGTGCAACAATACTATGAAATTATTCAAACAAAGTCCCCAGTATCTTGATTGTATAAATACAACTGTCAACTAAATTGCACTGCAATGCTCACATTATAGGTCCCAAGCTTTGTCATCATAAGGAGGTAAACGCCGCCCTCAAGTGGTAATGCCTAGAAATGCAGCCGCAATACAACTGCTGGTATGAGAATGCTGCAGCTCATTTGTTGGGCATTTTTTAAATCTGTATGTTTATTTGACTCAGTTCGGGCCCCTTTGAGGCTGCAGGATGGTTGTTGCATGGCCTTCGTCAGCTTCCGTGGCTCTGTTCGCAGAGTCTTGCTGCATTAAGGCTTGGTTTTTCTTTAGTTGTATTCCAGGAAGCTCTGACGTTGTCACGGCAGCCGCTCTTCTGGGGGAGGTGTTAACCTCGTCACTATTTTAGTGGCAGACAACCGCTGCGCAGCGTTGACATGGAAACCGATCTAACGAACTTCCTCTGCACGCTAAAGGCAACGGTTCAAACGTGTCTAAACTCTGGCCGTCCCGAGGATGGCAGGATCCAGTGTGATTCCAGGACAGACATTTTACATTTACATTTATATTTTAGGCATTTAACAGACGCTCTTATCCAGAGCGACTTACACAGTTTTACATTTCTTTACATACAATCCATTTATACAGCTGGATATTTTACTGAAGCAATTCAGGTTAAGTACCTCCGCCTAGGAATCGAACCGGCAACCTCTGAGTTACAAGTCCAGTTCCCTAACCATTACACTACACTGCTGTTTCACAGCTCTGGCCTCTGGGGCCCACAGTGTCTGTGGGCCTGAACCCCAACCTTTCCACCCACCTGCTGCTTGCACTAATCGCGGTCTTTCCTGAACCAGATCAGTTTCCCCCCGGTTTTGATAGTGGTATGAGTCTAAGCAGAGATGGATACAGGTATTGAGGGCGTGAGGTATTGAGGGCAGCCGCCAAGCAGCTACTTGCTCTTCTTTCTCTTTTCTCTCTCTTTGCTTTTTAAAATCAGAAACACTGAAAGAAGAAAGTAAGCGTTGGTTTCCTGTCATGAGTACAGGTCATTGTCAAACCTTTTGTTTACCTTGGGCCCCTGCACCCGCAGTGTGTGTCATGAAATCTTTTTCAGTGCAAGGCCACAGTTTTTTTCTTCTGGAGAACCTGCTGGAGTTCAGCGGCCATTTTATGTAGAACCATGTGACCATTTTCTGCTTGTGCTGCCCTTTAGCACGGTATGAGGACAGGCTGGTTTTGGATCTGTAATGATGTGCTCTTCAGCTCTCTGCTTGCAGAAGTTATAATATAATAATATATGCCATTTAGCATTTAGCAGCTTTTATCCAAAGCAACTTACAGTAGTGAATGCATACATTTTTCAGTAAATGTGGTCCCGGTGGGAATTGAACCCACAACCTAAGCATTGCCAACACCATGCTCTACCAACTGAGCCACACAGTACCAAGTTGACTGTGAGCTTCGTGGCACTTCAAACAAGTACATGATAACAGTTTGTCACCATCAAATTACTTGCGCGTATACATCCGCCTTCATACGTTTCACACCCGGATCGATGACATTTTTATAATTGTCGAAGATTGACCGAGACCATTACTCGATTTGGGGGTGGAGATCAGTAAGTATTAAATGGTGTTTGTGCACTAAGTAATGCAGGGATTTGTGTGATGGTCTCGCTTTTTTAGGCAGGCAGTGTAGTATAATGGTTAGGGAATTGGGCTTGTAACGTTATGGTTGCAGGTTCAATCCACAGGTGGGACACTGCCGTTGTACCCTTGAGCAAGGTACTTAACCTGAATTGCTTCAGTTCACATCCAGCTGTATAAATGGATTGTATGTAAAGAAATGTAAACTGTAAGTCGCTCTGGATTAGAGTGTCTGCTAAATGCCTGTAATGTAATGTAATGCTTTTCTCAAAGGAAGCGTTTTGTGTCGATGAATCTGCAGAAAAGGGATTGTTCTTGCTGTCCAGGTTTAGTTTACATGGTGTACATTCCACATACACAATGTTTGTAAATCAATGATATCTCTCCTGGCATTGAGATGGTAAATGTCAGAGGTATCCGCAATCAGATGGCTCGCGATTTCTTATTAGAAACCCCCCTCCCCCAGCTTGGCCCCTCTTGTCCAATCACAGCTCCCTGCCTTGCCCCTCTTGTCCAATCCCAACTCCCCGCTAGTTGAGATACTGCTTCTCGTAATAGGATGGAACGGTTACGCAATTTCCACAAGCCTCCCACGCCTTCGACATTTTCCTAACAATGAAATGCTGTGCTAGAGTCCCCCCACCTCTTTTTCATTCTCTCCTTTTCTCTGTTCATTACTGACTGTGTATTTTCAGTCACGCTTGAATTTCCCCTCGCCCTCGTTCAGATGTGAAGGGAGGGGCTGATATCTGTGAGATATTATGTGGGTGGGTGTTTGGGTGGGGGAATTTAACTGCTTTATAGCATTTGTCATCTGATTGGCGTAAAAAAAGTTTAAGCAGTTACCCAGTTGTCTTAGTTTTCTGGGGCCTTGATGAAGTGCACGTCTCAAGCAGATGAGAGCTCTGCTCTCTCACACTGTCACACTCATTCAGGAAACACACTGTGGTCAGAGCAGCTGGTTGTTTCAGCCTTGCACACCACAGAAAGACACTTCCTTTTCTTTTACTAGCAGGGGGCAGTGTGGCTTCGATTGTGGCTGAAATCATACAAATTCTTGAGAAAGATGAGACTGCGAGATACTGCGAGAACTCTGTCCATCTAGCTAAATTGTTTTCACAACTGTTTACTTGTTCAACACTATACTCCCAAAAAAATAAAAATAATAATAATAATAATTCACTAACCTTTTCCTTCCCGGTGTTACAGGTGTGGTACGCAGATGCCTGCAATGATGTCTATTGCTGTATTCCTGCACTGATCTTGTGCGCTAACTATGATTGTTCCTACCATGTATTAATGCACATCTTGTAAGTCGCTCTGGATAAGAGCGTCTGCTAAATGATTAAAATGCAAAATGTAAAAATGTATGGATCCACGTTCATTCTGTTGTCTAAAAAAACAAAACAATTTTCTTGAATAACATTTATTTCTTTATGTTTCCTAGGTACGAGTGATCCGTATGTCAAATTCAAATTAGATGGGAAGAGCATTTACAAAAGCAAAGTTGTGTACAAAAATCTCAACCCGTCCTGGAACGAGACCTTCTCCCTCCCCCTACACAGCCTGGAGCAGAAGCTGCTGGTGAAGGTAAGAGCTGGGACACCTGTGTAGGTGTATGCGCCCCACATATAACCAGCTCAGTTCTGTCAGGTCTGCCAGTCGCTGTGCTCATATTACAGTCCAGCACAGGGGCGGGTGAGGAGGGCCGTATCGCTTGCTGGATTTCGTGCCAGCTTCCGCTCTTAATTATTGAATTATCCCAATCACTTATGCAGTCTGTCATTTTAGACACATTACTTGATGAGCTCAGGTATGACAGCTCTTGTGTCCCTGTATTAAATGATTTACTGTTGTCTAATCTACGAGAGAATCGGTGTTGGTGTGTAATTAGCTAATTGAGCCAAGGTAACTGGTGGAAACAAAAACTGCATACACAGTGGCCCTTCGGGAATGCAGTTCCCCACCCCTGGTTTAGCAACCCCATGTATAAGCAGCTCAATTCATACAGAGACCATGAGAGTCATATAGAGAGTCAACCCTCCTACGGGCCGCAGTGGCCGCAGGTACTTGCTTTAACCATTCAACTTGAACCACCTGATATCAATGGTCTCACCTCTTAAACCAAGGAGGTATTCTAATCAGTGAGATCAGGTGCAGTCAGTGCTCAGCGGGAACTAATACCTGCAGCCACTGTGGCCATCAGGAGTGAAAGATGAGTACCTATAGTGCATTTAAAATGATGTGAAAAGTAGACGGCAGTCCCGGTTAAACTGGGTCATTTTGTCTTTGAATTGATAAAGGTGTACGACCGTGACCTGACCAAAGATGACTTCATGGGATCCAGGAGCGTGATCTTGAGCGACCTTGAACTGGACAGGTGAGTAACCCTTGGTCTCTGCTCAAGAGAGGGGATTCCAGAGCCCCCGAGTTGCGCAACTGGTAAAGGCACTTGTTCTGCAGCCTGGTTTCGAGCCCGGGCTCGAAAAATAAAGAATAAAAACTGCACACTTTACTTATGCTCCAAAGATGAAGTGCTAATAATATTTAACCATGTGGCCCTTAGCCTTTCAACCCATAGGTCTTCATCTGAACGACCAGGAAGGATCAGAATGTGTGTAATGCATCTGTGTTTACTCCTGTTGTGATCTGTTTGAGGAGCAAGGTACAGGACAGTCTGACCTGGGGTCTGACTGTTTGTACAGAGCACTGTGGGTCACACATCTCTCACTCCCACGCATATCATCGATACGTAGAATAGAATACTTTATTATCCCCATGGGGTAATTCTTCTAGCTGCTTGCAACATTCCACATTTACGAATAGACATTTATACAAGGAACTCACAAGTATTCTACACACACAGTAAGACACTGTAGTAAGTATTCGACACACGCACACATACACACACAATAACTGTAGTATTGTGTAGAGCACTGTAGTAATCAACACAAGCAGTAACACGCTGTAATAAGTATTCTTCTTTGCACACACACACACACACACACACACACACACACACACATAGTAACTCACTCTGTAGTAAGTATTCTACACACACACACACAAACTCACACATACAATAACTCACTGTATTAAGTGCTCACACAGTCTTTCATTGTAGAACTTGTGAGATGGTTCTGGACCTGGACGATCCCAACAGTGTGGAGGAAGACATGGGCTCGGTGGTGATTGACCTGAGCCTGTCGATGAGGGACGGGGAAAGCAGGCATCTGGTAAAAGGCCGTTTCCCACTTGAGCACTTATGACCAGCAGAACATTTTTACTGTAAATGTTCTGAATCTACCTACTGCAGTGTGGCATGTTGCGCGACATTCCCTTTAATAAATATCCCTTTTCTTTTGTGCTCTTCCTCGTGCTCCTCTTCCTCCTCCTCTTGCAGCAGAAGTCATCCAGACACAAGAGGAGCAGCAAGGTAAGAGAAATCTGACTGAGACATTCGAATAGAATATAAAACCTTAAAAGGGAATTCATCTTGTACTTAAGGACTCATGGCAATCCATTACAAAATACATGTATCTCATCACATTACCGACACACAAAAAAAACCACACGCGACATCACATTCCATTGCCAGACATAAACAAAATGAATAACATACATTATTTAATTAAACACCTGTGACATCAAAGTTGTATGGTTCAAGTATCAACAGCAAAGAACAGATACATCAATGTTGCACAGTTGGAGTTCATTGTTCAGTAGCTGCATGCTTTTTGGAGCGAATGAAGGTGATGTTCTGCTTTTGTCCGGGGCATCAGATACTATCATCCGGAGGAAGGGTCTAGTTAAAATTTACATCACTTATACATTCATTCATTTGGCAGATGCTTTTGTCCAAAGAAAGTTAATTAGGCCATTATGGCAAATGACACCAAGTGAAAATGACATGGGGAAGTCCAAGCAGCGGAACCGAGCAGAGCGTAACACTGTAGATATGAAGCGCAGAGCTGACACAACTCCACCACTAGCCGCCACTACTCTAGTGAATGACACTGCTCCATATTAACACTTCACACAACGCTCTTCCCACTCATGAATACTACTCCTGCGATTTTGGCGGATGTGCATATTCAACCTCACGGTGCCTGTGCTTGATCCCTCTGTCCCCAGTGTCACACGGTGTTCTGAGTCATGGTTCTCCAGTGCTGTAATGTGAAACTAAGGGGGACAGTGCTCAGCAGGTTCAGATTTAGAATCCCAGAACAGTGGTGCATTGTTAGTATCGGCGTCCGGAAACGGTGGGACTCTTAACGAACTCCCAGTAACTTCTAACCAAGTCGCTCAGACACAAGGTTCATTTGGACATTGAACTGTATGTAATATTGGATGATTTAGTTTAGGAATGTGTGCTGAAATGGACTGCTTTCAATTCAGGTCTTTGTCACTGCACCCACCCTGTCCTTCAACACTCGCTATACCTGCCAGTCCCTTCGGTTCTGTTCTATACCTATTCCACCGTTCTATACCACAATGCACCTGGCTGTATGACCACACTGTACAGACCTTATTAAACCATACAGCATTGCCCTTGACACAATACCTATGTAAGCATGTCAAATTAACCCGTATTACATCATATACAGTATATCATTTTTAATGATACTGTATCAATCACACACGTTTTGAATAAGTGTACCTAATATTTGAGCATTGAAATTTGAAATGTTAAGTGAATTTCAAGACAGTCGACCATCCAATGTGTTGAATGTAACACAGAAATGGAACCACAGAATACTCAGGCCAAAGCCAGTCTGTTATGGTGTTATGCTTGTAATTTCATTTTTCAGCACAAGGGGGCAGTAGATCCTAAGAATTTGAGGAAATCATGGTCATTTTCAAAAATCCATGTCCAAGTTTATGTTCATGTAAATTGCCATGGGAGTGTTCGGAAGCTACAATATTGTATAAAGTATTTTATTTTTAATTATTTCCATTTTATTCCCAGTTCCTTTTTTTTTTTTTTTTTTTGTAGCATAGACAAGTTGACACCAACGCTGTCTGTTTAAACAGTATATTTCAGTAGTCGAAACTTGTCATGTGGTTTTATTTGCATTTTAATTAAGCAAAAGAAGAAGACACTATTTAGTTTATATGGAGGCACTGCTTAATCTCTCCCTTTTTATAAAGCAGTAAGCCGTAAACATAATCGATTCAGGTCGAGATAGGAGGAAGTGATCATGGTTTCTGTTGGTTATCTTAGCCGTCGGGTTATTCTATAGACTTGTGCCTCTGCCACATTGTCTCCTGACAGACTGCTAGAGAAAGTTCAATTTGATTTTAATTGGAGAAAAAAAAAAACAACAAAAAAGGCAAAGAAGATTGCACAGCTCTCTGCAATGTAGACGGACAGAAAAACAGACAGGCAGACAGACCGACATGCAGACAGACGTGCAGTCAGCCCCGCTCCAGAGAACAGCTGGAGTAAAGATGTGTACGGAGCTCTTGCTGGAGGAGTTGACAGCAGTCATAGTGTACAACAGAGAGAATGAGAGATGCGTGTTCCACCATGTTTGAATACTACTGTACCGCTGGCAGTTTTACCTGAAATGAGAGCCCAGCCTGTTGGACAGCCCTGTAGAGAAACAGGCTGAAAGCAGGGCTTTTAGCGGCATCCCATTTCTTGGCCTTCTCTGCCATTAATATTGTCCTCATTCACAACAGAACTGGCTCTGAGGTTGTGCTTGGCAGCTATCTTTCTTTGTATAACTTAAGCCTTTTTAGTTTTTTTTGGGATGGGTGGTGGGTTGGAAGGAAGGGGGGGGGGATATTCTGCGGTAGAGAGGGGGAGGTGTTTTTTTTTTCAGCTGCGTTTTTTTTCGGGCAGGATGGTAAAGACATGAGAGGCTGATAATTCCCAAGCTATAGTCCAGATGCTGGGTTGTAATACCACAGCTGTGGACGGACAGACGGGAGACGTGGGCGGGGCCCCCTGGTTTGAGCTCATCCAGCGCCCCATGCTGTTCCTCCATATGGAACCAATCCCGCACCCCTCTCACGGCTAAGAATAGACTCTCTTTAGGGGCCTCTTGCTGCTAAGTGGAACTGTTTTATTGGCCGGCAAGATAGAAGCCTATCCAAGATAAACACTTTTGGATGACATGGCTTGGCTGGGCATTAGATCTTTCTCTCTTCTCTCTCCCTCCCTCTCTGTCACTCTCTTCCCCTCTCTGGTTTTCCCCCTCATTTTCCAGGGACTGGTATTTATAGAGGCAGGATCATTTATTTCTTGTTAATGCGAGTCTTTCTGATGTTCTTTGATCCCTGCTGGAGTGGACTCCCACGTCCCCGTAGCCTAACGGGAAGTGGGGGGGGGGTTGCCGTGTGAACGCTGGCTTTTTGACGCCGCTGTGGAGGAGCAGAGAGTAGCACAGAATCAAAGAGGCTGGGAGAGTGTTCCAGCCCCGTCCCTTAATTACGGACGGCTTTCTGTCACCTCGGCCACTGCCCTGTTGCGCTTTCCTCTCTCTCTCCCTCTCCCTCTCTGTCTGTCTCTCTCCCTTTCTCTCTGTCACTCTCTCTTCCTCCCTCTATCTCTCTCTTCGACAAGCAAGGGGAGAGACGGGAGAGAGAGGAGTCTCGTCAGTGTGATTCAGCGCATGGCTCTACTCCCCTGGTCCTGGGAAGCTGTAGGGTGTGCTGGTTTTTGTCGTTACTTGGCACTTCATTGACTGGCTAATTAAAGCAGTTGATTACGCATTTAATTCACCGCACCTGGTTTTTGGGCTCCAAATGGTTTCCTAATTTTAGGGTGAAACAAAAACCAGCAGGCCCAGTTGCTCTCCAGGACCAGGGTTGGGGACCCTCTGTGTGCTCCAGGGCGGCCATGCCCTCACACCCCGCCCTCACGCCTAGAATGTCCCTGCTGGGGACGGCTGGCACACTGATGCTTCTGCCCTGTAGAGAGAATGAAAATTCCACATCCACGTCCAAAGTCCACATTCGGGAGGAGGGGGGGTGGTGGGGAAGAGGCTGGGCACCAAACCCCCTGGACATGCCCCAGCCTCATGCCTCCGTGTATTCTCCCAGGCGGGGGTGTCGCTGCAGAGCCAGCGGCTGTCGCAAGCGCACACGAAAAGCCAGCTGTGGAGCGAGGTGGTGACCGTGACCCTGGTGGAGGGGCAGGACCTACCGGAGGACGGCCAGGGTGACGTGTTCGTGCGCTGTGTGCTGGGAGAGCAGAAGTACAGGAGCAAGGTACCGCCCACACACCACACCACCCCCCCGCTCCCATCCCCACCTCGCCGTCCCGTTTCAGTAGACCCCTCATTTCACCTGAGGAGCCCACTCGTCGCCCCGCTCCTCCTCACTCCCAACGCTTGCTCATTTGCCTACACCCTGAATGCCCTGCACATACAGGCTCTGTGCCAGTGACCTGCTGTAGCCCCACGGTGCGGTTACACAACGCTGCGTGGGGGTCGACATTTCTGCTCCCCCTTGTTGGGTTTGATCGGCAAAAGTTGATCGCCTCGTCCTCCCCGAGACTTGAATGGCGAGCTCAAAACCTCAAAACCTCAATCCGCCTCAGTCAATACTGTACACGTCACAGCCAATGGCTTCACTGGCTCAATGGCGAGGCGATATTGTTGTTGTTCTTCCTCCAAACCCTCCCCCGGCTGACTTTAGCATGCCCTCTTGGCGCTCCCGGTCTGTGTCACTCGTTTTGTTGCCCCCCCCCCCCCCGCAGGGTCTATGCAAAAGGGTCAACCCGCAGTGGAGGGAGCGCTTTGACCTCAACCACTTCCCGGGCGGGCCCGATATCCTGGAGCTGGAGGTCTGGGCCAAGGAGGGGCGGAAATACGAGGAGTGTTTGGGAATGTGAGTTCCTGCCTGTCTCCCTGCGTTACTCTCACTGCTGTCTCACACATCTGAGTGGGATTAAGGTAATGGGAGCACCTGCCACTCATTGAGCCGGGGCAGCTCCAGAGCCCTCCTGTGCCTCCGAGTGTGGGTGGGAACGTGTGACCCCGCCAGCCGTGCGTGAAACGCGATGTGATGTACGCGTGTGTGTGTGCATGCATGTCTATGAGTGAGGTGTGTAACTGTGTGTTACCTGTGCGCAGGTGTTGAGCGCCTGTAACTGTGTGTTACCTGTGCGCAGGTGTTGATGCCTGTAACTGTGTGTTACCTGTGCGCAGGTGTTGAACGCCTGTAACTGTGTGTTACCTGTGCGCAGGTGTTGATGCCTGTAACTGTGTGTTACCTGTGCGCAGGTGTTGATGCCTGTAACTGTGTGTTACCTGTGCGCAGGTGTGAAGCCTGTAAGTGTGTGTTGCCTGTATGTGCGCAGGTGTGAAGCCTGCAAGTGTGTTTTATGTGCGCAGGTGTGAAGCCTGTAACTGTGTGTTACCTGTGCTCAGGTGTGAGGTAGATGTCTCGCGGATTCCTGTCAGTCGGCAGCAGCTCTTCACATGTGTGCTGGACCCGGGCCGGGGCAGGGTGGTGTTCTTGGTGATGCTGACCCCCTGCAGTGGCGTGTCCATCTCAGACCTGTGTGCCCCCCCTCTGGACGAGCCCCAGGAGAGAGAGAACATGCTACGCAGATACGTCAGTACCCTGGGCCCCCCCCCTCCGCGCTCACACGCCCCTCTGATTGGATATGGCAGACTTTAGATGGTGCTAAATGTCTCTCTCTCTGCTTTCTGCTCTCCCTCTCAGTGTTTGAAAAACTCCCTTAAATCCACAAGGGACGTGGGGTTTCTCCAGGTCAAAGTGATCAGGGCCCTGGATCTCCTGGCGGCCGATTTGAACGGTACCCCCAAAACTTGATCGCTTTTTCAATGCCTGATTGAATTTGATACACCTCCAGATTTACCATCTCCCCCTCCCCCCCATGTTTGTTGTAATGTGGGCAGGGAAGAGCGACCCTTTCTGTGTCCTGGAGCTGGGGAATGACAGACTGCGGACCCACACCCTATACAAAACCCTCAACCCAGAGTGGAACAAAGTCTTTACCTTGTCAGTGAGACAACTCAACTGTTACACTTGGAACTGCACAAGTGTACACATTTCCAAATGACATTTTCTGTGTGTGTGTGTGTGTGTGTGTGTGTGTGTGTGTGTGTCTGTGTGCGCGTGTGTAGCGTGTGTAGCGTGTGTGTGTGTATAAATGTTTGTACACATGTTTGTAATGTGTGTGTGTGTGTGTGCACATGTTTGGTGGGTTTGTGTATATATATATATATATATATGTTTGTAGTGTGTGCGTTTGTGTGTGTATATATGCTTGTAGTTTGTATGTGTGTATGCATACATACTTGTGTGTGTAAATACATGTATGCACTGTATGTAATCTTACTGGAGATTGACTCAGATTTTGCTTATGATTTAGGCCTTTTAATAGTTATATAATTGTGTTTATCAGCCCAGTCAAAGATGTTCATGATGTGCTGGAGGTGACCATCTTTGATGAAGATGGAGACAAAGCACCAGATTTCCTTGGGAAAGTGGCCATTCCTTTGCTCTCTGTAAGTGGGGATTTTTAAAAACTTGGTATGGTTTAGTTATGATAAACTCACGAAGGACTACTTATCTGCATTGTTTGAAATTGTAGTGGTTGAAACTCAAATGTATGCCCATTTACCCAGAGTAGATAAAGTTAATAGTTTATAACCTGTGGTCATTTCATGAAATGTTTTTTTGTCGTGGATTGATATGACCAGACCAGATGACCACTCCATCACAGGGAGATGGGTTTGATTATAATAATGCAAAAAAAGAAAATGCTTAAAAAGAATGGATTGCATTTATATAATGAGTTTCTCAAAGCGCTTCTCAGGATCTCAAAGCGCTTTACAGTAAAGGAGAATAAACTCCACCTCAACCGTTCGAGCGCTCTCCTCACATCGGCTGAGGTAGGCATTATTCCTCTTGATTAAATCATTTGTTTTGTTGCTGTTGTGTTCACATGACCCCAGGTGCCCAATGGTCAGCAGATCTCCTGCATGCTGAGAAAGGAAAACCTCCAAGGGCCGTCCAAAGGGACCATATCCTTGGAGCTTGAAGTCATTTTCAACCCGGTATGTTGTTTCTATACATTGATGTTCTAGGTGCTTTCCAAAATAAAAGTGCAATAATAGGAGAATGAAACAATGAATAAAAGACAGGTAAAAACTGCCATCCAAACACACAAAAACGGAGTATACAATTATTTTAGCTCATGATGGATAATGTTAGGATAAGGTTACACATCCTACTCTGATACGCTTTATGAACATGAGCGTTGATCTCATCAGGAAGACTATTCCAGAACCTGGGAACCTTCGTTTTGAGCGTTAGCGGCTAAGGTGTGGAAGCCATTCGTTTTGAGCGTTAGCGGCTAATGTGGGTAGAAGCTGTTAGTTTTGAGCGTTAGCGGCTAAGGTGGGTGGAAGCCTTTAGTTTTGAGTGTTAGCGGCTAATGTGGGTGGAAGCTGTTCGTTTTGAGCATTTGGGCTAAGGTGTGTGGAAGCCGTTTGTTTTGAGCATTAGCAGCTAAGGTGTGTGGAAGCTGTTCGTTTTGAGTGTTAGCGGCTAAGGTGTGGAAGCCTGTAGTTTTGAGTGTTAGCGGCTAAGGTGGGTGGAAGCCTGTAGTTTTGAGTGTTAGCAGCTAAGGTGTGTAGAAGCCTGTAGTTTTGAGCATTAGCGGCTAAGGTGTGTAGAAGCCTGTAGTTTTGAGCATTAGCGGCTAAGGTGTGTAGAAGCCTGTAGTTTTGAGCATTAGCGGCTAAGCTGTGTGAGGAGAACGTTGGTGCCAGGCTCGCCCTGCGCCCGTGCCAGCCATCTGCAGAGCACAGCCCACGTCCCGGAACAGATGGTCCAGAAATTAACCAATGAAATCGCCTGAGCCAATAACCACCGCTCCACTGTCCTGGCGTCTTCCTTTGGCACGGGTTAACCAGCAATTCAGGCCCATGATCTAAAATACACACTTTTTGAATGCATTATATTAGTTCATATACACTGCAGTGAGTTTGGAACCGATGGTGTGTTTTTTATGGATATACTTTTTCGATTGAAGATTTTACTCTTCCAGTGGGTTTGCTCGGACAAGGATATCAGACCAGTTACGGGGAGGGGAGCACGCCATCTTTGTTTGGGCTTCATCGTAGACGGCTGCGCGGTACCACAAGTAAACCAGCAGAGATTTCAGCCATTTGTAATGCAGTCTGGCTAGAGGCGGCATGTTTTGAGCCAGCTTGTACCATCGCGACCGTTCAAAAAGCAGTTTGATGGTGCACTTGTGTTTATGATGGTCTTATCACAGAATTGTCCATTCCGTGGGCATTTTGACTGAAAAAGGCTGAATCGATTGCAGGAGCTTAATTATAGGACATTAAGAATAGGACATTTGATGGTTGATCAGGTTGTTAATGACAGGCTCCACACCCCCCCCCTCCCTTCCCAGGTCAGAGCAGGCCTCAGAACCTTCAAACCAAAACAGATGAAATTCATGAAGGACAACGGCAAGTTTTCCAAAAAGGTTTGTGTTCTTGTTAGCTTTTTTGTTTGTTTTGTTTTTAATAAAGCTGACATACTTTAATTCTTACATGCCGAGAGCCCCGATCGGGGGCGGTATTTGACTGTCCACCCTAGGGGAAGGGGGGAGGGTGAGCCAGCACCAGCTTGTCGAGAAGCACGAAGGGTGTCTCCAGAAAGTAGGTGGGCGAGTTCCGTCTCGGAGGAGGCGGATCGTCGCTGGCCTCAGAGAATAGCTTGCCCTGTAGAGACGGGTGGTGTTTGTGGGGGAGGCAAATCGAAATAAATAGAGGGTATAATTGGCTACCAAATTGGGAGTAAAACAGGAAAAAATCTGAAACAACAGATTTTTATTTTTATTTTTGACATGCACAATACTCCCTTCCATTCAGTAAGTTGCCCAAATTTTGGAAAGGACTTTCCCAAAGTGACTTTCCCAAGTGGAATACAAGTAGCCACCAAAATAAAGGAAGCCCCAAGATAGTGTCTTTATAGGGCTTTGGGCCACCAGAACAGCTTCATTGCACCTTGGAATAGATTATACACGTATCTGGAACTCTATTGGAGGGATCCAATGCTATTCTTCCACAAGAAAATATTTTTTTTAATGGTGGTGGAAAACACTGTCTTAGGTGCCAGTAAATGGTCAATTGGGTCGAGATCTGGTGACTGAGATGGCATTTACATCGTATATATATATATATATATATGTATAGACATACATATACCATTCGGTGACCACTCATGCCCGTGGATGGGGGGGTTGTCATCCTGGAAGAGACCACTCCCATCCGGATAGAAATGCTTCCCCATAGGATGAAGGTGATCACTCAGAATGGCTTTGCATCTACTGGCGTTTACCTTGCCCTCTAAGGGGTTGAGTGGACCTAAACCATGGCAGGAAACTGCATCCCACACCATAACAGAGCTGCCAGAACCCTTAATTTACTCAAGTGTTTCCTTTATTTTGGCAGTTCCCTATACCTCCAAGCTATTGGAAGCATGGCTGCAGTATTCTTTTGGGGGGTGTATTTATGATGAAAAAATGAGATATGACTTATGTTAAAGGTGAGAGATGACAGTCATGATAAAAAGTATATATGATGTGGTTATGTTCAAAATGAAATGCAATGACGTTAAATGCATTATGCTGTAAACGAGATATGAAATGACTATGGAGAAGGAAAGTGATATCTATTTATGTTAAAACAAGAGATGTGATGGTTTCAATAGAAGTGGGACACAATACACTTATGTCACATATGATTTTATGAAATAAAAAATTGTGTATGTACGATGTAATAATGTTGAAAATGAGATATGACATAGTAATGTTAAAAGGCTTATTCCCTCTCCTCTCCCTGTGGACTGGGAGTAAATGTAAATGTTTCGCAAACCAGCAGCAGCAGCAGCAGCAGATACAGTGAAAGGGTGTGAGGCATCGCTGCAGTTGGCTTGTCTTTATGATAACTGGGTATCTCGTAAAACTCCCAATAAATGCAGAGGAACACTGGAAGGGTGAACATTATCTCCCTAACTGCCTCCTTTCCTCCATTACCTCCCCTCAGATCTTAGCACGCAACGTGTATCGCGTTCGGAAAATCACCAAAGCGCTGCTATATACTTTACAGTACATTAAAAGCTTCTTTCTGTGGGAGAGCAGACAGAGGACCGTAATCGCCTTCTTGGTAAGTAATTTCCCCTCCATAATGAATTTGCATCACCCCTTTCACGGGTCCTGTGTTATGAAGTTGCAATGCGGGTTTTTTTTTTTTTTTTTTTTTTAACCCTTTCCTGTCCTTATCTGAAAGAGAGCAGTCTCCACGGCGATCCCTGGTTACCATGCCGTGTCCTTGACAAACCGCTTTGACTAGCGTGGGTATGAGTGCAGGTAGTGCGGGTACAACATGGGTGCCTGTTCTGTGTTTGTGTTGTTGCAGATTAGATCTTTTTTTTTGGTATTTTCTCCTCTGATGTTTACGTCACCTAGAGAACATCTTGAATTTTTACTTGCCTTTTTCCCCCCCAACTCTGCGGATGTAATTTTTTTGAACTCCCAGTTTGTAAGGCCCAATCATCCGTCAGTTCAGGAGAGCGCAGACAAGCGCACGTCCTCCAAAACAGACTGCCGGCTGCCGCTTCTTTTCACTCTTCAGCTGGGCTGTGCAGCCATTGTGTCAGAGGAGTCAGGGTTCGATTGTCATGTGATTCTGTGATTCTGTCTCTGATCAAGCGAATCCTGTGTTTTTTAGGAAGAAAAGAAAAGAGAAGGGAAGAAAGAATGTGCGTCTTTTAACCCAATCTCCGCTCAGGTTATTGCATGGGCTCCGCTTGTTGCATTTTCCCGTGTAGATAATCACCTAATCGTACCCTTCACCTGTCCAGTGATGGAAGAGGTATCCGGCCCTAAAGCCCTAAAGTGCGTAGCTGCTGTGTGTGTGTGTGTGTGCTGGTTTTGAGATTAGCAGCGAGGTTCAGTTTTCAGAATCCCAGGGTAAAATCAGCCCTAAATAATGGCTCTTAACCTGCTCCGGCTTCCTCCAGTAGCTCAAAGCGTTCCCACTGGTGTAAATCTGAACACAGCTGTGGATGGTTGATGTTGTTACTTGTTAAATACCCTTGTTATTTGCACTGGGGACTACTTGTTTGCCTTAATGGGTGCGTGAGTTGCTTTGGATAAAAGCCTCTGTCAGATAAATTCAGTGTAAATGTAAGGACGAGTTCTGGCCTCAGACAGAGTGGGTGTGGAAATGTGCAGAGTGGAACTTTCTTTTCCTTTGCGTTCCATTTCCAGGTGAGTGTGATCCCAGGTGACCCCCCCTCAGGTGGAGAGCTTGCTCCGCGGGGGTGGCGGGGGGGCCCAGCCCCCCCACTTGTAATTAGATCTGCCGAGGGTGACGGCAACACTGTAGATTTCGTTTTCATTTTCATTTCAGGTACTCGATCCTGAGGCTTTTGAAATGGTACTACTGCTGCTGCTTTGCGGTCTCTTTAAAAAAAAATGAAACTAAAATAAAAATGACCGTGAAGCATTGTTCAGAGTAATGGGATTAAAAAAAACACAAAAAAAACTGCGCTCCGCTACTAAAAAGACTCCTTCACTCCAGTCTTTTTGATGTTTCACGTTGCAAAAACTTATTTTTTCCCCTCCTTTTTTTCTCTCTTTTTCTAATTTCATGGTTTAGTTTATTTTCATTTTTATAACAGTGTCTTATTAATCCAAGTCCTTAAAAACCCCCACACTGAAAAGTCTGGATTTCACCAGCAGTCCCCTGGAGGCCCTCACTGAAATGTTACACTATCTGTCATCTTTTAAAAAAATGGCTCAACAAATCCACTTTTCCCTCTGATCTGCATATTAAATTTGAAACTTGACTGCTGCCTTGAAAAAGCTGGTGGATGGGGGGGGGTTTATGGGACTTAAGCTCCACTCCCACCCGCTGCGTTTGGGAAGTCTGGGGTTTGATCACAGAGAAGGAATGCAATGAAATGAATATAGGGGTGCGTGGCGGAGGGGTGAGGGTGACCCAGAGGGTCGTGTTTAAGGGGGTGGGGGTGGGGGTGGGGGGCGAAGCTCAGGGCTCACGGGTCGGACCTTCAGCCCAATACCTCCAAAATGTCCGTCTCTCATCTCCTGCCAGGCGGGCCCTCACACACAAGGCTGGCCCCTGCTCACAGAATTGCTGGCCCTCAGTAGGGTTTCTGAGTTATAGCCGGGGGGGACCGGGGGGTTGTTTGACTTAGCAGTGTCTAATTACTAAATATAACACACCATTTTAACATTGTGTGGAGGGTGGCTGAGAGTTGTACAGACAATGTACACTGCAGAGTTGCCATTGATGAAGGAAGTGCTGCATTTGTCTCTCTGGGAAAGGCCCTTACCGCTCTAAAGGACAGACGGACAGGCAGACCAGCGGACAGCCTGAGCGAGTGAGCACAAGCCTGAAACGACCCCCTTTGTTATTCACTTAAATATCACTCTGTTAAGATTTTAGGCAAAAAGAAAGTTGGGTGTTTTTAAAGGTAACTAAGAATGACGTTTCAGACATTCAGTTTTGGGTTTGTAGCAGGCCCAGTATTGTGCATATAAGAGTGGGGAGGAACGCCACCTTGGTTGTGACAAAGTTTCCCTGGTAGAGTCATTATATGTCGGGTTGTGGGGCATACATTCTGATTACATAACCCACTCTGTGCGCTTAGGAGACGCTACGCTGCCTGACGTTTCCCTTCATAGGTTTCACCGAATGATTTTGCTGTTTAAATACGGGGCTACCTAATTAGGCACCATTAAGCGAACAGTTCTCCCGCGCTCAGAAACTTCTGGAGAAACCTCAAACCCGTCTCATCAGTGCCGGGGAATACAAACAAAAAAAGAAAAAGAAAAAAAAAGAAAAGAGGAAGTGAGATTTTTTTATTGCTTGTTTATTCTACGGTAATGAGTCTAGAATTTGTGCTTCTAAAGCCTGACAACAGCATTATTCCTTCTGCGAGGGGGGATTTGACAGTTAAAAGCCTAATAAAATACTGGCCTTTTAAATGCGCTTCTCTCTGACTGAGTGAGATGAATGCTGTATATATCAGCAGCCGAGCTGCAGAGGGGTCAAATAAAGTTCTTTCCTGCTGTACACATTTGGGCCTGTAGATGGCGATAAAGCACTGCCGAACAGGGCAGGAGAGACCTGAACATGGGAGCTGGCGTTCACAGCCTGGCCTGTACACTGGAGGACATACCAGGAGACTCGGGGAAAGTGAAATCTCCCGTTCTGTTCAGTGTGTGCACAAAACAAACTTTAAAAAATGTGAGATAATGCTCTATTACACGCTAAACCCTTCCTGCCTGCGCTCCCTGGACCCCCCTCTGTGCAACGGGTACAAGACCTGTTTTGTACCAGGTGCTTTGAAGTCTGTCAGAAAATTTCCATTTTTGAAGAGGGGAGAAGAGGAGGAAGAGGAAGAGAAAGGAGAAGAGGAAGGAGGAGGAGAGGAAGAAAGGGATCATTTACACATGAAAGGCCATTTTGAGCCGCGTGCGTTATTGGAGCGCTTTAAGTATTTGAGCAGAATTAATGCCTCAGTCTGAAGGAAGCCTGGCTGTCAGAAGCCCAGGGCGCGCTCGCGCCTTTTTGACGTTGCCAGGTAGCGACCGGTTTAGACACGGTTTGACAGCCTGTGAAATGCTGATTGCCTCACATCACAGGCGGGTAACGATGGTGTCTGATTGGTCGTTTGATGCGTCGCCGCAGTGATCGCGGCCGCCAGTCGCAGTGCTTTTTAGGCAGACGGAATCGCGTCTCAGCAGACGAGATCTGGGCGGGGCCAGCGCCGTCACGGAGACCACCTGTGATACGGGGTTGACCCACACACCCGCCGGTTAACCAGTACATCGGGTTGACTACGACAAACATTACTGTCAGTATTCTCGTAATTATTCTTTTCATTAATGACCCGGCTCTTGGTGGCATGTTGTGCACACGCAGCACGCAGTGGTTCGGTCTGCTGCAATGCAGGCAGCCCTGAAGCGTGGGCTGTGGGGAAATATGCTCGCATTTCATTTCTAGTTGGTGAAAGTTGTTGGATTTTGTGCGGTCCTTGTCTCGACCTTAAGAGGAACACATTCCTGTGGTCCCATTCTTTATTCCCCAGCTACCGTCCCGTTCTGAAATGTGCTTCTGCAGTAGGCAGGTACCAGAGCCACTGTGCAAGTACTGCAGTCAGGTGCCCTTCTGTTAATGTGTCAAATAAATTTGATATACACCACCTTTAGCTTATTGAAATACATATTTATATGCATACATGCATACACATACACACACACAATTTTTACTTGGTGTCCATGTGGCAGCTCCACAGGTCTCCTGTAGACAGTGCTGTCTGATAGGCCTGTATTGCAGCAGTGCAACAGTGTTAGCGTTAGCATGGTGTAACGCTGCGGCGGCTCCACAGGTCTCCTGTAGAAGTGTGTCTGATTAGCAGTGATTGCGCTGCAGCGTGGTAGCAGTTCTCCTCCCGTTGAGTGTTATTCCGGGGTGCAGGTGAAGGCCGCGACGTTTAACCCCATCGCCACACCGATGTGACAGGCCAGGAGTGGTCTCCCGGGCGACGGCGTGTGTGACCTAGATGAGCGGAGGTGGACGTATCTCTGAGCTGAAGGGACAGGGAGAGGCTGTACTGTGGATGGCCCTTGGCCCCCCCCCGCTGGACTTGTATGTCGGAAGCGCCACCTGGTGTCACTGCTTCTCCAACACGGATTCAACTCCCTCATCAGCAAGGGACAGGGGGGACGTGACCCACCCTGAAACCCCCCCCAGCCTTGGACGGGGGGCGCCATTGTCTCACAGTAGAGTGGCACCAGGCCAAAGAGGACACTATACAGCAAGCGCCACAGGCTTCCAGTTTGCGTCCACTAAATGATGACTACGATCTATGAATACGGATTTGCTGTGGCCTTTGCTCTGTGTTTCGTGATGTCCTGTTAATAAGGCTGGAAATGAGGGCCTCTTCATGTACAGGTGCCGAGGTGCGCAGGACATGCTTTTGGTTTTCGTACGCTGTGTCTTTTGGTCCGTTTGTCACTATCGTATGAGATGCACTTTCTGAACTAACTTGTGAACCATGCTGAGTGTAAAGAAGAAGAAAACAAACTAATGTGCTGAGGAATTGAATTTAATGGTGCAACTCGGCTATTTTGATTATTTAACTCAATTTAAATACCATTTGAGTATTGAATTTTCAACTTGGAGTAGTTTCTCCTTCTGCCATTTCTACAACTCGCACAGAAGAACAATGAGCCTATTATTTTGTCCAGTTCTCAGTTTAGGCTCAATTACTATGAAACATCATAAATATCAATTTTACCCATAAAATCAGGAAAGGAATATCATGAGAACATTAATGTTGAGTGCATTCAACCCATCTGGTATATATATATACTGTATATGTGTGTGTGTGTGTGTGTGTGTGTGTGTGTGTATTTGTATGAATGTGTATGTGTGTGTATATTTATTTGTATGAGTGTGTGTTTGTTTACTTTTGTTTTGTGTGTATGTATTTGTGTAAGTATGTGTATGAGTTTGTGTGTTTGTATGTGTGCTTCGGTGAGTGTGTGGGTGCTCGTATGAGTGTGTGTTTGTGTTTGCTTTTATGAGTATGTGTGTATGAGAGTGTGTCTATTTGTATGAATGTGTGTGTGTGTGTGTGTGTGTGTGTGTGAGTGAGTGTGTGAGTGTGTGTGTGTGTGTGTGTTTGTGCTCTGAGATGCAGTAATTGAGCTGCTGGAGGTGGTGAGATTTTCTCCCTCTGTTCTCTCCGTGAAGCACAGTCTCTCTCTCTTCCTCTCCAGCCGATGAGATTTGAGCTGAGCGTTTGTGAAATATTTATTCAGCGTGAGCTGGGAGGCGAGTGACTGCCCGCACACACTACCTGCCCTGCAGAGCAATATTCCCCTCACTGTCACCCTCCCAAAACATGTCTCTGCACGTGCTTCAGCTGGCCCCAGCTCCCAACAAATTACATGTCTCATTGCTCTGCGTTTACAGCTGCTGCAAAGCGTGTTCCTGCCAGCGCGACATCGCCAGCACGCCACTGGCCCTCGCGCACGCCTCGTCTTCCTCCTGATTGGCTAAAGTGCCAGAGCCGCGCTGCCACAGGGGCCTTTGATGTAGCGTTCGTATTCCCCGTTTGGGCGTATTTCTTTCTCTTTTAAAAAAGAATTGAGAAAGCATCAGTGCATGCTTAGCCAGCCGCCCTCCGGATCTCACTCGGACGAGCTGATCTAGACCCCAGCGACAAATCGCTGTTTATTTATTTGCAGCCCTTTTTTTGTTCAGCCTGAAGTCAGCCCTGTTAAAGTTGATCAGCTCTGTCCACAGTGTCTGCACCAATCAAGCTGGCACCCCCACACACACACACCCCCGCAGAAACACTTGCCAACTCTCGCTAACGCTGCCTCTCATACCCGCCATCCACACAACGCAGGAGACATGTGCGACGTTAGTGTAGGAACACGAGATCCACCAGTAATTGAATGCCCTGGGATTTGTGTCATGTTGATATGATGTTAAATATATAGTTAAATAAACACAGGAAAGACAACTCTGGCATCAGATCTCTTTCTGTTAAAAAAAAAAAAAAAAAGAATAATCACAATGCCATTATATTATTATACTGCATGTTGTGTGTGCATACTGTACAACCACGTATGTCCACAGAGAACAGTTACAGTGCTACACTATATGTACATAATTATGTATCGCATGCAAAATCACTTTTAGTGCAATTTTCTTCTGGCATGACTTTGATATTTCATCGATCATTTTGGTTAATTGATTCTGGCTTTTTACTGTGGGAGTCACTGAGCCACACCCGTTTCAGAGCTAGGCCTGTTTCACTGGTGTTCTATTAAAAGTTTCTGGCACAGAGTAGTGGGTCTGTGAGAGCCATGCAGAAGGTGGTTATTGGAGTTCTGTTAATAGCACTATAAAACAATTCTGCCTGCTTCTCTTTCAGCAGGTCAACAGAGCTGTTCTGTCACAGGTTCGCTTGTCTCTTCACAGTAACAGGTAGCGAAGGAGAGAGCATCTCCATGGCCTACTTCACTCTGCTCGCTAATAGTTTTATTAATTAATTCATTATTTTACCCCAGACACTCTGCGAATAATTATGCAGACATTTCTCAGCTAAATGGTTTTGTCGAGGGAGGCTTCCTGCATTATGCCTCTCTCCTTGCACACAAACCAACATTTCAGTTGTGCTATTCTGAACAGGCGAGCTGGAGCTACATTGCTAGTTCCATTGGTGGAATCTCAGGATCTAAATTTTTTGCTGTTTCTGGTTTCATTTGTATTTATTTGGTATTTTAAATTTTTTGGTTTATTCAAGAAAAAAAAAAGCGTACTTTTCCTGTGTGCGTTACATTTCTGTCACAACGTTTGTGATACGTCTGGGGGTTCCCTCCGTTACGCAGAGCAAAAACAACGGTCAAATCTTCACGTCTAATACTGAGCCAGACTTTCATGCTAATTAAAAGGTGCATTAATTTCTATATAAATTTATACTCAAACCTGATGGGCTAGCCCCCCCTTAATCACTGGTGCGCCCTGCTAATAAAACATAAAGCATTTAGCGGGGGAGTTAGTCTGGTCTCCGTTTCACAGACGGCCTGGGTGAGAGGATACCTCCTCGCTTGCGCACGGTAATAAGGGGAGGGGGTGGACGTGCACGATGGCTTCCCCAGATGTTCATGAGTGCATTTTGTTTTTATTAGCGTATAAAACCATGTAAATCCTCCTCACATAGACCGACGTGCTGCTAGGGCGGGGGCGGGGGCAGGGGGGGGGGGAGAGAAACATGGCACGGATTTCTGACAGGTTTAGTTTATAGCCCCATTTAGGCACACAATTTAGACACAACAAATTATATCCCTGCATGCTTTTATCTGTCCTCCTAAGCCCGGGTGCGGTTAGAGGAATCTGCATTAGTGGGCGATTATGAATACCTGTGACAGATTTTCTCTGCCGGCTCCCTGGGTGGATATGAATTGCTTCCCTCTGTTAACGCGTGTGGAAGATAGAGACCGGGCAATTAGACTTTAGTGGTTAATGTAGCAGGTTTTTGCATGAGGGGCGGGAGAGGAGGAAGGGAGTGGGGGCGGGGAGGGGGGCGGGGGGGAGGTGTTTGCCGTTCCAGCTGGCCGGTAGTCAGTTTCCAGGCACGTTTAAAAAGCGTCGCTACGGAAACGGCAGGCTACCTGTCCGAGAGCTCACTGAATTCCAGCAGGGGTGGGAGGGTGTTTCATCTCCCTCAGGGTTAACCCCCCCACCACCAAGGGAATGGAGCGGACAAAAACCTCTGCTCATAATGCATATTCATATTACACCCCCTCCGCCTGACTTAGGTGTCACAGATTACTTACAATAATAGATCACGGCTTTAGTACTTTAGTGATATTATGGTCTTAATTACTCCTATGGTCTTAATTACTCCTATGTGATAATCTAAAGGAATGATGTTCAGTTATTTAAAAAAATTACATTGGAAAAAAAACTAAAACCCAGAGGTACCAAACGTGGTAGTTGTGTAAGGGCTGTGACTGTGTGGGGGTGGGCGTTTCTCCCCTGGTGCAGAGCAGAATAGTGAAGGTAGAACAGGGCCCTGAGGCTCAGATGTGATGCACACAGGCTGGTGTTTACAGTCTGCAGCCTTAGCCCCAAGGCCCGAGCCGCCCGCATCCTGTCCAGGGTTAAAGTCCCACATACTGCAGCTAAGTGGCCCCCGGCGAGCTACACGAACACACGGTCTTGATGTTAGGTACACGTGTCAGTGTTGGGAGGGTGACCAGTCTCCTGCAACTCCGGCAGCAGCAGCACTGTTCTGGCCCGAGAGGTGAAGGCCTTTCCTCAAACTTGCTGACATTGGAAGTTTCTGGAATGTCGTGCAAGTTTATTCATTTATTTTTTAAGAGCTGTGCTGATTTGATACGATCTGTATACTAGATGCTGCGTATGTAATCCATTTTATAGCTTTGTAATTATTAAGTGCAGCGTGACAATGGTTTCATTTTAGAGAAGTAGTCTTGCTTATAACAAAAAGCCTGTGTGGTAAATGTACGCTGACACTCTTCCCCTTGTCACAGATCTGTCACTGTTGAATCTTTGTGTGTGTGTGTGTGTGTGTGTGTGTGCGTGTGTGTGTGTTTTATTGTGTAAAGGTTTGGCTTTTGTGTTTACTGTTCCATGGTTTCCACGGTCCTGTGATCCATCGATCTGAACGGAATTTCCGCGCTGCTGTCCTGGCCCATCTTGGGTGATATGGGTTTAAGCGCGACTTACTATGTTGTCAGTAAATGGGTTTAAATGTTCTGTTCCAATTACCGCGCGTCTGAAAGGTGGCGGCAGTCGTGTGCCACGCTTAGCACCAGTCCTTTCACCCAATTATGATTATTCGTCCTGCGTTATTCGTCTTACTCTCTGCCGGGGGCCTTGGCTTTTCTCGGTGGCGACGGCGAGGTAAAAACAGCGCGAACGTTCCGCCCCATTGCCATGTGGGGCGGGTCACAGTCCCGCTCTGAAAGGATTGGATTTACGGTGCAACGCAGCGGCCTGTCTCCGGTGCCATCGCCTCTTCGCCAACGGGCGCTGTCACCTTCCCTGCAAAGTAATCACCACATATTGGATTTTTTTTTCGAAAAGCTCTGTACCCGTACCTCCCTCCCCCTTTGGTGGTTCATGACTTTGAGAGAGGACACCCTGAAGTCTACAGTGATGCCCACTGGCTGATTCCCTATCTGTGCTGTGTCCTGTGCAGACGTGCATGCTGGGATGTGAGATCAGTGTGTGTGTGCGCACAGTGGCTTCCCCAGATGCTCATGCGTGTGTTCAGCTGGGCCCTGGGGGTGAGTGGGTTAGTGTGTGTGTGTGTGTGTGTGTGTGAGACCAACCACTGCCTGAGCTGTGCCAGTGGGATCTATGCGAGGTTAAGGATGAAAGTCTTCGAAGACCATGGCCTCAGGCCCAAACAAAACTCCTGGTTTACAGAGCTGTAGTCCTTCCCACTCTACTGTATGGAGCTGAATCATGGACCACGTACAGTAGGCGCCTGAAATGCCACCAATCTTCCCTACTCAAGATTCTGAGGATTAGCTGGGAGGACAGACACACTAACAGCAGCATCCTCGCCAGCAACATGGAAGAGGCCAACATGAACAGCATAAACACCACTACTGTAATGCAGCACCAACTCCAATGGACAGGCCATGGTATCCGGGTGCCCAACTCACACCTCCCCAAACAGATCCTGTATTCCCAGTTGAAGGAAGGTCAGCTATGCCCTGGTGGGCAAAATAAACGGTACAAGGACAACATCAATTCCAGCAACTGGGAAGAAGTCGCACTCAACAGACACACCTGGAGGAAATGCGTTCAAGAGGGAGCTGCGCTACATGAAAAGGGACCTTCGCCGTGCCGCACCATCGCAAGGAGAGACTGAACACCAATGAGGCACAACTATCACTCACCCTTGCCCACACTGCACCAGAATATGTGGATTCCGGATCGGCCTCTACCCCGCCATCTGCAGACCCACCAGTAGACGACTAAACGGAGGACAGTCATACTCGACTCGAGTGACCGCCGATGATGATGATGATGATGATAATGGCGTGTGTGTTTGACAGGGCCGCGTTTGTGTGTGTGTTCGGCTGGGCCCTGGGGGTGAGTGGATTAGTGTGTGCGTGTGTGTGCATGTGTCTCTCACTCCCCGTCTCACTCCTGTGCTGCAGGTCTTCCTCTTCATGGTGTGGCTGTGGGAGTTCTTCATGCTGCCGCTGCTCCTCCTCCTCCTCATGGCCTGGAACTACATTCAGGTGGCCTCCGGGAAGGATGGGCATAGCCAGGACCTGGTGAGTGCCATACACACAATCACCCCACCCACACACCCCCCCCACAGGGGCCTAACGACTGCCCCTCACGGCCAGGTTCGGACCGTGACCCCTTGTGACCCACGCCTCACACTGACAATCCCTGTCACAGTGAACACCCAACATGCAGGGGTGTGGCCATCCAATGCGTGTGTGTCTTTATTGATGGATGTTGTGTTAAGTTTGCTGTGTTTCTTTTTAAATTGCTTACAAAGGAAATGTAGTTATTGAATTGACCTGGTGTTGAGTAGACGATATAATCACTTGCTGTGACTGAGGTATGAAGTCTGCCCCGGTGGCTCTCGGCCCTGCCAGTGTTGGGCGGAAGGGCTGTAGAAACGCAGGACAGTAGTTACGGCCGCGTGTGCGCATGGGTCTCCGTTACCTTAACGCGCGCCCAGTAAGGAGGTCACATGATGGTCCCGCGCATCCGGCCCCGTTAGGGAGGATTAATGCTGCCGGTGCCCGCTGCTAAAGGCCCCCGCCCACTCGCCACACGCCCTTGGATTCCGCTGGTAGTCGTTTTGGCACCGCCGTGGGGGCAGATGGAGTCTCGGGGCGATGTTAAAGTCTGGGTCAGGCCAAATATCCTCTCTGAAAACTGTGGGGGGGTACTGTGGGGACGTGACTTTGAACTTGTGTCAGGCACGGACGTGTCACCACTGGGGGGGAATGTCACATTGTGTGGCTCCCCTGTGTCTGGGGGGACTTAATGTAACATGATCTCGGCAGTCACACCCAAATTAAAGTTTTTATTTATTTATTTGTTTAAATGTGCTTTGTTGTGAAATGATATAGCTTTGCTTTAATGGCCCGCTTTGTGATCCGACTCTTACCTCTGGCTGTCAACTCTGTGAAGCAGGCTCTCTAGAGACGAGACTGGTGAAATTGAGTCTCTCTATGTACGTGCTTGATATACGGTAAAAATACGGTATCATTTTTATTATATTATTGTACAGTATGTTAAAATGGCACCTTTTTAGAATGGATACCAGAGTGATTCCCTCAAAAATCATATTCCCGAGCATAATATCTAAAACATATTCCTTAACTTCTGTTTCATTATTTTACAGGACAATATGGACTCGGGTGATGATGAAGAGGAAGATGAGAAGGTAATTAAAATGTATTTTTCATTCATAATTATATGTTTTACAGTTCAAATCAAATATGTAAATGGTGTAGCTATAGTACATAAAGGGTAGGGTAGAATAGTTCCCATCGAGACGTGCAAGAATGTATTTTTATAGGTTCTCAAATATATTGAACAAATACTTTTCCCACTTAGGAAGAAATCTTAACAACATGCTAAAATCCTCACATCTCCTTCAAGCACTTCAGTTCCATCCCACAGGGTATTCTCCGTCACACTACAAAAATATTTTTACGCTTTAGTTTCCCTTTGAAATTTCCTGTTTTCAACATGCTGAGATTTCCAACAACACTCCTGTAATTTGGCACTGTTGGTCTTTGGCTGAACCCAGGCTAAATGAACATAAGTCGTGCAAACTGCTGGTCACTGACAACAGCACGTATGACTAAAGGGTTTGTTAAGAACACAAGAATACATAATGACGAGAATGGGCCGTTCGGCCCATCTAGGCTCATCATGTCCTAATCTAAAGAGTATCTAGTACTACATCTAGCCTGGACTTGAATAGCCCAAGCGTTTCTGCCTCTACTACCCGACCTGGCAAGCTGTTCCAGGCATTGACAACTCTCTGTGTAAAGAAAAACCTCCTAATATCTGTGCGGAATTTGCCTTTAACTAATTTCCACCTGTGGCCTCTTGTTCTGCTGACCCCACTTATCTTAAAAAATCTTTGGTATTCAAATCCTCAATCAAATCCCCCCTAAGTCTCCGTTTGCTAAGCTTAAATAGATTGAGTGCCTTAAGTCTATCATCATGACTTTTACCTTTCATACCAGGTATCAGTTTAGTTGCCCTTCGTTGGACTTTTTCAAGAGCTTCTATATCTTTCTTGTAGTGCGGTGCCCAGAACTGCACCCAAAATTCTAAGTGAGGTCTGACAAAGGCATTATATAACATTAATATAACCTCCGTTGATTTATACTCAATACTTTTCGCTATGTATCCCAGCATCCTGTTGGCTTTTTTCACTGCTGTAGCACACTGCTTTGATGCAGATAGGCTTTGATCAACTACAATTCCTAAGTCTTTTTCAAATTGAACACCTAAGTGCAGCTTAGTATCGGCGCTCGCTGTTGCTCTCTGCTGCTGTGTAACAGGCAGATTTTTGGCTGTCCTGATCTCATCCTGCGGTCACGTCTACTACATTATCAATACTCCTCTCGAGCCAGCTCGTGAAACAACAAAAAACAGGGCAGCTCTTGGCCCCAGATTACTGTACTTGTCTTTATTAAGCATTCTTTCATCATATTTCTGACCGTGATATCTCTTTCAGTGTGCTGATGTTACTTCCCACAGTCAATGAGATTCCATTTATAAAAAATAAAAATAAAAGTGTTGCTGTTATTGGTGTTTGGAAAGGAAAGAGTTAATTGGGAGACGCTGCAGTGTTATTGCATTCTGGGATACGGAGAGACCGGGGTGGTGGACCTCTATGCCTCCAAGCAATGACCTAGTCATGGCGGGGCGGGGGCACGAGGCTCATCTCCATAATGCACCCAAATATATTCACCCCCCCCCGATGACCAGGGGCCTTCAACCATGGCAATGACCTCCCACGGGTCAACACGTGAGCCCTCTCTCCAAATGGCGCCGCTAATTCATGTTTAGGGTAAACGTTATTTGATGCCTGCGTGCGCAGATCAGTGCACAGGCTCGGCGATACCGGGACCGTAATCGTAATAACTGTGGAAAAGGCAGGGAAGTCTCGGTCGCGTCCGGCGGACAGCGGTGATATGGTAATTATCCCTCCCCGCCGGAACGGCGAATGAAGACGCAGCGCACAAAGTAGATGAGGCGTGCAGTTTCATCGTAAGCCCAATTCATAGCCTCACTTCATCTCTGAGTGATTTGCCTGAATATTTCTCATATATTTACAGTAACATTTGCTTCTTCTTTTTTTCTTTTTTCTTTTCGCTCCCTCACCCCTTATAATTGGCCAAAATTACAATCCTTTTTGATCACAATGGTCCATCTTCTTTGGATAGCTTTTTGCCTGCTCTGCAAGTTTTCTTGAGCGGGTTTCTCTCAAACCGCTGATCCTTGGACACAAATTTCCTTTATGCTTTTTTCGTTTTTTCCCACTCCAGTGAAACATAACCCCTCAATCAATTACCTTGTTACCAATTTATTGTGTTTGGTTAAAGCTGCCAGCTTAAATTTGAAGTGGTTAATTTAAACAGATTGTGTGTTTGACTGACTTCTAAAGTACATGTTGTGAAAGCTGATCACCTTGTAAAGCTTTTACACTTTATAGCGCTTGGGGTAAAAGAGTAATTTGCCTTAAATTTGAAAACTACACAGACCTTTTTTAAAATGTATTCTTCATTTAGGACTGGTTCCCTAATAAGGTTATGGTTACTGTTTCCTATAAATGAGTGAGAACTACAGGCAGGGCGGCAGACATGTGAAGTGTTGATGTATTCCAAGTGAAGAAACACCAGAAGAGCAGGGATAGAAGTAATAAAGAACAGATCCCTCCTCTAAGAATCATAATCCCGCCACATGTTTTGTCAATTTGAATTCCTTTTGATTTGAGCTATCAGACTCTTACTGACAGTATTTAATTGGCCATAAGGAATATGGCGGGGGAAGAATCCTCATTTCTATGGCGAATGATATGAGGAAATGAAACCCTCCCCATACATCAAACCACAAACACACACAATAACGTATACACACACCATACTACATACACCAAACCACGCATACACACCATAACACACACATCATACACCAAACCATACATACACACACACACACACTGTAGCACATACACACCATACTACATACACATCATACACCAAACCACACATACATACACACACACTGTAGTACATACACACCATAACACATACACACACCACACTACATACACAAACCAAACACACACACACCATAACCATCATACTGTACATACACACACATACCACACACACAGACACCACACCATACCACACACATACACACCATGCCAATATATTTCTCTCCAAAAAGACAACTTTTTAGGAAATTAGAAAAACATTTATTATATTGAGCCCCTTTCCCACATGGAATCCGCAACATTGCCGGGTTAAATTTTCCGGGTACGGTAGTGTTTTTCATTGTTCCCATATAGGTCTCCTATAGGCACATATAAGGTGCCTAATGTTCACTACTTGGCGATTCTTTGGCAATGTGATTAGTTAATACAATGCCCCTAGGCCACACAGCTACTATTTGCATAATGTAATCAGATTTTTATATCACACTTAATTGCTATCAGATAGATGGATGTGAAATGTTTGGAAAATAGCCTCCATAAACTAGCTTCAGTAGCTAGTCGGATGTGAAATGCTAGTTTGCCAACTCACGATTTAAATTGTTTAAATAATATTATTTTAAGCATTAACATAACTTATATTATATTGTTATATATATTATGAACGCACTGTTATCTGGCAACAAAAACCGTTATATGTAAGAACGTTGCAACCGTTTTTATCCGGGAATGTTGTTGCTTTGGTTCCCACTAGAGCCGTGGTGGAAGATTTCCCTAAATCTTACTAGGCGCTGAGCAGGAAAATGCATCTTACATGGAAAGTGACTCCGGCTCCTGTTCCCACATGATGCCAACACGGAAACATTTATGGGTTTTATGTGGGAAAGGGGCTTTAGACAAGTTTGTCATGTTTTCATTGACATCTTTGTTGATCACGTTATTTATTAGTCAGTCATGACACATTGACAGTGGAAATTTTTTTTTTTGTTTGTTTAAAAATAAATAAATAAAAAAAAAGGCTCTATATAGGTACATAGTTTATTTTATACAATCTCTTTTGTTCATCTTTATCAAGTGTGAATAAAAACTACTGTGTATGTGTATATATATATATATATATAATGTAATCTTTTTTTAATGAAAGGAATGTTAAATGAGCCTTTATACTGCATTTGATGTAGGATGGCACCCCAAATTCCCACCAAAACACACTTCCTTTCTTACCTTTTGTACTGCACATCTAGTCTGTTTGATATAACGGTGCCTTTAAAGGGGGAGCTTTTCTGCAATTTCTTTCTGAACCAGGAAGGTGATCTGAGAGCAGGTTTCCTAATCACAAGATATTTGCGATTCTTGTAGGCTCTCTCCAGTATAAACCACCCCTTTAACTTCTGAGGAAGCCATTTTGTATTTTGTTTTTCTGGAGGGAGGGTGGGGGGTGGGTGCTGGCTCCGAAAAAGAAGTACACAGAGACTAAGATCATCAAAATGAATTTATTGTCAGATTTTGCAGCGAGAGCTAGCAGAAGATGGAGAGCTTCAAAGCTGTTTATGGGACATAAATTGCAATAATCCTGAAAGCTCGTTGGTGCAGGGACTGAAGCTTGCCTGGGCTTGTATTCTTTTGGTCTTTATTAACATGAAAGCGCCGTGATGTTGCTTTTCATGTTGCCTGAATCTCAATCTCAGACGAGAATTCTCCGTATGCGCCTGTGTTGTTACTAAGCTCATTTGCCTCGTTAGCCCCCTCTCTCTCACACACACACACACACACACACACACCCCTTCTGGTGTGGACCTTGAACAAGTTTAAATAGTCTGACTTCCTTTCATTTGGCCGAACTGGGAGGACTCCTTCCCAGGATGTTAGCCGTGGGGCGGGTTTCAGATGTTCACGCGCGCCGTTCCGGTTCTGCCCACGGTTCCAGCTGTCCCGGGAGATAAGCGGCAGAAGACGGCCGCGGTGATGGCTGTAACCGTAATCTCACCGTAAACTACGACCTCTATTCAACCTGAACCGCTATGCTCTTTGACCTCAACTCTGGGTAAATTGAAGGTCAAACGCTTTTGAGTGAAGTCTGGAACATGTGGCTGCGGCTGCATTTATTTCCACCAGAATTACCAGGCTTGCTGTTTTCTTGCCATCTTGCAAGCACAGAACAGAACAAACCTGTTTCTATTACCCCTACCTGCCTGTTTCTTTTCATTCCTGCTTCCATCGTTTGTCTTGGTAGGTAGGTTGCAGATGGATGGATAGATGGATATAGTCCTGGTGTTCTCACCATAGTGCGACAAGTTTCCCATCACCCCTTTCTGTCCAGTGTGTGCGGTCGGGCGTGGCATTGGCAGACTTCGTGTGTCTGCTACCACATCACTCTCCCGGCACCTTCGGTTTTTCTGGGTCTGCATGAAACGGTTACTGGGGTCATTCTCTCTGTTACATTGCTGAATGTAGTCATTTTTGATTGGCTGTTGACCAAAATGCCACTTTATACCGTGTTATAGTGTGTGCATGGTTTGGCCATGATTCATTATCTTGTCCTACAAAATGACAGAACTTTTATTTTATTCCGACAAAGCATCTACAGTTCGGTAAACAAAGGGACATTTCTTGTAAACAGAAACCCTGGTGTGTGTGTGTGTGTGTGTGTGTGTGTGTGTGTGTGTGTGTGTGTGTGTGGATGGGTTGGGGTTGATGTGAGGTTGCCGTGGTCGTCCAGCGTCTCGCTGGCCCTGTGCTGTTGCTCGCGGTTCCCAGGGTCCAGCCGATGGGGCCCAGATAACGGCTCCGTCTGGACGCTGTCACACGCAGTCTGGGCCATTTTTAGACCAAAACATATACACATCATCAGGCCCCTAATGACAGAGACCATCAGACCGGCTCTCCTCCGTCTCCCCTCTCTCTCATCATTCCTTTCATTGGTTCCTCCTTTTGATGTGAGGATTCTCAGTCCCCTTCAGAAGGAATTACAGGCTGATATCTACATCTTTCCTCTCCTCTGCTCTCTGGAGAGCGTCACCGAGTTGCTCCATCACTCTGCACTTGATGCAGTCCTACTCCCCGAATGATCCCATCTCTCTGGGCTTTGGATTCACTTCAGAACCTGCCTTTTTCCCAGGGCAAAGAAACCATTTATCTTTCTGAGTCCACTCTTGGTAACAAGCAGCTGTAGACTGCGTCTGTACATGAAGACTAAGTATCAGTGTCTCCCCCTCATCCCCTTTACTCAATCCTTTCACTGCCCAATGCAGGCGACACAACAGGATTACATGAAAGCGAGGCACAAAATAATAGTAATGATGGATGCATTTACTGTATATACCACCTTTCATCTTAGGATCTGAAAGGACTTTACAGTGAGGGGGGCTGGGTGTGAGACCACCAATGTGTAGGTGATGTATTGCCTCTTATTTGCAGTACATTGTGGTGGTAGGGGGGCTTCGAGGAGGCAAAGAGCTTACTTGCCAGATGTGGGAAACCGAAATCCAGGCCGGTTCGTTTAATTAATATCAGAGCAGGGTGTTGACCTAGGATCAGTTTCGCCTCATCTCATAATGGAGGAGGTTAGGATGTGGACAGGGAAAACCTGATCCAGGATCAGCGCTCCTGCTCTGAGGTGCTGTACACATAGTGGTCCAGTTCTCCTACTCCACAGAGCAGTGACTTCACCTCATCACCAGAAAGGCAGGCCGTCACCCTGCCTGACGGGCGTGATCAGTATGCTGCATTACACACGTTTGTGACATGTAGAGTGCATGAGGGGAATATCCTGAGTTCTACCCGACACTGCTGAATAAATGTTTGCGGCTTGATGGAATTGTTAATTTTGGAGCGATCCTGCGTGTGTGCATGCTTGCTTGCTCACAGTGAGACAGTCCTATCCGGGAGTCTGCTGGGGTAAAGCCACACCACACCTTTCGATTCTCGAGTCCCGGGTTGCAAGAGCACCCCTAGTTTCCCCCCTTTGTGTTACAGCATGCACCTGCCAAAGTGCAGAGGCACATGCAGCTTCAGCGGCTGAGACACAGCCTGTCTTTCTCAGGTGTGAGCGCGGGAGCAGAGTGGGGTCTTGGTTTCACGATTGCTTCGATTCATGAGCAAGACCCGACTTGCTCTGCTGATACTTGCCGATTGAACACCCTTCTAGGTTATATTGGCTCTGTACCCCCCCCACCCCCACACACACTTTTTGTCCGTTGCCTGCGGTGTCTGATTGCCAATGGGCATTTTTATACCTATATTACTGTATTTTATTATCTTTATTTCAATACTTTTTTCCTCCTCCAGTTAATATTTCATTATGCTTCATATCTGCACTTTTGTCTAAAACATGAAAAACATTGAAATCTTATCCCTCTCCTCCTGTTGGAAAGGTAAATGTGATTTTTGAGTGGGTTACAGGCCCCTGAGAAGATGAATTGGTGCTGAGGGCGCTTGCTTTATCTCCAGGAGTCTGAGAAAAGAGGGCTGATGGAAAAGATCCATATGGTCCAAGAAATCGTTCTCACTATTCAGAACATTCTGGATGAAATCGCATGCTTCGGGGAAAGAGTTAAAAAGTAAGCAAGTTACAATTTATTTATTCATGTTTTTATTTTCTTGAAATATTATTTTTATATACAGTGAGCTGCTGTTGTCAAATTTCTGATAAACTGTTTACATCAGTATTTATTTATCAATTCATTTATTTTATTAACAGCACATTCAACTGGTCAGTGCCCTTCCTGTCCAGCCTCGCCTGCCTGGTTCTACTCGTGGCCACAGTACTGACGTACTTGATCCCACTGCGCTACATTGTTTTAATATGGGGTGAGTGTGACCAGTCTGTGAGTTTGTTTCTGTGCAACATTGTTTTAATATGGGGTGAGTGCACCAGTCTGTGACCATGTTTCTGTGCTAACAATATGGGGTGAGTGTGACCAGTCTCAAGCTTGTTTCTTTATATTTTTATATCAGCTGAGGCTATATTGTTTTATTGGGGGGGACATTTTGTGCAACATTGTTTTAATATTGGGTGAGTGTGACCAGTCTGTGAGTTTGTTTCTGTGCTACATTGTTTTAATATGGGGTGAGTGTGACCAGTGGTGAATTGTTTCTGTGCCTTGTTTTAAGATGGGTGAGTGTGACCAGTCAGTCTGTGAGCTTGTTTCTGTGCTACATTGTTTTAATATGGGGTGAGTGTGACCAGTCTGTGAGTTTGTTTCTGTGCTACATTGTTTTAATATGGGGTGAGTGTGACCAGTCAGTCTGTGAGCTTGTTTCTGTGCTACATTGTTTTAATATGGGGTGAGTGTGACCAGTCAGTCTGTGAGCTTGTTTCTGTGCAACATTGTTTTAATATGGGGTGAGTGTGACCAGTCTGTGAGCTTGGTTCTATGCTACTTTGGTCGCTCTTTCCCCATAATAAAACCTGAGCGCCTATCCACTGCTCACTTGCTGTTTGAATTGCACCCCGTGACACATCAGTGGAGATGTTAGCCAGCCCTGTGCTACTCCCACAGCTTCCTGTGCACAGATTGCAGGGGGAGGAGGAGGACCGCAGTGCACTCTCTGAAGCGTTTGTGGGCCTCGCCTGGTACTCATCGCACATTGAGCATACGCCGTGTGTCCTCCATCGCTCTCTCTCCCTTGTGTTTACTGTAGCCACTTTTCCCTCATAACCCCGTAGTGTTTGTTCATTGTGTTAACAAATGTTAAGGGCTACCGTCTGACTGAGGCCAGGGGAGATACAGGATGGCCATCTAACACTAGTACAGATATTTTACTCATACTTTACCATTCAACGCATGCAAAACCAGTAGCCGATTAACATGGTTTGAGGAAGGACGCTATGGTATGCTGCAGAGTCTTTCCATTTTGTGCAGCATGTTTCAGGGCATACTAATTGATCTAAATTACATACTAAATGATCACTCTCTTGATCTGGATCTGACACAAACGCTCAGATGACCGGACTGTGAGACTAAGCTTTGATTTGTGGTTCGTATCCCTGCTAAGAACAACATCCGCAGGGCTGCTGAATGGCTCATCCTGTTAAGACATTGTTCTAGTGTGTGTGAACATGCCCCAAGGTCTGGTATCGAATACAGACCATGCCAGTGCCGACCGCGGCCAGCAGCCCTGCGGGGCGACTCATAATTGGCAGTCGCGACAAACCATCTTCCTCTGACTCATGTCTGTGCAAGTTTAACTTGTAGACTGCAAGAAAAGAAACAAAGGCTGACAGCACGCGTTTCGGAGGAGAGCACGTGTTTGTCTACACTCCCCTGAATTGAGAGCGGAGGTTGCAGCCAGCGTGCCTTAGAATATGATTGGGCATTCCTAATTGGGAGGAGAAAGGGGTAAAAGCATAACCCCCCCCAAACAACAACAACCGTGAGGTTGTGTACAACGTTATACACTTGCCTCAAGTAACAGATTTTGTAACGCAATTTTTTTCACTTTGTACATTTGTTCTTGACTGTGTAGCTGTTTCTTAAGATTTTGCACTGATATGAATAACATCGGGAAATCTGATTCCGCTTCTAGCCTTGAGTTAAATGTCATAGTGCCCCAGAATACAATAACATTTGAAACATTTGATATGATAACCGCCAAGGAGCAGACTGACACTGGGAGGGGGGCAGAGAAAGTCCCTAATTGCTTCTCGGAACGGTGTGGTGAACGAGGACTTTGATATTGGGAAAGAGAGAATCGATTGTGCGGTGCGGTGTGTCGGGGGAGCGCATAGCAGCAGGGTTTCCACGTCCTATCCCGGAGAAGAGGAGAGGGGGCTCCGCATGCCTCTGGACAAAACGGGTCGAATTCATGAAGGATTTGGGGGCTGCTCGCCCACACACTGGGCCCAAACGCATGGCTGCATTTAGAGTACAGGGTGGTGGGGGAGAATCGTGTATTTCACCTGCTGTCGACAGCACAGTTCTCACCTTTTATTCATTTAATTTGAAGTGCTCACTCTACTTCTCATGATAGTTCTGTTGTCTCTGGTTTAGATATGGCCTTGATAGCCTCTCCTCCTGTATGTGAACGTGTTCTTGTTCTCACAGGCATCCACAAGTTCACTAAGAAGCTGCGGAATCCATACGCCATTGACAACAGTGAGCTTCTGGATTTCCTCCGGCGGGTCCCCTCCGATGTCCAAAAGGTAATAATGAATTTTAGGATCAAGCCTCTGTTATTTCAGAGCACTTTTTTTCTGTAATCTTTTCAGGCTGGGCAGAAGCCCAAATTACACAAACTCTGCCCAAAAAATGTATGGTACAAAAAGTGTGGAGGTAATTTTATCTGAACATATTTCACAAGTCTTTTGTGTTTCGATTTTCGAAGTAACTTCTGAAAACGTATGTGCGAAACTTCTTTGGTCAAGGTTGCAGGTCTGTTTTATTTTTTATTTTTGTATTACTGCAAGTGAACCCTATGTGAAATCGGAGTGATGGGGGGGGGCTTGGTAGCGTGGGCCCACAAAAGTCTGAATCACCAGGACTAACCGCTGCCAACTCCAGAAACAAGAGTCAGAGGTCTACAGCAAGAGCACAACTTTTCAGCGAGCGATCATGCACTTTAAAAGCCACTTCTCCCGGTGCAGTCTACAGTCTGCTTTTAATACGGTGACTTTGTAAGCGACGGCGACGAGGAAACCTCAGACTGAGGGAGAAATGGTCGGCTGGCTGTGATTAATCCCCTCTGCGCCTGTGTTTAGAGAGTGATTCATTACCTGAGAGCGCCCCGCGGGACCCATTACCGCGCACTCTGCCGAGCTCCCATTACCTGCCTCCTCACCAGACTCCTGTTTGTTTTCACAGGTGCAGCACAGCGAGCTGAGAGTGACCAGCGGCCAGACCCCACTGCGGAAGAAGAGGAGCTCTCCGTAACGCGCACGGGGGAGCAGACTCCCTTCCCATGCCAACCCCCCACAGAACCTCGGTCCTCTCCCCCGCTGTATTTCCACCACCTCTGATGTGGGCCACAACCCGTGCACCCCTACCCCACCCCATCCATGACCTGTCAGTCATGAACAGGAATGGGAGGGGAGGGGAGGGAGGGAGGAGGGGGGGGGGTTCAAAACCAGGCTACCTGTTGTGTGTCAGAGCATGGCCTGTGGCTATGGTAGTGTTCGCCACTCGCCTCGTCCCTCTTGTCATTTAACCGATTTCACCGCACAGCGGTTGCTTTGACAAAGTGGAATGATTGTTTTCTCTTTTTCTCTAGTGCTCTAGCCAATTTCAGAAATCAAAATCACTGCCGCTCACACATTCTATTTTAATGTATTGGAAGAATTTTGAAACTGTTCTCGCTAGTGAGTAGCCGCAGTAGGTAATGCATCCTCATTAAAAATGCTGCTTAATCCATTGTTTTGTGGGAGTTTTCAGATATTTCCACTAATTAAGTTTATTTATTATGCCAAAAAATGTATCAGTGGGTAGAATGACAGGAAACAGAATGTTGTTTGAAAGTGGCTTTGCACATGATGGAACTAACTTTTCCATAAAATTGTACTTTTAAAAAACTTAACATGTATACTATTTTAACATTCAACATTTACAATGTACTATTTTTCTGAAATGTTTTATACAACTCAATTGTTAATGATAACAGTGCTGATGTTTAACGTAAAAAATGTTAGATATGTTGTATTTTTCACAATTTCATAATTAAAGTGACATTCAGGACTGTGGAGACAATAACTAATTGTCATATCTGTTTCCAATTGCATGATAGTTTTTTCATCATTGGATGTTACTCTGTTTATCATCTCAAATTAAAAAAAATTTCAGATACTTGTACACAACTTTTGGCTTTTAAGTGCATTTCCTCTACTAAATGGGCTTTTAAGTTACAGCTTCTAAGTTATCAATAATTCTGTTCTGGTGAGTATATGAATTCCTCTCCCTAGTTCATTTCAAATTGCGTTATTGGCATGAAATACATATTGGAAATATTGCCAAAGCATTGTATTGCAATACATATGAAAACAACAAACATATACGCAAAGTTCTAATTGATTAATATAATTGTATTTTGACAGGCAGAGTTGTAGACAATAGTATATACTTGATTATAAAATCTAATTTATTAGTCATTAGTGATGGTGCTCCCTCCCTCCCCTTGAATTCAATACTCAATTTCAATTTGCTTCATTGGCATGACAGACCTACACTCGTATTGCCGAAGCATATACATAACAGAAAATCACAATACAATATCACACTGTATAGCTCTCTCTCTCTCTCTCTGCAGTAAACACATCTGATTATACAACACCCCCCACCAGGACACTGGTAGGGTTCAAGGGGGCTCGCCATCCTAGAAATAACATTGGTACAGCCACTTCGCCTTGGTTACGGTGGACATCAAAGCTCTGTTTATGTGGATCAGTGGCTGCGATGGGCTTTGTTGTCTTTCTCACAATAACAGGGTCCAGATAAGGGCTGCCTCGTAGAGAGCACTTTCGATTCTTTGCACTCGGCGCTTTGAATTTCCATTACAAATCACCTGGGCCTAATGGCTCTACAGGCTGTTTCACACACACACACACACGCTCGTTACGCTGCCAAGATCTTAATGAAGGCAAATGATGTGCTCAATTGTGGCCTCCTACTTGGTTTTCTTATTTATTCATATTGTAACATAAGCCTTTATCCTTTTTAATTTAAACAGTCCTTAATCAGAGTGATGTTATGTAATCCATTTTTTAAAAGTACCCTGCATACATTTCTATTACTGGTTATATTAAATGCCAATATTTTTCATTTGAGTGTGCTCAGCCATCGAGCTGCATTAAATAAGACTTATATCCACCCATTGTGTGTGTGTTTGTGTATGCAGAGGGGAACCGTCCAGGCCTTCAAGCCTTCAGTGAAGGCCTCAGAAAAATTAATGACCTTACAATTTTGAAATCTATTAAATCACAATAGAATTAAGATTTATCTTTTTGGTTCATTAAAATGATTCATCAGAACATCTCATCTCTTGTGATTTAATTTGTTTTGGAAAGGAAAGGGTTCATTTCCAGTGAATGAATATATATACAGTAGACTTGATAAAGATGAACAAGAGAGATCGCATAAAATAAACGATATAATTAATCAGGTATATTTTATGCTCAAAAAATGCAAACCTACAATACTAATACAATTGTTCAGAAAAACGTTTGAAATTGAAATTCAGAAATTGTTCAGAAGTAATTTAATCCAACAAAAACAAATCTTCATGAATATACAAAACAACCTGGCATCTTGGGGTTACAAGGTGTCTAAAGCTACCATTCAACAACGCCTAAATGACAATGGCCTTTATGGCCTTTATGAGTTGCAAGAAGGAAGCCTCTTTTGAAGACAATTCACCAAAAAAAGCCTCTTGAATTCACCAAACTACATCTGAACTACAATTGGAACCGTGTCTTGTGGTCAGATGAAACGAAATCATGCTTTTTGGACATGCACATCAGCATTATGTTTGGCGTACGAAGAATGCAAGTCATGTTGAAAAGCACCTCATGCCTATGATGAAACATGGTGGTGTATCCAATTGAACATTTGTGGTTTGAACTTAAAAAAGCAGTCTACAAATGCCAACCCAAGAATCTGAAGGAACTAGAACAGGTTGAGGATCCCCCCCATCACCTCGTATGACATTACAGAAGGCAACTACTTGCTGTTATAATGGCCAAGGGAGGAACCACAAAGTACTGATGACAGGGGTGTGAATATTTGTCATTCTTGATTTTTCTGGGGGAAAAATTATTTGTGAACCGTTCGATTGTGATTCGTGCCGATGCATTATTAGTAAAGAATATAATTTTCTGAATTGTGTGAGCATAAAATAAAGCTCATTACTTATATAGTTTATTTGATCTGTCTACTGTACATAAATATATATATATATATATACATACAGTATATATATTACACACACACAAACATGCTGGGTGGATTTCCATATATATATATTGCCATCACTAGTGCACAGTAGAAGTCCAGTGCACATTAATATTTGCTACATCATCACATCACATCACATCCCTCTGCTTTGCATAAAGTTAAGATATAAACATCCTGCTTTGGGAGAGTTAAGCCAAGAGGGGAAATTAACCGATGGCAATCTCACTGCAAATGGCTCCCTGGGAGAATAAGGCTCAGATCCTTTAATCGAATGAAATCTCATTAAATTAATCTTTTGCGCACACTTTTGTCTTTAATGAAATGTAACAGTTTATTGATCAGTCTGTGACTGAGCGTCAGAATGCTGTTTTCTACAGAGAATCGATGGCGGGGTCTCATACACCCCGATATTAAGGAGCAGATAAGCTCACCTCAGTGTGCAGGTACCACTTTTCCCCGAGACCACTACGTGGCACCGGCGGCTGAACTCCGTTGGGTCACAGAGGCACTGTACTGCATGGAGGAATAAAGACATGCACAAAGTTGACAGTTTTTCCTACTTTTGAAACTGTGAAAAAAAAAAAAAAAAAAATCAAGAAAGAAAACTTTGTATAAAGGTGATGCCCGTTGTTTGTTTGGTGTCGTATAATGAATACATAAAGCTGGTGTAAAAATAGACGTGTCTGAACCCAGTCTCTGTCTGACTGCCGCTGTTACGAAGAGGCGCTTTTAGCCCGCGCGAAAACAGGACGGACTGGAGCCCTGAATATCTCAAAACTCCCCGACTCGCCTTCACTCACCTCTCTCTCCTCCTCCTCATCTTCCTCCTTGGCCCAGATGAACGCCGGTGAAAGAGCGCCTGCCGAGGCCCAGGCTGAAGTTTGATTGGCTCACTGGGACCCCGCCGAGGACAATGCTCTAAAGTTTGATTGGCTCACAGGGATGCGCTTCTGACAGGCCGATAGAGACATCAGCTGGAGTTCTCTGAGGAGCTGCTGACAGGGGGCTTCATTTTAAAAGTGAGGGGGAGTGGATGTGACCCCCTCCCTCCCTCCCTCCCTCCCCCCAGACATAATGAATGCCACACACAGATTCGCATCTTAACACTTTCTCTGCTTCAGTCAGGGCCAGGGGGGCGGGCGGGGGAACTACACAAATGTGCACACAACCAGGGGGTCTTAGAGAGAGAGAGAGAGCCCAATTAAACGCATCATCTGAGGAGACTGTTAATCGCCCAGTTACTGTACTGTATTTCCAAACTCCTCTAATGGGATTGGAAACGGTGGAAAATCCACACTATAAGGGCGGAGAGGTATTAATAAAATCCCCTAACCACGTCTAATTTATGTCATTTCAGGCTAAGGATGGGGGCAACACTCCACAATCTCCCTCACAACCATTTTTTAAATCCTTATTAATATTTTATGCTTGAGAGCCGGGCCTCTCTTACCAAAGCGATATTTAGTTCGGGGGATTGTCCTGAGAGTCAATCCTGAGATACAAGAGGAAGACAATGACAGGGATTTAATAGAGAGAGAAAAAAAAAGTCTTTTAAAATAAGAGTGGCAAAATCTCAGCCAGTACAGGGAAAGCATTGTTAACCAAGTGCTTATGTACTGACAGGAGATGAGACGTCTGTCAGAAAAAAACGTGTTTGCGAGCAGTTCCCCCTCCAGTGTCCCCGCACCTCTTTGTGTAACACAATGTTAACGGGGAACTGATGAGGGAACACTGATAACCTATCAGAGACACACCGTAGCTTTGAGTTCCAGGGCAGAGAGAGAGAGGCTGTCAGCAGTGTAAATATTATTAAGATAAATGACTGCCCTGGCATTAACAGAGCTCTCTCCTCTGCAACCATCACGTCTGCTGCACCAAATTCCAGGCCTCGATTCCATCACCCTGAAGAAAAAGCAAAACAAAACAAATGAAAGCGAAGCGATGATGTCAGGTTTTAGGAAGAGATCAGGATCGCCTCAGCCACATTTGAAACCCCACTACTACACAAGGACATGTTTAAAATGATATCAAAGCCATTATTACTAATGTACTTATTTGTCCTCCAGAGGAACCAAACAAAAAAGTATCAGTGGCTCCCTACAGCTACAAGCTCCCTTCTGGTGTGTGTGTATGTGTGTGTGTGTGTGTGTTTTTAGCATGCTAATGCGCATTGCAGCTACAAAGCAGTCGACGGCGGTTGGATGGTTTTCACAGTTGTTGTTTTGGTGCGCTGCGTGCCGTGATGTCTTCATCAGCCTGTCAGGGAGGAAGTGCCTGCAGCTGCCGCGAGTCCCCCACAGCCTGTCACAACTCGCCGTTTCCATGGCAGTCCTTCAGGCGGCACCGCGGGCAGGCCGAACGCGAGGACCCCAGCAACCTGTTTCTTTCTTTCTTTCCCTTTCCTGCAGGCTCCTCTCTGATGTGCAGCCCCCCGAGCGGGGGAACACCACGGCGAACAGGAACACAGAGAGCACGCTGTTCTCCCTCATCTCAGAGGCATGCGGCCTCGTTCGGTTTGGGAGGGGGGGGTAAAAAACAAAAAGATGTGTTTTAATAAGCCTCTGCTTCCTGTCCTTCGGCAATGCAACCACAACCCCATGCCTCCCCCCTCCCTCCTGTATTTCTGCTGTGATCTCAGAAAGTTCATCAGGGTCCCCCGCGTGGTAGAGACATGTACTGTCCCCACCTCCGCAGGGAGCAGCGAGGCGGAAAAAGCTCTCTGAAGCCGGTGTCACGCGGGTCCGGTTTTTTCCCGTTATTCCGTCTAATCGCATGGATTCCGGGAGGAGGGACGTTAGAGGAAACACGAGGGTTTCGGCTCTCGTAAATAAAACAGCTCAGAGGTTAGTTCCCGTCCCGCGGCAGTAATTAGGCGGAGGACTTCACTGGAAGCTGCTTGGCACTCAGGTCCGGCCGAGGGCTCTGAGCGCCTTTACCGCGCCGCTGTCGGAGCTGGAGCTGGCGCTAGGGTGGAGGTGCGATTTTGTGTCGATGCCCCCCTGTTGCTTTCATGCCTGAGAAGGCTCCATCCTCATAAAACAACTCCCGCGCCAGAAGTATCAAAGAAATTCACGTCTTTAAGAGTTATTACCCCACAAAAAATTTACAATCAAACATCCTCTTGGCTGCTGTAAAGAATTTATTAGATTCAGTCGATGCGGGGGGGGGCAGGAGGGAGATAAAACATTTTTAAACGACGGTGAAAATGCTTCAAGTAGTCAGGACAAAGAAACACTAACACTATCCCCAATGGTTCTGGTCACACATTTACAAACACACACATGACGTGTCACGTCTCGCGAATCATCTGGAGTCTACTGTACGTTACGATTCTCACAGAGACAAAAGGCTGGCATTACGATCCTGTGTAATATGCCTGGTATATAAGACAGTGGTGTGGTAATAGGTCCTTCAAGGACTTAAATTGAAGCATTAGCCTTTAAAATCAGGTCTCGCTGGGGCGGATCGCATTAATAAATTCCACTGATTCTGCTGTAATGTTATTCAGGGCACGCTGAAATGAAGCAAACAGCTGGGGTGGCCAGCGGTCTCCAGAGGACTGGCTGGGGCAGAGAGAGAGGCAGCTGGGGGCCCACCCAGGAGCCAGGGGCAGTGAGTGTGTGTGCGTGCGTGATAGAGCTTGTGTTTGCATTTGTGTATGATAGAGCATTTGTGTGTGTTTGTGTGATAGCATGTGCGTGTGTGTGTGTGTGTGTGTGTGTGTGTGTGTGTGTGTGTGTGTGTGTGTGTGTGTGTGTGATAGAGAGCGTGCATATGTTACGTTACAATCATTTCGCAGACCGAAGCGACTTACAGAAAGTGCATTCAGCTTGAGTAGATAAACAACCACATGACGCCACAATTCCAATGCGTGCGTGATAGTGTGTCTGTATGTGTGTGTGTGCGTGTGTGGGTGTGTTTGTGTGATAGAACACGTGTTCATGTGTGTGTGCATGTGTATGCGTCATCTGGCCCAACCCGGCCAGTAGGAAAAGGAGTACACACACACACACATATTTGTACAACGATGATCCTAGATGGGCTGACTGGCCTGTTCTGTTCAGTAAATATTAGTATATTATCTTGTGGTACCAAACACAAGACAGACAGAGAACTGGACAGAAGTAATACTACTCACAGTGACAGACAGACGTTTCAATCACTGTGGCCTGAGAAATAAGTACAAATATTTTGGATCAGCTTTAGCGAGTGATAAAGGTCTGAAGGCACCCTTAGAAATATGAGTGTGGAAATCAGCTTAGTGCGCTGAACAATATGCCAAACAGATTAGTCAATAAAACTGCCTTCTTTAAGGATAATTAAAGTAGTCTGATATGGGGGCTGGATATAGTTAGTGACAATTTTGTACAATTTTGTACATGCTGTAAGAAAGGATTGTCGACTGAAACACTAAAACCAGAAGTCTAATTTCCATTAGGAAAAAGGGAAAAGACTTCAGCCATTTTCTCTTCTGCTATTAAATATGTTCCACCTTGCGAGGTTATTTTCTGTGAACATCCTTGAGAAAGGACCTTGGGTATCTTTGTGTAAAAAGCATTGGAGAGAGAAAGAGGGAGAAAAAGAGAGAAGGAGAGAAGAGAGAGAGAGAGAGAGAGAGAGAGAGAGAGAGAGAGAGAGAGAGAGAGAGAGAGAGAGAGAGAGAATGTGTGAGGCATTTGTTATCTGTTACCTCACTTGGCCCTGTAAGCTTGTGCTGGCCTGTGTTCTAATATGTGGGCTCTCTTCAGGCAACAATACACAGAATAATTTAACCACGTATTTCATTTTAATTAACAGTGATATAACGCAATGTGACTCACGTTCTCCTGAGGAAAAGGCTACGATATTGGGTTTGATGAAATCTGCCGAAGCCCTGATAGTTTCAGTGGCCACCCGGGGAATCAGGTATCGTTAAAGATAAGCGCACATTTGCTTTTTTCCCTCCCAGACAGGGAGAGAGAATTAAAAAAAGAAGAAAAAAAAAATAGAAGAAAAAAAAGTGAATTTCTGGCACACGGGCGACCGCCAAGTGTTCAATATTAATAGCCTTTCATCAAGGACACAATTAGGGCACCTCCGTGTGACACTCTATAGTATCCAGATGAATATGTATAAGCCAGTCTCTCGGAATGAGATGTTGCGAAATTACAAAGTAAAATCGCTGGGGCAGCCTGCGAGAAGAAAGAGAGAAAAACGCGCAAAATGACAACGTGAAAGACTGACGCGGCTTGATCCGCCGTGAATTAAGCAGGAGACGTTCTTCAGAAGGCGTCAGAGACTGATTAAAACTGGAAAAGAAACCTCCTTAATTCAGGGCCTAGGGCAAAGTGTATACATAAACATAAGGGTACACACACACACACAGGTATGTATCTGAGTATGTGTGTACATATATATATATATATGTATATATATATGTGTATATAGTGAGAGAGAGGAAAAAGAAAATCATCCTTAAAAGATCATACATTCAAACGCACAGACAAGTATATCATTACCTTTTCACCAGTTGGAATTGTCCACCACTAATTAATGTGTAAATGTGTTATTATACTGCTATATCTAATTGGATTGCCACCAGTGCATTAATGCAAAGGAACAGATCAGGTGCACGTGGCAAGAAAATTCACAGACCAACGCTTAGTGCACAGGCATAACGCATAGCTTAAACATTACTGTACGTATTCTGCTGGGGTAAACATGTCATTTTTACTGGATGACTGACTTAGTTTCTAAAAGCACATTTTAATTACCTCACGTCCTCCTTTCAAATTAGAAAGGACGCCATGCGTTAATCCTCCGTCCCCGAAGGCTGGCTGGACGTAGCTGCTGCCGCTCCTCAAATTGAACTTGATGTCTGGCCTGTCAATCACTGCCTCGTCACCTAATCAGAAAGACACAGAGACAACGGTTACCACGGTGAGCTCATCACACCTCTCCCACCTTCCCCTTTCTCCTGTCCCAGACAGACCGCAGCACACGGCCAGAGAGAGACGATTATAAACCCAGGGAACGCGTTTGGTTGGGCGGCCTGAGCATTTATTAACCCCGCAGCCCAGGTGTGAGCTCGGTGGGTCCACGAAAAACCACGATACGCGAGGGTCCATTTACAAACACTTGACGGCTATTCAACAGAACAAGCCTGAGACTAATTCCCTGTTCTGAGTGGATGGTTAAAAGGCAACTGTAAAGTAAACAAAAAAATAAGTGTAAAGTAATTGTCAAAGGTAAGTGTAAAGTAAACTGGCACCGATTTTCCCGGAGAGTAACCCTGGGTAAACCCCAGGTAAACTGCCCCTTCCGTAGCCTACCATGCGCAGTTCTGCAGGGCATGCTGTACTGTGTCCATCACAGGGTGCAGCAGGGTTGGGCTCAATTCCATTTCTATTCAGTCAATCCAGGAAACTTAAATTCAAATTCATGAATTGAAAAATGGCCATAATGTCCTAGGAAATGTATTTTTATTTTTTTCTAAAATTTGTTTCTGATTTTCTCCCATTTTCTCCCAATTTGGTAGCCAATTAGACCCGCTATTTTTATGTCAATCCCCCCTAGTAATGTGAGTTCCCTGCCGTGGTCCTGTGACCGGTAGTGACGAAGGTGACCTGACGCCTCCTCCGAGAAGGCACTCGCCAAGCCGTCGACCGTAACCCGGTACTACAGGGCCACTCTTATGCGCAGCGAATGTCATGTCGGCTTCCCTCCCCCCTCCCTGGGGCGGACAGCCAATTGCCGCCCCTGGTGGCACTCCCGGCCAGAGCTGACTCTGGCGAGACGGGGAATTGAACCCCGGTCTCCATGGCCAGCATCGGACGTTGTAACCAGTGGACCAACTGTTAAAAACCTTTTTAATCGAAGAACAGTGGAGGTGCCAGCCTGTCCTTGGGGGTGAGGGGCAGTTTAGTGGTGTGCATCTATGGTGTTTATATCATTGCAGTGTAGAGTATGAGGATTTCTGCATCCTCCATCGCAGATCTCCCAGTAAACCTCTTGCCTGTCACCATGGAGACCTGCCTCCCAGGAACCAAGGAACCAATGCACACTAATTACTAATTACCAACTTCTGAAAAGTGAAAACAGGGATTAAAAAAAAGGAATCACTAATGACATGCGGGCACATAAAAAAATAATCATCATCGTTTCGATCCACAGTAATTAGCCAGGTCTTTTAATGGCGAGCGAGCACTCTATGATCAATGTTGAAAAAGTGCAGTGGTGGATATGCTGGGTCCTGTTTGTTTCAATTAGCGCACGGTGACCCACCAGGGCCCAATTAGATCACCGCTGATGGCGGTCCATCTTTGGTGGCAAATGAAAAATTCAGTTCGACGCGCGTTCGCCCACTGACTCACTGGTGCCGGTGCTGACCAGTGTGCCATGGTGGCTCTAAAACACTGCACGGGCGTCACAATTTTCAGTTATTTTCCCTTTTTACATGTTTTGTTTTATTAACGAGCTCATTAGAGCTGTACAAGGGGAAACCGAGAGGAGAGGAGGACTGGGGTGTGTTTGCCTGTGGTTGAAGGACATTCCTCTACATCATGGAGCTGATTTCTTAACCCCCTGGTGATGAGGGCTTGAGTAGTGTAATAGCAGCAAGCAGCAGCTGAAGAGTGGCCAAAGTTTGCCTGGCTGTTAGCAGCCATATGCACCAGCACAAATGATTGCCATCATCAAAACCTCCCACTAACAACGCAGCACTGGTGGAATCAAGGACCGGCCTCACTGTCACATGAGCTTAAACTCTTCCCTCCACTTCAGGCGCTTTTGTCAGAGCCATTCCGTTAATTAATTGAGATGTACCATGATTAATGAATTTGAAATTGACCAATTTAGCTGCTCTGGAATGGCGGGCGAACGCTGGGATCAACGTTCCGAGTCTTGAGGGAGGGCTGCCCATTTTCATGCCACCATTCACTGGAAAATTATTCCCCCCCCCCCCCCCAATCTTCACTGTACGCTGTACACTGTTCTTGTTTCTGGAACAGTCCGGTGATTCAACCTTACCCAGACATACTTTTGATTTAATAAGTGCAGTTAATAAACTAGTAAAAAGATACTATGAATGCCATCCCATTTCCCCCCTCCCAATACCAGTGCACACATATATTGTACCATAACCATTTGTATTAAAAAGACCACATACAGGCTAACAAAACAGCATACCTCTGAACAAGCAGTTAGCTATATTTTAAGTTTCAAATAATTAATTGTTTAAACCTGAATGCACATGGATCTATAAGCAAGCAGCAAGAGACCAATTAGCAAGTGTCTCTTTTTTAGTGAGAGGAAAGGAAGGAGGGAGGGCGAGAGAGTGGGAGAGAGAGGAGGAGGAGGAGGAGGAGGAGAGAGACAGAGAGAACACAAAGCAGAGGCCCCCGGTTTGCTGGCCCCATCTCCCCTCTCCAGCGCAACTCCAATTACCAACCCTCGGCTCCAGCATCAGTATGCAGCAACCCCCCCCCCGCTATCGCCCTGAGGCTCCTGAATACCTTACCCCCACTGGGGGCCCGAGGTTGTGCCCCCCCCACCGACCCCCTGGATGATTTGGGATTCCACCGGCTGTCTAGGAAAACAGAAAACAAATAAACACCCAAATAAATAAAGTAGTGAGGATTCAGCCTCCCTAGTCCCCAGCGCTACTGATTTATTGATTTGCACATTCTTTCATTTATTGTTGTCCGTAAATAGTTATTAAGTGGCCTCCTCTCCCTGCCCGAGAGTAATATATGTGTGCACACACACACCTGCATGCAAGGAAGTACACACACACATGTTTATGAGTGCACACACCCAAACGCACTCATACACATAGATGGGGTATGGTGCAAGTGATTGTTGGTCAAGATTGGCAAAAATGTTCTCAAAAGAAGTTCTGCACATTTTGCAAATCATGCGGCGGATGACATTACAAGTGACTACTTAAATCACACGGAACTCAACATCAGACACTGTACAAGTGAATAGTTGAGAGAATAATGCCGAATGGAGCTCTGCATAGCCTGATACCCAATGTTTTTGCAATGGTGCAGCACACAAACAGAAATATTCAAATCACTGTAACTGTGTCCTATGGAATAACCAAGGCACAGTGGAAACAGCCCCTGGTCCAGACCGGGTGCTTATCGCCCTTCTGAAGGCTAGGATTTAAGCCAGTTCAGTGAACTGGCAAGACCACACAGCTCTTGGTAAGGTACTTGAGCTGACTTAAAAGATAACTCTGGCATATTTTTGTTTAAATTCAATTACAGAAAGAAAAATATGGTGACAAATTACAGGAAAGCCCTGAAGCTGTTGTGAAGCTTCTGTGGCTTCTCTTTACACTGGTGGCTTTGTCGATTCGCAATTTCCTTTAACAAAATACACAGAATACGTAAATAAACTGAGAGTAAATAAACACATTTCAGGGTAATTGTACATGAAAGACTGCAGAAGGAACTCATCTGTACATGAATACAACGGAAACGGATATATTTGAGTGCCACATTGCATTGATAGGGCCATGCCTCTGTGTAACTCCTACACACTGAATGCAATGTGCTGTTTTTGTTTTTTTCGTTCACATGCTAAAGCAGTGCATCATCCCACTGTTGGTCCATAGAAGCAGGACATTCTGGGTTTACTTGTAATGCTTGAAGTTTACCACTGAATCCCATATGAAGAAGCAAATTCGGTGGCGATGAAGTTTGCTTCTTATTTGAGAGCCGAATTGGGGGCTTCAAGCTTCAACTTTGTTTGCCGGTTACAGACAAATTAAAATAAATAAACAAATATACAAAACAGGGTTTGAAAGATTTAAATTTGGATAAATCTCATCAAAGTAATTGATTAGTGCATTATTTATGTAGAGGTGAATCAATTTTCAGACAAATCCATCTAAGCTGCCTCAGCGGTCCAAAAGAAAGACTGGGCATGAGACATTGGATGTGATAAAGCCAGGGGGGGATTATGAGCCTATCAACACAATTCTGTACTTACTGTTGGCTTCTTGAGGACTTTGGGAGGAGCATGTGTGCCTGTTTACTTCTATAATACTCTTTATTAAAAAAATAAAAATAAAATAAAAGTTATACTTATGAGCACATTGAAAGATATCAATGAATAACATATCCAGTTTGGGGCCATTTAACTTTGTTTTCATATACTATATATATAATAATATATATTAATATATATATTAATATATATACAGTGCCCCTTTAAAGTCACAAAATGCACCTTTTGTTGCCTTACAGCCTGAAATTAAAACATTAAATCACTTTTTCCACCTTTATTTACACATTTTACCCTACAACTTCCAAGTGAAAAGAAATTTCTGAACATTAATTAAAAATTGAAAACTAGAATAACTTGGAATGTGTAGACTTTAAAGGGGCACTGCAGGAGTGAAAATCCAACCTTAATGTGCACAATGAACGTTTTGGCTTCATTTATTTAAAAAACAAAATGTTTCAGATTTTTTCCACATTTTTCTCCCAATTTAGTGCCCAATTACACCCTCTATTTCTTTCGATTTACCCTCCCCTACGAACTCGCCGCCCGTCTCCACGGGACAAGCTAATGCCTCGAGGCAATGTTCCGCCTCCTTCGAGATTGGACTTGCCCAACTATGTTTACCAGGTCACCTTACTGCTCCTCGGCGAGCTCGTGCTGGCTCTCCCTCCCTCCTCCCTCTGGGGCGGACAGCCAATTTCCGCCCCCTAGAGCTACTCCTGGCTAGGTCTGGACTGACGCAGACGGGTTCGAACCGCAGCTGCAGTGGGCATCTTCTGTCCCTTTTGGACGCTCTTCCTGTTCCATCACCCTGGAGGCCCAGTATTTTATTTTAACTGAAAAAAAGAACAGAAAAACCATTCAACTTAACTTTGTTGTTGAATGGTAAAGGCAATTTTCTAAAGCAGGATGGGGGTATTGTTGAAATTCATTCCTGGCATTAAGGTCATCGTGTTTCTCTATTTATGAGCAGAAATCTCACTGTGATGGGACGTCTCCCCAGGAGAGAAGTGTGTGACATTATTTGGCACGGGGACTCCTTCTCCCTGTCCAATCTAGTCTTATGTGAATAGATTCTGACTGAATCACAACACTACCTTTAGAAAACCTATTACAGAGCCAGAATAGATTTTAAAGCACACATCGCATATCAAGGGCTCAGTAATTAGTTAATCATCAAAGTTGTCTATGGTGATTAAATTACCATGTAAGTGGTCTATTCTGCATTATTAAGTATGACTTTATTGTATTGCCCTCTGTTGAAATTAATGTTAAAAACGTTTATATTTTGAGCAAGATGTTTATTTTGTGCTAAAATGAACTGTGATGCAACCTTAAAAGGATTGATTATCGGTTACTAACTGAATTCCGCAATTTCCGTGGATACTGCATTGCCATGCTAATGCAGTGCATTTCATTGAAGCGTTCAGGGGGCATTTACAACTGATTTTTTAAAATGAAGCACAGGAAACAAAACAAATAACACACAGTACACAAACGCGTCTGAACGAGTGTAAAACGATGATAGAGGTACACTGACGCGAGCCCTGTCCAAAACTGGAGGGGCTGAGTCCTGAGCTCACAGGGCAGTCCTGAGAGACACCTGCTATCCATCGCCCCACTTTGGTCAGTCTCACCTGGCCCCTCCTGCTGATGCTCTGACCCCAGGTTCAGCAGGAAAGGAGACCTGTGAATCAGATCCTCAAAATGTTTTTGGGGGGGTAGCCCAGCGCATTCCCATTTCAATTCAGTCCAGATGTGCCATTGCTGCTTTTGCCCTCATCTCACCCCCCCTTCCACCTGCTCAATGGCCTATACTCCCCACCCTCCAGCACCTTCATTTCATTCATAAAATAAGGCAACAGCCTGTTGGACACTGCCACTGTTCAGTATGAAAGGCAGCTCAAGAAGTAGAGGCTCTTAGCCACCACCCCATATGCCCACTACCACTATGGTGGACTCCGCCCACTACCCCTATGGGGGACTCCGCCCACTAGCCCTATGGGGGACTCCGCCCACTAGCCCTACGGTGGACTCTGACAGTCCAACCAGGCCTCCTGTGGCAGTCCCCATCCCTCCAATACAACTGGAGCCCTGAGGGTGGCCGCACCATTTATCCTCTTTTAATAACACGGTTTTAATGAAATACACTCACCAAGTCTAAAACGAGCCCCCAACTCAGCACCAATCAGTCAAGATACAATTTCTAACGCAGTACAGTGTAAAAGTATAATGCAGCATATGGCACAGTATGTGAAGGTATATATGGGATGGTAATCATACAGTAGCTTCTGTTTCGCTTCCAACGGTCATGCTCCACCAAACCCTTTATCTGTTATCCAACACATTTTTAAATTTGGGGATCGAGATGAACAGCACCCGGTCTCTCGAACGCGCTTGGCATTTGCGGAGAAAAGTCCTAAAGACAGCGTTGTTTGACGGCGAGCAGCAGTTCCTGGGCTGGCTGAGGAAAGGCTCAGCCTTTAATTGGATCCACTGGATATCCCTCTCTGACGGACATCCGAATCTCCCAGGACCCAGAGAGGGGGAGTGTGTCTGTCTCCGATGATCCCTCCTCAGTAAATAATCTTTTTACTGTTAATTGTGTTTCTTTTTTTTTTTTTCTCCTCCAGCGTAATTAAAACAAAGCCTCCTCCACCACGTATCCCGCCAGGCCCAGAGCAGGTGGTTCTGACGGGGGGACGACTCGCCGAAACGGGGGGCCTGTCAATCAAGCCTAAAGAGCTCTGGGCTTCCTGTCTTCTCTAAGCAGCTATATTCCCTTTTGACAGTTTAGAACCAAAACGCAATTTGAAGAAGGCAGGGATTAACTAGACTGAGAACAACAGCGGTCTGTCACAGAGAATCAGCCCTCGCTCGCTTTACCTAGGCCGCCCCGATCAGCCGGGCGGACTGATAACGCCGGGCTACTCTCCCTCCGCACACCAGATGGGCTGCTTCTTATGGGACCGCCGATGGTTAAGAGACCCTTGGCTGATAACAGCAGCTTTTGTGCTGTCATAAGAACAAGAGGGTCCGGCTCCACTCCAGCCCTGGCCACCCTTACTCAAAGCGAGGTAGTGGTCACGTTGTGCGTCGTCATCACTCTTTATTGTAAAAGAGTATCGGGGTCTGGTATATGCACATCCACAATTAGGTACTGGTGTCGTGCAAAGGACGAATCAAAAACATGAATCACCTGATGAGGACCTGCCTGATCGATATGTTGTCTGTGTTGCAGCGAATGAACTTTGGGCGCATTAAACTGTGTGCGGGACATTCTTCCATTTTATCCAAAAACGATACCACCCCCTTTTGAACATTTGTGTCTGGGAACTAAAATGGTGAAATACCTGTGGTGAACTTATGAGCACAATTCTTCAGTGCTGTGTCCACGTCCAGACTCCCTTACCTCTCAATTAAAAGCCTAAGCGGATATCCAGGAAACAGAAACGGAAACTTGTTTTTGAAGAGGCTTCCGTTTGACGAGCCTCGCTTAATTATTTAAGTTTATCATTACCATTTTCTATTGAATTATTTTCGTTTATTATATATTTATTTTAAAACTGCACATTTGCTGCTCTTCTTGGTGTGGTACGCATGCTGAGAGGATGGGAATTAAGTGCAGAGCACGTCTTTGAGGAGCACAGAAAGAGCTTTTTTGATATTCTCATACCCGTCCCGAGGCAGGACCACGCTGGGCCAAACCGGGGCGGCCCTTGAAGAACGGCATAATAAAAGAACTCAATCAGGACTGCCCATGGAGGGGCCAGGCACATCACATCATCCCCCAACTCCCCCCACACTAACCTCGCTCCACCCCCCCGACTCTGGTTCTGATCTGGTGGACAGGACAGAATGGCCCCGGGAACCACTCAGATCGGAGTCACTACATTGGGGGGAAGGGGAAAGCAGGTCAAGGAGTCATAGCCACTAAGAAGAGCTGTGCTACAGAGCGTCAGTGACAGGCCTGTGTGGGGGGAGCAGTGTGAGGGATGCAGTCAGCAAGCTCTCCTCCGTTACTTCTAAACCCCCCAGAAAAAAACATTGTTAAGTTAAAATAAAAAATAAAATAAAAAAGCTCAACATGAAAATTTGTTGATCAGTTTCAAGGAGAAAATCACAGAACGGTTAGAACAGGCGAGAGGCCGAACTGCAGAGCTCTTCCTCTGTTATAAAATAACACTTTGTATTAGCAGTTTGGGCGAGAGAAACTAACAGCCTCGCTACGAGATGAAATGCGCACATACAGCATGCATTTTATGTCAATATGAAAGGCAGTCTAAAGTCCAGGAAGAAACTGGTCGTTTGCATATCAACTACTTGTGTTTGCTACAGAGGGATTCCAGTCCTTCCAGACACAGTGCTGCCACTGAATCACAATGATTATTTCTGAACGATGAATTACACAAGCTTTAAATAACGAAGACATCCCAGCATAGTGTCCACAAACTGTGGTGGGATTCAAATAAGAATGCAAACTACATTATAAACTATTTATTTATCCTGCAGTACAGGTATAATGTTAACTACTATTAATTTGGCTGGAGTATTACATTTACAGTGGCAAAAAGATTATCTGTGTATTTGCTTCTATTTTCTTATAATAACAGACCACATACCATCTTATTACAGTTAAATCTTTCTTAATTATTCATTACAGTTAATTTTTCCTCATTTCCGTAAAATTTCACATCCATAAAGATGACTATTTATTTCCCCCATACAAGTCTTTTCTCCCCTCATTTGGATGTGCACACTCAATAGTGTCTAATTTCATCGATGTTCAGGATAATTGTTAATAATTAGACATTTGTTCTAATGCTTTTCTTTTGGACATTAACAGAGCATACCATTGTGCTTTAAACAAAATCACAACATGAGAAAACACGTGGAACAATCAAAGATTTGTTAAGGGGATAAAAAAAAATCTATATTGTATAAATTAAACAAAAATGATGAAGTCTGGAAATTAGTGCATCACTTTTTTAATGGGTCAATTTCTATTAACTTTTAAAACCCTTCTTTAGAAAACTAACTGGGCTGCTTTGCAGAACACAGGGATTTCATTCGCAAAACAGGTTATAAAACCTGCACTCAAACCAACCCTCACCCTTGATAGAAAGCCGTTAAGAATTTAACTTGGCTTTATACAGCTATCTAGAGAGCCGTTAGCCAAACATTCCCCTTGTGCAGCAATGAGCGCAAAATACAAGCCGTCATAAACACACTTCACAGACGTGGAAAAAAAAAAAAAAAAAAAATCCTCTCCAAAGATTCTAAACTGTGTGCACAGTTACGGTCCAAGAGTTTCTCAGCTTCTCATGACATTCATGCACACTTGAAAAGCTCTGCTCTTTCTCAGACCAGATCGCATGAAAGATGACAAGAAAATGACTGCATTAGATGAGTCAGAAACATAAGTCAAATTATCTTACCGAACTGCCAATGCTGTTAACTAATGCAAATTGTGTAACAAATGGATTTCACAGACTTACTCTTTATGCTTTTGACCAAAAACAGTTGTATCCCCCCCCCCCCACCCCCCCAGAGTCCCCAGTCTGTTTTGGACAGTGGGTCTGGCTGACTGGGAAAACGATCTTGGTCGGATCCAGACACAACAGAACGGGACTGGATCTGAGGTTTCATAGCAACCTGGCAGCCCGTCAGTGAGACAGGAAATGCACGGGTGCTTACGGGCGGGGGGTGGGGGGTTGTAGGCACACTCGTCCACCACCGCTGTGAACGAGGTTTAATCACTTCCACATCTGAGGAAAATGTTATGGGGTTAACACACTGTGCAGTACAACCCACACAATGTGCCGCTATCAAAGAGGCTGGTGAAAGGGAACATTTTTAACTCACTTTTTGTTGTTGTCAATGCCTCAATATTAACTGGGCAGACAATTAATTTCCACCACACTCAAATATCGATACACCTTGCACTCTGATGTACAGTACAAACCGGGAGGAGGGTTGAGAGGCCACACACAAGAACAACATGAGTGCAGAATATTGAATTACATCTGAAATGGAGAGGGGAAACAAAAAATTGCAAGCGTGATTTCCACAACAATTTCCACACATTGAACAAAACACATACACATTCCTCTGAATAATAACCTTGGGTTATTTTACTGCACTCAAGCACAAATGCTTCAAATACCGTACGTTTGACAAGATGGTGCTTCATTCACACCTTAAACATGTGTGTATAAGGGACAGTATAGCACACTTATATTTTAGCTGTGATACCGGTGATCGTCATATTACACAGCTTTTCAGAGTTCCCACACACACATATATATTTTATATAGAATACATATAAATTGTTTATGTATAATACATTTTATTAATAAGAACATTCCAGTAAAAGCATTTTCCATGTTACATAATCTTTTAAAGTAATCAGTGATTTATAAATACACATATAGCATAGACACACACCAGTATATTTGTGGACAGGATGTGCTTTAATCTACCCTCCACTTGATAAACTTGGTGAACTGTTTTCAGATAGATGATATTTTGTTTGTGTGATTATGGCATTGTTAAAGGAAGTGTTGCAGAACACAAACAGAAACAGACGTGCATTCATTCAAACACTCAGCCATACTGTAAAGAACAAAGACGATATGTTCCCTTTTGAAATAGTAACGATTAGACGCAATCATTCTGTACGTCTGCTGGTGTGGTATTACGTGGAGAGTGGGGGATTGACAATATAAAATAGTGGCATTATAAAATTGTAATGAAAAAAGAAAGTGTGAACAGAGACTAATTTAAATTTTGAAAAACACATACAAAAGGAGCTTCAAACTGCGTTCTGTTACTGAAGTCCTGAATAAAAGGACAAAGAGAGGTCTCTCCATCTTTGAATATTTCAGTTCACGCCTACAGGGGGCACTATTCTACCACAAAACCACAGGACTGGGAGACTGCACAGTAGAGAGCTGCAGTCGGGAGCAGGTTTCTGGCTTTAATTAGACAGAAACAGATACATCTCCTCGGCTGCCTCCCTGACGTTTCTGTACAGTCTGTTGGACAGGGTTTATCATCCCATTGCAACTTTTACACCAATCAGAGCAGAGCCTTAAGCTGTCACCGTAAGCCCAGAAACATCCTGCGAATAATTATGAAACCAGTTCACCGTGACTTGTAATGATGAAATCGAGAAAATAAAAAAATAGAAAATAAAAAAATAAAAAAGTACGCTGATGGATGAATCGTCTGAAGTTATTCAAAATTTCCCCTAAAAAACCCCAGAAGAAAGCAACATCTGTAAAGCATAATAATGCACTTGCGGAACGTGACTCGTAGTTCCTATTCATGCGTGTGACTGCTGCCGTGTTTACATGCAATTAAAAGTAATATACAACCGGTCGCGAGCGGCGTTGCCTGTCCAGCGTGGATTTCCAGGGAGGACAATAAAAAGAGTGTAAAAAGAGAGGGAGTGTGAGAAAAACGGGCCTGGCCCTCTGTCTTACCCTCCCGGAGCTCACAGGCTTCCTTCTAAAGAGACTCCAGAAAACAAAGGAGTTTAGAGTTGAGCTAAAACCAGTCCTGGTCATTCTGAGACCGGCCAATAATTACAGACCATTCACACCCCAAACTGAAAGCCCAAACCACTGGAGACATGCTTTTTTTTCTTTTTCTTAATTTTGTAAAATTGCTATCCATATCATCACAGGTATACATAGCCTACATATACAGTTGTATTTCATTTTTTATAAAAAGTAGTACAAAGTCATATTAAGGCATAAATACTATGATGACAAATTTCAAAGTGATTCATAATCATGATGACAAGCAAAATGTCCAAAAAAGGATTGCATTAGACCATGTAGCTAATGTGTTTACACTGGCTTGGTGTAACATTGCTCCGGCCTTTTGTTAAATACACATATCTACATTATAATGTAACTAAGTAAAGTAAGGATCCTAGTAATCATGGTAAAATGGCCTTCTTGGCAGCAGTCAATCCCCACCAAATGAAAGATGTCTTTTTTATTGCACATTGAGAGTAATATTCCAGTCATCCCCAAATACAGAAGACAGAGCACACACAGTAGTCTATGTCTAGAAGATCTAAAAACGGTGAATATATTTTTAAAAGTATTCATTTTCCCTTCTTCAGATACATGCGTGAGAAGCAGTGCAGTGCTGTGACTGTGGGGAGACGCAGATCTGAGTGTGAAGAGGCAGCTCAAAGTCGAGCTGAAGAAGGGTGCAAAACCGTGGCTTTCCATTAACCGCTTATTAGCCAGTCACCAGTCTCTGCTATCAAAACAACGAGCTCAAACCGAAGCCCTGCTGACGCGTTGCGCGGCCTTGTTCCCAGCCCACGGGTACAGCACGGCGGTTTTAAATGAGCGCGTGAAATGTGCTACGGAGGAGACGCAGAGACAGGAAGGAAACATTATAACGTTACGGGACATGGAGCATGTCCCTCACACAGAAAGAGATACAGGCTCCTCCCATCCACATTAATTAAAGAAACAATCCATTATCGGTGATGAGAAACACCATGCCACACTGACTGGCTCCCCACAGTCATACCGAAGCACCCTGAAATCCAGAACGGCTGCTGTTGTCTGCTTTCTTATTTCTTTCTTTATTTTACTTCCTTCCTTCCCTTAAAAAAAAATAATCTCTTGATAAACTTCCTTTCCAGGAAGAGTGACAAAGTGATCAAAGCGGTGGGGGAGAAATGAGCGTTTGTGTTGCGCACTCCGGAGGACGATGGACACGTTTGCTCGTCTCCCGTTTCTCAGGAGTGGCTCTCGGACGGTGTGAGAGCCGGTTGAGAGGGAGGTGGCCAGCGAATTGGAGCGCACAGACCCTCCGTTCATTCCTCCACTCGGTCTGTCCATCCTGCCACTCAGCCTCTCCACACATGCCCTTGTCCTGGACACCCTGAGCACAATGCCTATTGAGGCAGTCAGCAGAGGTCTAGTTTTAGTTGCTGAGTTGCAAAATCATTTTAGTTTAGACTTTTCATCCCGCCCTCCTATACAACAGGCAATTGTTCAGGGTTAATGCTGTTAGAGAATCATCCAACACAATGATCAGATCGCAGCACAAAGAAGAAAGATGAAACGAACAAGCAAAAAAAAGAGGAGAAAAGAAGCAGTAGCTACTGCCGACTGGAAGCAAACCTGACCCTGTCACACTTCAATGCCTCTCACACAATTAAACAGACAAAAAAACACAGTGCCAAAATGACCTTTGACCCCGGAGCTCTTGTATACAAAACAAGGAGAGCACTTTCTTCATCCCAAGCAAGAAAATCATCTCGAGGTGCCGAGAAGTTTCACGGGTGTGACCTCATTTACTGATGCATGCTGGGTAACAGTGAAGCACGACCAATCCTGGTGGGAGGGGGGGGGTTTGGGGCATGGTTAGACGTCTGCAAAGCTCTCCTCACACTGGTGGTCTCCATAATGTAGCGGAACCGGCTTGTTTTTAATAATTTATCCAGTTATTACAACAATATTAGCTAAGATTAAACCGGCGTTGCTCATTACCTTGGGAACACGGCACAGTGAAAAGCTCATTTCCTGCGAAGGAACACAGACTAACCCTGACTGACCTTAAGATATTGCCATTAGCCCTCCTCACTGTTAAAGACGCAGCTTATTTCGCTGCTTGGGCTGCAGCCCGAGCATGTGATTTATGTTCCAAAGAGTAGAGCACCCCCCAACCCCCTTATTTTAATTACCAGTATTTATTTATCAAATCAAATCAGCCACGTGGGTTCGAATCTCCCACCGCCCTATATGAACGTATATGAATGTATGTGAAAATCTCCATGTACAAACAAACATGCGGCTCTTACACGCTGGAGTACGGAGACACTGCGGTCTAATACGCTGTCGATTACAGTGCAGGAGGTCAAGGCGAGATCTCCACAGTGGGAATGCCTTGGATCGGGCCCTACTGTAACTCGGAGGCACGTTCTGACCAATTACACATTTTTACATTTACATTTTAAGCATTTAGCAGACGCTCTTATCCAGAGCGACTTACAAGATGTGCATTAATACAAGGTAAGAACAATCATAGTTAGCAGTAACAATTTTTACACGTCATTGTCTGTGCTTGAGGAGATGTCAGGAGGAGATTGCTTCAGTCATGGAAGAGTTTTGCCTGGCTGGTGATGGGTGAGAGTGAGATCTACAGCAATGTGGTATTTTAGGCCATGGAGGTAGAACTGAGAGGGAGTCTGCAGCGGGCTCAGGTAAATAACATGGGCACATCATCAAGGTCTGTTTCGTGAGTAGGAAGTAGGCTTATGTTTTGATTTTGGGATTTTCTTCAGCGTGTATCCCCTCTTTTAGGGAGATGTGTTGGTGTGTGACATTGGATTGTGGTTCTATGCTTTATGCATCTTATTTTGAAAGCCAATACTTTTGGGCTTTTCATTCACCCTAACAGGTAGAAGGATGTCTTTAGGTGGTCATTTACAGTGGTCTGAGCCATTCCAACTTGGCAGCCTTTCCAATACGTAGCACCACATGTGAAAACTCGCTAATGACAGTGTCATGAACAGCTGTTCAGTCTTACAATAAGTGCATTTCATGGCAAGAATATCACAGCTAGAGCTCAGCAAAGTACAATTAAACCGATGCCACCATATGCAGAACCCCAACACCTACAAAATAGGGACAGAAAGGTTAGCAACATTTTATTTTCCCCTCAAAGTGTTTGCTCTGACAGAGACAGCTCCATAATAATTCCTAGGAACGGAAATACCAATTGCATGGATTGGAGATTGCTATAAATCGAAGGTCTGATAACTGATTTGTGCTCTTGAGGCAGCACTTTAAAGTATATATTGATCAGTGCCTTCCAGCCATCCATGACATGTATGATAGAAGATTTGTCGTACATAAATGTGTCAGGGTTGTAGTATGAATGGCCAGGTGAAAGAGGTCCCCTGCACCATTGTAATGGTGCAGTTCATTTGTAACAACCTCACACCAATATGTACAAAAAAAGCACAGAATTTTAAATGGTTAACCAAAATTTGATTCAAATATCACCAACATCAATGAGAAAAACGTGAAATTCTTTAAAACAGACAATCCCTGACGCTTTGCCCTCATCCTGCAAAAGGGGTTTTCCCAACAGCTCTAAAAACGCCACGTAACTATTCTCCCATGTGCCAACTGCTTCCGGCATCCCACCACCTCCCCATCTCCACCTTTGTTTGATGTTGTATTCTCTTCCTTTGTCACTGATATCCCGTAGGGGAGTCAACAATCTCATCCTAAAGGCCAGGTGTGGTCCCGCCTCCGGACTCCAAGCCCAAGAATGGAATGCATTCCTAAATGCAACCTTCCTAAAATGGAACATCCTGTTTTAAATGCATATAAGATGCATGACAATTTTTTTAGCACTGAATGTCTTTCATTCACTGCACCAGGTTTCTATTGACAAATATTACTGACAATAACTCCTTTATAAAAATGTTAATAAACCATACCAACAAATGAATTGAGATATACATTTTTAGTTGGGATTATTTCTGTTAAAAATGGAAAAATCTCCTCCCTATTTCTTGATTGCCTTATGCTGGGTCAATTCTAATTCCAAACTATGGTATGAAACTACACCTTGATAAGGTTGCGATGATAAGCACCACAATCGAGCCGATTATTCGTGATTACCAAATGTTTGATATTCTTTAATCACAGTTTGTGGGAACCTGTCGCAGACAGTCGGACTGCGTGGAGCAGAGTAAGTGTAATTGTAATGCGTTTGTGCATAGCCCTCTGTGGTTAAGTGGAGCCAGCCCACAGTCATTTGTCTCGAAATGGTACCATAATGCAATAATGTTTTGGAGGCTGCTGTTTTGATTAGGAAGGGATACCCACTAAAATCTGCAGTTACAACGTGAGAACATAATATTAGCGTCCATCATTTTAAGCCGCTAACAGGGTCTCGGTTTCAGTGTTTCGGAAATCAAATTAGTCTGCTAGACATCCAATTTGCGTTTTTGTTTAGTCAAATGTAGCCGCCGCTGTTTTGAGTGGTGTCAGGCACAGAGGGGGGCAAATTCAACACTCCCCAATCCTCCCACCCCCAGGCTTTTCTGTTCCAAGGGTATCGCACATTGACACTCAGCACTTTTTAAAGTAAAATAACACCCTGTGCACTACTGACGGACCAGTAACTCCATCGAAATATGAGGTAAAAGAGGTAGCGTTATTACTGACCGGTGTCATTGATTTTGGTAATCACACCTTTTCCATGAGTGTCTCTTGGTGTTGAGCCTGCGCGGTGGCTGGTAACGATCAGGGAGAACTGCCCTACAGGGGTCCCAGGGCTGGGAGCCCCACAGGCTCTGGCCTCAGGCTCCTGCACTTAAATCACATCAGATTGCCTATTGGCAGCTCCCCATCAATGGGCCAGCTCAGCGTGGATCATACAATTTTGCACACTGACTGATTGACTGTTTTTTAATAGACATGTAATTGGTTGCAGAGACCTTCTGAGGGATGTGTCATCTGCCAGAATGTCTGAAGATAAGCCCCAGCCTGCCTAATTCCTCTTTGGTTTTGGACAGCGTCCTGATTAACAGACTGGTGTGGGGCCGAGCGTACTTTCATTTAGCATCATATAGCACTGTGAGGAAAAACAAGATTCATCTTTAAACCTCAATCAGCAAATGCTGATGCACGTTCAAAAATATACTTAAAACACTGCCAGTAATTATTGTTTTTGAAGAAAAAAAGGTGATATATACAGTGACCCTTTAAAGTCTACACCCAGTCTCAAAAATGTCACCTTTTTTTGCCTTACAGCCTGAAATTAAAACATATTAAATCAGACTTTTCCCTTTTTACACATTTTACCCGAGAACTTCCAAGTGAATTTTTTTGTTGAAATCTACATTTCTGAACAAAAACTAGAATAACTTGGATTTATAAGTCTACACCCCGCTTATCATACCAATTGCAAACTAGCTCAGGGGTAACCAATCACCTTCCAGATCACACAACAAGCAAATTGGTCTCCACCTGTGTTCAGTTGTAGTGATTCTGATCACTTCAGAATAAATTCACCTGTTCTTAGAGGATTCCACTGCTGGGTAGTGCATTTCAGAGTAAAGAATCCACCATGAGCAACAAGGAGCTTTCAAAAGAAATCTGGGATAAAGTTGTGGAATGGCACATATCAGGAAATTGGTATAGAAAGATTTCAAAGGTTTTAAATATCCCCTGGAGCACAGTCAAGACCATCATTAAGAAGTGGAAGGTGCATGGCACTACCAGGACCTTGCCTAGATCAAGCCATCCTTCCAAGCTGGATGACCGAGAAAGAAGGAGACTGATCAGAGAGGCCAATGGCAACTATGAAGGAGCTGCAGGACTTTATGGCAAAGAGTAGTCAATGTGTGCAGGTGTCAACAATACAGAAAGCTCTCCACAATTCTGGTCTGTACAGTAGGATGGTAAAAAGGAATCCACTACTAAAAAAAGTTCACATTCAGTCCTGTTTGAGGTATGCAAAAAAAAACACTCTTTCAGTTGGAAAAAGTGTTGTCAGATTAAACCAAGATGCAAGATGCAAGCCTTGACCAACGTTACGAAACTCCAATACAGCACATCATCCAAAGAACACCATCCCTACTGTAAAGCATGGTGGCGGCAGCATTCTGTTATGGGGGGTGTTTCTCATCAGCACTTGTCAGGATGGAAGGGAAAATGAATGGAGCAAAACACAGAAAGATCCTGGAGGAAAACCTGCTGCTTGGAGAGGAGGCTCACCTTTCAGCTTGACAACGGCCCAAAGCACACAGCTCACGCAACAGCGGAGCGGCTAAAAAACAAAAAGGTTTTGTTTTCAATAAAAAAAATATGTAAATGAAGGTCTTATTTAATATGTTTTAATTTCAGACTGTAAGGCAACAAAAGGTTGAGTAGGCGTTAAAGGGGCAGTGTATATATTAATGTACCGCCTTCTACTTGTGAGCTGAGTGCCAGAGCAGCCGTGTTATTTATGAGTTCTAACGCTGCATACGGTTTTATTTTGTGTAGGCTTAGGACACATTGGGGGGTGGTAATGCTCACACAGCTCAGGTGTCTGGTCTAGACCATTGGTCCCAGTTGGATCTTGTGCGCAGTCTGGCTATAGATTCAGCAGAGCTGACACACCAATCGCCACTGAAGCAGACGGACAAGACAAGAGACGTCACCAAAACACCACAGCGATCCGAGTCCGTTTGATAAAGGCTTAGGCTTTTTAAAAACTGCCCCTAGGCACTCGCCCATAGTGCAGGTTGCCCACTTTGGTCAGGGTTTGATCTCTGGCTGCACCAATCCGGCTCTAGCCAGGAGTCCCACTCGGGGACGGCGATTGGCTATCCGCGCCAGGGGAAGGGGGGGAGGGAAGCCAGCATGAGCTCGTCGCGTGCACAGAAAGCTTCCCTGCTGGTGTGACTCGGAGGGTTCAATTGGCCACATAATTTGGAGAAAAATTAGGAAAATCTGATAAAATATTTTTAAAACTACTAGTGGGATTTTTATGATCATTATTATTATTATTATTTTAATCTATTAATGCAGTTACTGCAATTACAAGCCTTTTTCGCACCGCGTCGGCCGGGTGTGATAGCGAGCACCTCCGGGAGCCAATCATGGCCCTGCAGGCCGACAGCAGCAGATGTAAGCAATTTACTTGTGATTTCTTCATATTCAGTGAGAGACGGGCTCCTGGCAACCTCTGACCCCAGAGCCTGCAGGATTCTAACCCTATCAAATTAAAGCTCTCTGCTCACTTATTCCCCAGCGTTCCGCCAGCACTAAGCAGCCATCTCGCTGCATAGCAACGGCGCTGGGGTGTGCTCACTCATACGCCCTGCCTCATCAGCTGCTATTAGGGAAAATATACAGGCGCTCTAATTGGATGAGATTCGGCTAAGGAAGTGCAGTCAAAGGTCGCTCTGTGCCGTGCGTCTCCTGCTCTTCAGGATAATTTCGGTGTCCTTCGTTTTCGGGAGCCGTTAAACAATAGGGCCAAAGTTACAGTCCCAGGAAGGTGTGTGTGTGTGTGTGGGGGGGGTTCTGCTCCCTATCGGCCATGCACTTTGTTTCTGATTCCGTCGTGATTTCAAGCACATCTCCCTCCGCCACGCTCTGGGCAATTCCACACGCATCCAGAGATTCGCGTCCTGGACGTATGTGTTAAACTGGATTTTGTTCTTCATTTTCTACACAGCAGCACACACCAATGTTGGTTCACTCCTATATCGAACCACAGTAAAGTCTGCAGCTTTAGCTCATGATCTTTTATCAATTTTATCAATGTCAGATCAAATAAATCATAATTCAATAATTGAGGGTGGGAGTTGGCATGAAATACCGAAATGGTTCAGCTCTGGAGTTGTCATTGAACGGCTTGTTTCGGTTTGCTTTTTTAATTTTCATTATCTAACACAGGCAAACGCACATGCATGCATACATACACGTACAAACAAACACACACACACACACACACACACACACACACACACACACACACACACACACACACACACACACACACACACACACACACACACACACACACACACACACACACACACACACACACACACACGCACACACACACACACACAGACACACACACACGCACACACACACACACAAACACACGCACATGCATGCACACACACACATACAAACACACGCACGCACACACCCACACACAGATGATGGGCTGAATTCATTGTTGTGCGAGGTCCTGACATCTGAAGGAGCTGAAAGTAAAAGCTTACTCTTAAGCGTATAATAGGTAGCGGCTGCTGAAGCATCAGGGACTGTAATCTGTAGTATTGATTTCTCTCTCTCTCGCTCTCTCTTCTTCATTTTGATAATAGCACATCCCAACGGTTTTACAAAGATAAACATTTTCATTTTGTTCAGGTTCTGACAAAAAAGAAAAGGTAAAATCAATATACTTTTCACTCTGCTGTGGAGGCGAGAAAATATATTATTATCATCATTCAACTTTGATTCTTTAAAAAATGTTTCTATGCCGTTAGATAAGCAAACCTACCCTGTCTGCGGTCAATACAGAAATATTTACAAAAATAGGGATGAGGAAGGAAAATCTGATATTCTATATTAAGTGTGTTTCTACTTTGGCACTTTAATTTATTCAATAATAATAATTTTAAAAAATCTTCTGAAAGACCAGGGGTGTTTTATTTTGAAATATGACATTCAAAAGTAACAGTAGACCAATTGCAGTTCACAGAGAGTGTGTCATGTAACAGAAATGAAACACAATACTGCACACCAAGCCGCCCCCTACCCCCCAAAACAAAAAAACACCGCTACTTGAAAAAACTATCAGCTGTAAGTAGTAGTAGCACAGTGTGTGTGTGTGTGTGTGTGTGTGTGTGTGTGTGTGTGTGTGTGTGTGTGCCTGAAATGCTAATTTCTGGAGTCTGGTTTGGAGTCTTGCTTTTCTGCCGATTTTACAGTTGGGAGGGCCTGACTGTGGGGACAACGGCTGCCAAACTTTTTTTGTTGTTGTTGTTGTGTACATCAGTACAAAAGACAGGAAATAAATGTCTTATATTAACACTTAAGGGGTGATACCCATCTCCCCCTGGAAGGATCACACCACATATACACAGCACAGCACAGCACGATCGCTGAACTGGAGAGTCCAGAGCCTAGGGCCTCCCAGTGCCCTCCCCCCACGCTCGTCTGAACCGAAGAGAGCCCGGTCCGATGCGCTGGGCCTGACCACCGTTGTCTGCAGGTGGAAAGGCCCGATGAAAGCTGGTGTGATCGTCGAGGCCTGTGGACCCCGTGGTATTGGCTCTCACAGCCAGAGCTCTGCCCGAGAATGCAGCTGTCTGCTGATTGGGGCTTAATGAAGTTCTCCACACGGCGCTCACGACCCAACGCCCCCCAGGCGCCCGCCCCCAGCTCCCTGCACCTCGTTCCGCCCGGCAGGGCTCGCGGGAGACCGCCACGGCGATACAAATGTGGAGCGCGGCACGGCAGTCACAACCTTCCGGGGGAGTCAGTCCTCAGCGTCGTTCATTTCCGAAGACGGGGCTCTGAAAACCTGACAGAAGCTTGGCCCGCCCGCCCACGCTCCCCTGCTCACCGTTTCCCAGGCGTCGGAAACAACACCGCGCCGCGAGATCAACGACAACAACGGAAACAAAGACACGAAACTTTGACGAAACCGAGATCCCACGGGAGCGCAATAGACACGGTGTTCTCTTGCAGACGTTGCCACGAAGCATTAAATGTTCCACATCAGTTCAACTCCACGCAGGCGGGTGAAACACACAAACAACACTTTTCTTTTATTACCGTTTGATCTTGCCTTATTGACAATCAGTTCAAGGTATCCGAGACCTGCCGTCAGGGAGAGGTGATCAGGCAATTATAGATCCTTCTGTCTTTCACCTTTCACATCTCTGTGTTTGCCGGAGTGACCTCTTGGTAACTCTAAGATGAGTATCGGCACCAATACAATCGAACACATGCTGGGCCCCGGGAGGGAGGGGTCAAACGGTGCAGGCAACAAAGTGTCCCCGCCCACATAAGGGGTGACCTCCGGCGACCTCTGGAACCTGAACTGTGACCCTCATTTACAGGCCCAACAACCACCATTTACACAAAGTCAACTCGCATATGCTCCCAAAAGGCCAAAGGAATATATTTTATTTTTAAAATGTTCCCCATGAATGGATTCATCGGGTTGGCCTGCCAGAGCTGGCACTGACCAGGACTTGAAGGCAAAAAAAACCCACAAAGCACTGAAAGGAATGAAGGAAAGGTAAGCACAAACAAAACCCTTTTTTATTTTAATATGTTTTGGGACTAGAAATTCCAGAAAGATCACTTTCACACTTTTATTTGCTTTCATTATTATTTTTCTAGGTACTTTTTTTCTCTTCGTGTGGCTGTTGCCTAATCAGTTTACTTTTATTGCGTACATTGCAACAATACTCCTTCTGCTTTAGCGAAAATAAAGCTTGACTACAACTTTCAACAACACAGGTGCTGTGAATCTACCCGCCACCCACCCACCCCCAAAAAGAAGGGCTACTCAAAATTTGGCCCCTATAATCGAATGAAAATTATTTCCCCTCCCCCCGCTCTTGTTCAGTACACCAAAGCCCATCTGGACGAACGGCGGATCATATTCTCTTTGAAAAATGCTGAATATGTCCAAATTATGACAATCAACAGAAGCCCATTGTCGCTGTGGGCCTTCTCCGCATGGCATGTGTCTGGCCTCCGAAACAGAGCCATTATTGCCGAGACATCTCAATAAAACCGAGTAGGGTTTTCCTCCTTTCTTTTCTCTTTTTTTTAACTGACCTTCTGGCAATTCTAAATGGCCCTTAATAGGAGTGAAATAACGCACCATTTTATGGCTAATCAAATTCCCACGGAGCTAAAGAGCTGAAGAGCTGAGACCTGACAGATGCTGGCCGATGTTAGTCCTGCTTCACATTTAACCGATATTGACTGAGAAAGCAGAGGAATTCCTCTTCTTATTGGAATTCCACAAATACAACGCAGCAGAGAAAGAGTTCCACTCAATGGCCTCTTTTACTTCTTTATATCATTTACTTTGACAGGATGCCCATCTATTTTGTGATATTCCAAACATTTCTACGCTTATATGCTAGAGAGCCACACAAAGATGATACACAAACACTCACTGGATGCTCAGATATGTTTTTGGGGAAAATGAGGAAACATTTGAGCACAAAACTATGGTTCCGATTCAACCACAACGTGCTCCGTCCTTAACATCTATTCAACGATTAGAATTTTTCTTGATACTTGCCTTACATCATGAATCCATTGGGGGCTCAGATTTACAATAGAGTTACCATATGTCTGTTTGAAATGTTGGATTTCTTAAATATCCAGGTTGTTTCCGTGCATGGCAGGTTTGTAAATGTGTCTGGGGTTTGTAACCTATGGTATTATGAAACAGTTCTATCCTTGCAACCGAATTAAAAAAAAATATGCACCCCCCTTTAAATGTCAAAAAATATCTTAATGCAAGTCCAGTCGTTCACCACCCTGGGACAAACACAATTCAGACAGGCGTAGAACAGGGTGGTACAAACGGGAGGGGAACAAATAGAAGAAAACCGAAATCTTTTGATACAGCTTGGCATGGACTGCAGTCTGTGCAACACACGTTAACACCACAATCTGGCCAATGCGAGTAATGAACCGCACCGCACCGCACCGGCCCAGAATATCATCCCAACCCGCTTCTTGAAACAATGGGAGCAGCGCCAGCATTATTGGCGCTATTGTCTCGTATCTCACATAACAAGACGATCCATGTCCAATCCTTCCTTTTCTCCACAAAATGAGATGTGTCTTAAAAGAGGAGGGAGAGGGGATGTGACAAAATGGGTCGCGGTGCATGCTACCCCCGCTCGAGTCAGGGCGCGGCGCACCACACGCAGGTGCCCTCTCTCTGGCCCGCTCGCTTTCATCCCTCTCCCCACTCCCACCCAGGCCCTCGCCAACCCTGCCCGCCGCCCACCAATCAGGGCACAGCGGGGCCACATCAAAGCGCTCTTTCTCTGAAAGAGGCTCAGGGCTAATGCTGGCACAACAGAGAGGAGAGAAGAGCGCTGGGGGGGACAGAGTAAAAATACTAGAAAAAAATGAGAAGGGACCCCTTTCTTGCAGGAGGGCAGAGACAGAACAAAACCCCTTCATTCTCCCCACAAGCGTGCATTATGCCAGCCTCATACACAACGCCCCCCCCCTTCGGCCTCAGCCAAAGGCCCCCTCAAGAGTACGGACAAGAGGGATAATTTAATAAAGAAAATCCAATCTTCCAGCCTGGTGAACAAAGATGGTTTTCAATGAGTTCCTATATGTTCCTCCTTTCTTTTTTAAATTATAATTTCATAGCTGAAATCAAAGCTTTTTTTTTTTTTTAGAAACCCCTTCAAACCTCATCACGGTGTCCCAACATATTTCCGACGGACCAAGGATGCAGGCTGGAGACAGGTGGGAACGGCTGTGTAAGTTATGGCGACCCAAAATAACAGTGCATTCCTTGCTATGAACACATTGGTCATATTTAGAATCACAGCATATAAATATAAGTCAAGGTATTCATCACCTCTATACTAAGAGTAAAGTTTGCCTGTTTGTACATGTAGAATTTCAGTTCAACTGACTTGGTTAAAATACCACCACACATACACACACACACACACACACACACACACACACACACACAAACATACATAAATAAATAAACAATAAAAGAAACCTTAAAATTATGGTCATTTGTGAATCTTGTGTGATTTTGTAATGGGATATTCAACTTCTAAATCAAGTATGGTTCACAATGAATGCTTATTAAAATATCCAACACATCCTAATCCAAACATTCTAAATCTAGCCACATTTTACTGTAATCTTCATACGGCTTTAAACAATTCAGAACCATTACATTGGGGAAAGCGTATGTCAGGTACAAACCATGGAACTGAAAGAAGAAAGTATTTTCCCTGTAATTAAATCGGAGAATGAAAATGTGAATTGTACTATTTGCTCGATTTTTATGGAAAACATAACTAGCAGGGACGGATAATCCATTCTACATCAAAACTAATGACAGTTTTACAACTCTTCCTTTTTTTTTGCGTACCGAAAATGCATTTAATCACAGTGGGAAGACAGATTTAACATCTGAAGTCTACCCCCCTAAATATGGACAGCTTAATCTGCTTATTTTTCCTCCTCTTCTTCTTCTTCTTCTTCTTCTTCTACTTCTACTTCTCAGCATCTCAGACAGAAAAGTGCAGCAAATTCACTTTCCAGAGAAAGGTGGTAAAAAAAGCACACAAATGTACATGTATATATTTGAAATAAACTGTGTACACGCTGGAGTGCCAGGCACAGACGGCCTCGTTCAGAGTGTGTGGGCACTAGACGGTAAGTGCCTCGGGTCCCTCAGTGAGTGTGCTGTAAAATCCAGCGAGCGTATGCATATGTTAAAAACAATAATGGGGTCCGCGGGGAACGCGAAGCTCCCACAGGGAGGCAGTGTGAAGAGACTCTCTATCGAGTACAGCACGCTCACTGCCAGACCTGCAGAAACCCAAATCACACCACCACTGCCCCCCTGCTCCCTCCCACACGACACAAACGCACAGGGACGTCTACGATTCACAGCCGTGCGTCGTCTAAGGATCAGACTGTTATTCTCTGCTGGGCTGTAAACATTTCTTTTTAAAAAGCGTGGGCTGCACTTCCATTAAACAGCCTTTTTATTTAATTTGAAAAAATTTTTTAGAGGCGAGGCATGCACGAGCCATGCAAAAAAACAACAACAACTAAAAAAACTGTCCAAAATTTCCCCACAGAAAGGTCAAACACATGCTCATGTGATCAGTTGGGAAATACAAAAAAATTAATTTTATTTTTTTAAAGGCGAGAGTCGTGCCTGGTAAGACATTTCACACTAGCACAATATCTCATTTCGATATATGTATTTGGTCTTTTCATTTATCAATAAGGTGCCTTGTTGACTCACTCACTGGGGTCATTGTTAATATTAAGGGCAATGGCAGACGATCATCTGCCCTTATTCCTGTACTGGATATTTAATCCTGCAGTCAATCAACACTTATCCTTAATTACAACTTTACAGAAATTAAATACGAGGGCTTGTTTTTTTTAGTCACAGAGTTTGCTGAGTTCATAACTCACTTAATGCGACTGCATTTGTGAGTAAAATCACTTTTTAATTCAAAGCCTCAGTCTCTGTTTTACATGCTGCAATTGTATGACAATCATAATAATCCAACCATTTCTAAAGTTGTACAATTTCATGACATGGTACTGTAATTAGGATCTGAATACAATCAGAAAAAAATCAGACATAATGATAGAATAATATTTTCAATAAAACATTTTAACTCAAGCGACGTATAATGAGATGGGGAAAATAATGGGTGGTATTGACATTGGGTCTCAAACCATGATGCGACTGTGTGTGGTATTCAAAGCACCATTGTTATGACAGTAAAGTAGAATTCAAACCAATGACTTTGATTAAGTTAAGTACGGTTAAACTTAAATATGAGAAATATTAAGCTAAGCATGAACAATGAAATACTCAATGCTGAACTACATCATACACAAAGCAGAGGGGCACTGGAGGTAGGCAAAAAAGGAAAACTAACCACCTGCCATTTAACAGGGCATGTTCAAATCTGCTGTATACTGTAAGAACCTGGCTAAACCACTGCAACATCCTCTGTAAACTGGGCCGGCCACAGAATAACGCCAGCCTTGTGACGCACTTGCTACCAGCCGCTGCTCCTTTTCACTCCTTTTCAAGTCCGACAGCAGGGCTGCACAGAGAACTGTACATCCTGTGCAGCTGATGCAGGCAGACGGTGGCCACCTAACTAACCAGACGAGGCGCTACTGCGCCATAAGGGTCTGAAAAGAGGCGGGCAGAGCTCTCCTTAAATAACGGAAAAAAGGAACGCGCGCGCACGCCTCATCTCCCCGAAGCCGTGCTGAGAGTTTCCACGTCGTCCCTCAAACCCGTTTTTTATTTCCATTCCCATTCTTTATTTCCAGCAACATCAGCGCCTGGCCCAGAGGTGTCAGGGTTTCAAGGATAAAGGTCGTTACTCTCCACTTATGCAGCAGTGCTATTTTTACTGAAGCAATTCAGGCTAAGTACCTTTGCTCAAGGGTACAGCGGCAGTGCCCCACCTGGGATTTGAACCTGCAACCTCTTGAGTTACGAGCCCGGGTCCTTAACTGCAGCTCCACGCGGCTGGCCGGCCCTCCGTAAGTACAAGGTTGCGGGACTATAAACTGCGCGGCTGAGAGAGTTGGCGGGGTTAAGCCCCAGTAGATTATGGTGTGATAGGCACCCGTTGGTGATCTCTGCTCCTTTGATGAAGGGTAAACCAATCTCGGCCGTCACGTCAGCACTGCAGGCGCCGAGTCCCGCGTTAGCAGAAAAAGTGAGCCGCTATCGACGAGCCGAACGGCGATCAATGACACTGGGCACTTGACCTCTGACAGGGGAGCTGGTCCGCATTCACACTGCCAGGCTCTCTGAAAGTGATGATATGGACGAGGCCGCCGGCGGTAATGAAGGTTATCGACGGCCGATTCCGCTGTCACCGGGAAATTGATTAAATGCACGGGACATTATTTGGAGAGGATCTGATGCATTAAAGACAGAGCGGGGGGAGGGGGGGGTTGCTGGTTGCTCCACTTGAACGGTATCAATCATAACGTAGAGAAGTAGCACAAATACAGGTTTGGCTCCTGTTCCTTCCTCACCAAAGGTGGTGAAATCTGCATACCGCAAGCTGCTTGAGGTTTGCTTAGTGTGGGTAAAGAATCCCAAACCAAAGAAACATGAGACTGTGACTTGAACTTGTGTTCTGAAGTCATGACGTTGGTTTTGGTGCCTCTTTTAAAGAGGTTGACGGGGCTTCTCATCCTGTTAAGAAGCTGTCCCAGGATGCACCCCATGGTCTGGAATCTAATTCAGCTTTTTTCTCCAGATTGAATAAAGCGATGACTGATATAATGGCAATATTCTTGTTTTTGTTTTTACTTTTTTAAATACGTCTAATTAAATGCTAAACTATTTAACGATGAAAAAACTTAGAATTACACAAAAACTTTTTAAAAAAAAAAAATTTAATCAATGCAATCACCCATCATTGGCCAATGTCAATTATCTCAAAATGGCAGATATCGGCCCCACCACCACCCTGAGGGTCTCTGCTGACACTACATGACCTGACAAGCTGTTCCATGCATTGAAAACTCCCACTTGAAAAAAACCCCCCTCCCAATATTAGGGAAGTCCCTAGCATATGACAATCCCATGGGCGAGCTTTGCTGCTTGTGACGCCCCTCCCTTTGTGACAGCGTTTGGGGGCGGGGTTTAAGGGCTCACGTGTGGCGGCTGTGACCCGTCGGGCCTCCTCACCTCACGCGGAGGTGACAGCTGGCATTCAGCTGCTTGTAAAAGGCCTTTAAGAAACACGTCCTCGGCTACATTAGAGTAATTAGCTGCCAAGCTCGTTGAAACGCCCGGTCCTCCTCCCCCTTCCCCCCCTGCAGGGCGGCAGAAAGACGGCAAAGGGAAGCGGGCATCCTGTTTGACACATCTGGGCACGGGAGACGGATGAAAACAGCTGCTTCTGCCCATATGGCGTCCAAAGGCTGGCTGGGTGGCTGTGTGCAGTGCCAACTGCGGGCAAATTATCCATCATTAATCCCGGGATCGGACCGGCATATGAGCCACAGCTAATCAAAACATCTGGGGGGGGGGGAGGGCGGTGACGGGAGAAGAAGGGAGGAAGGGGGGGCTGGGTGGCGGAAGAAAGAGGGGGCGGGGATGTGCCTTGTGATTAATACAGACGGCCCGAGGCATGGTGAAGGTGTGGACTGCTGTAACCACGTGGATAGCCGCAAGAGGAGAGCATTTGCTGCTGACAAAATATGTTTAGGGACAGCAACCTTGAAATGTGATATTGGGGGGGTAGTGGGAGTTTCACCTGATGGCTCTTCAGCGTAGCCAACCACAGAGCCCCCTGAGCTAGACAGGACCATTTCATTTTAGGCAAAAATGAAGACCCCCCATTCTCAAGATCCTACTGAAACAGGACATTGCGAGACTTCGAGCATGATGACGTTTCTCGTTTCTTTGCATAGTTATTACCCCGCCCCAAAGGGTTGGTTTGTTCAGCCAAGTAACTGCCTCAAGAGTGGGATGGTAACACTCTTGGGACGGTCTTCCTCCGACTCATGTCTGTGCAAGCTTAACTTGGCAACTGAATCGACAGTGGAGGTTGACTATAATTGGGCGTTCCAAATTTAGAGAACAAGGGGTAAAGGCATAAAAAATACAGTATAATAATAGTACAGTGTGGGTAGTTGAAAGGTTCACGACTAAAAGATTCTTACACAAACGACCACCTAAAAATCTATGAATGTGAACATGACAAATCAAGGCCTGCATCTACACATTTGTAGCAAACTTGAATATTGATTATTTGTAACATAACATATTGAATATAAAAATGATATTCGGCTCATTACCTCAAAAAGTTTTACAGGATTTAAATCTCATGAGTGTTTCAAATTGAGGGGCCCCCAAGTGACGCAGCCGGAAAAGGCACATTTGACATTTGACTTTCGAATGCCATCGGCTTCTGAAAACCTTAAAACACGGCAGGGGGCCTGGGAGAGAGCAGAAAAAGACCCGATTTGATTGGCTTTCGAATGGCTGCAGCATTTGTTTCTTCGTCTGTTTGTGGCCCGTGTCCTTTCCTCTCATAGGCTGGCCTCCTGTTTAAAAAAACCTGGCCTACAAATTCCCTCAGAAAGACTGTGACATTAAAATGCCCTTTGATGTGCCATCGGCAGACAGGGAATATTATCAGCAATAGTGATTCCTTTTCCTTAATGCTTTTCCGGAGGATCAATAAGCCCTTAAATGCTACAGTGGGACAATTAAAAATAAAAGGGGACGGCTTCAGTCTAAATCAGATTAGACACAGCCTCCCTAACGGACCCTCAAAAGCACAGCGTGCTGCCGGCCGCCACACACTCTGAGACCCGAGTCAGTGCGTACATATGCAAACAACACAGCTGTTTTTACTATGGCTTCCCACAATTCCCTGGTACGCACTCCACACTCGGCTTGGAAAATGGCTGTCTTGGAAAACGTCATCGCGACAGGTTCACACGATTTACACACACACACACACATGCACGCACATTTAATAGTAAAGTAAACAGTGGATATTATAAAGTATAAGCATTCATCTTTCATTCTGCAACATATTGAAAATTGTGCAGCATTAAGCTGTCCAGCTAAAAAAACCTATTGTCAAATAATGATATATAAATATATACTGTATATATAAAAAAATCTAATATTGCCACACTGACATTGTGACGGGGAACACTCTGTACCCTTCATCATTGGGACCCATCTCTGAGCTGGAAGCCGGTGGCGAATGGCAGGCCTCCCCTGTGGCTTGGCGCTAATGTCAGTGGTGGCAATAATACAGATGTAACTGGAGGCTGATGGCGTTGCTAGCCCACGCAGCACCAGACAGACATGCCAGCTCCAACACAATTAGCCGATGACAGCAGGTAGCGCCTGGCTCCAGCACAGGCACAGAGCGAGCCTAACTTTCAATTAACACGTCCCCTGCCTGCAGACAGCCTTGCCAGGCCAGCGGAGTTTGTGGGCTGGGGCACTGAGGCGACTCACTGCTGGGCTAAAGCTGAGATGTGGGCACTCACTGACCACTAACCCCCCCCCCCCTTCAGAACCAGGTTCGGCCGCTCTGCAGGGGGGCATGCAGTCACAGCTACATACAGACAGGACATACTCTCCTACTGTGCATTCACTCACACACACAGTCATTCATTCACACAAGCACACACACAAACACAAACACAAACACAGTCACACACACATTTTCTTACTCGTGCTCTCTCTCACTCTCTCTCTCTCTCACACACACACACACACACACACACACACACACACACACACACACACACACACACACACACACACACACACACACACACACACAATTTACCACTCTGAACAGGCATTGAGGCTAACTAAATCAGAGGTCAGTGGCACTTGTTTGTAGCAGGGTGGAACGGTTGGGGAACTTGATGTGTACCTGGGAGGCTATGGGTTCAAATCCCAGGTGCAGTGGTGCTGTACCATCCACAGGAACCTAACCTCTCCCCTATCACATGAACAGTGGCCACTGTGCTGCTAAGGCACAAACTAAATGGCCGTCTGTAACCCGAATGTGCTGCAGAGATGTAAATGAGACTTTGTGAGACACCTCCTTCCACGGTTTCCAAGCCAGTTAACATACAAGAACATTTAAGGACACTCCATAAAACCTATGGCCAATACTCCTTGCAGGTGATAACACAGCTGCGATGAGTCTGTGGTGTCAGCGTGGTGTGCGGACCCCTGCCGATTGGCTGACCGCCCCCCAGCGAAGGTCTGAAACAGGCAGTGCCACGGAGCTCCGAACTGGCCTGAGGAGAGCTGCAGCTACGCAGGACGTATTTAATGGATTGACAAGCAAACCCACCACCCACGTGGGACAATCACAACTCCTCCTGCTCCACTGGAATACCTGCGCAGTACGCACCCCTAGAAAGGACCGCCGCGACCCCTGCCCACCTGCCCACACACAGGGGTACTGCCCAATCAACCAGCTGAATCAGTTACCTCTGCACACGCCCCCCACTGTTTAAAAGCCCACTTTTCTCAGACTGGCAAAAAGGTCATCACATTACAGGCTTTTAGCAGGCACTCTTATCCAATGCGCCATACACAGTTTACGTTTCACACATACAATCCATTTATACCAAAGCAATTCAGGTTAAGAACCTTGCCCAAGGGTGCAATGGCAGTGCCCCACCTGGGAATCGAACCTGCAAGCTTTGCATTACAAGCCCAGCTCCCTAACCATTATACTAGAGCTACTGATGAAAAGTACTTCAGAAATCTGGAAGTGGAAACTGAAAGCTGTCACCATTCTTTCAATGAATTTACTGGGACAGTTAGCCAAGGGCTTGCCATCTGAAAAGGACACTACACAGTATCTGTGTTACTGACTGGGTAACATTGTAGTAGAGCATTGAAATGACTACTATAAGTTGCAAAAAAATAATATTTTTATTTTATTTTAAATGTCTGCTAAAGCAAAATATCCCTTTATTGATTGACTGAGTCCTCCTCCAGAAGGTATCAGCTCAAATGAAATAACACCCTCATGTTGTGGAGCTGCTGCTTGTGTCCGGTCTGTTGCAGATGTTGAGTGGGTCTGCTCTGTTTCCCCCTGACGAAAGCCTTTCTGGTGGCTGCTCTCTTTCTGTACAGCGATGCTTTGTACATAACCCTCAGTATAATATCACCATATTGCCACTTAATATAATTATACAATATGGTGGATATACTCCACACTATGGACAGAATTCACATTTTGACAGACAAATGAACGTGCCTGTTTTGGAGAGAGAATTTTTGAGTCGCACAGGTTATGTGCAGAAAACACAAAACAAACACTTGTATTGTATTTCATTGTGAGTCAAAGTTACAAACATTGATAGAATCCTGGCCTATATGCACCATAGCTCATGTCAAATATCAGACAGAATGTGGCTTCAAAGTAACAAGGTATTTATCACCTCTTTATGAATCTAGCGTTTCATCTGATAAGAAACATATGGCAAGCTGGAGAGTTAAAAAAAAAAAAAAAAAAAAAAAAGTGTTGGAGGACTGGAATTATTGGAAGATAAGACTCATTTAGGGTAATTATCCAGATTTCCGTGTCTGCCACAAAATCCAGTTTTCTACCCTGAAGGTGGTAATTATAAGACATGTCATTTAACACAGTGTTACAGATAAAACAAGTCTATTCAAATGATTTGTGGTGCACTATAATATCTAATTATACATACTGTCAGAAGACATATGGTTCTGTCACAAACATGTCAGGAATGGGCTGATGGGACACTCATCCTGGTAAGGCACTGTTCTAGTGTCGGATGAGCCCCAGCCCCAGTATTGCATCCAGACCATGCCAATGCCAACTGTGGCCAGCAGCCCCGCTGGGCGATGCATAATTAGCTGTAGCATCGCCCAGGGAGGGAGGGATGCAGTCAGCTGCGTTGTCTGTGGCATGTCGCACACCACTGGTAAATTAGGCACCCATAGTCTGCCGGTATAATACTGTGCATGAAGTGTCTTCCTCCGAATCATGTCTGTGCAAGCTTAAATTCTTCACTGCAGTGTGTAAAGGAGCCGTGGCTGACACCACGTGTTTCGGAGGAGAGCGCATGCTGGTCTGTGCTCTGCCAAATTCAACGCAGAGGTTGCAGCTTAGAATATGATTGAGCCAATTGGGAGAAAAAGGTGAAAAAGTATTTTTTTAAAAGGGTGGTTTGTGATAATTTCACACCATACATACAGACATGGACAAATAATCCATAGCTCAGTTAGACAAAGACAATTGGCATGTTTTAAAAGGATCGCATCGTATACTCCAAAGACACAATGAAGGAGGCAGAGTTCATTCCAGTGTGTGCGTAACTGTCAGAATTTCTAATCAGACGATACCAAACAAGACTAAACCGCAGGTTAGGGGGCCAAATCTGTGGCAAACCTTAGCGAGGAGAGCCAACAGCTCACAGCCGCCCCCCCGTTACCTTTGGCAACACGACCTTGTTCTGAGGGACAATGAAACGCAACGCAACGCCAGCTTCCCGGCTTCCCGGGGAGCGGCAGAATGACGGGTCCCAAAAGGACTGTGATAAACATGCGCTTTAATGAAAGTTGTGCGTAATTTGCTCTTTGCCTTCTTAACTGTGGTTATTACTATTTTAAATGGGTACATCTGTCGGTGTGAATTCTTCCATTACCTCCACTCATTACCGCAGAAGAGCACAGCTCCCCGAGGAAGGGCTTTTTATGTGATCATCTGTCCAAATACACTTTTAATGTTCCACATTTGACGCTCGTCTCAAAACAAATTTGTCGAGAGCAATTAAAAAAATATCACTGCAAACAAAACAAGACAACAACAACCCCCCTCATTAACTATCGCCGAGATTGCCCACTGTCTTTGGACCCAGAACGAAACCGGACACTGTCCATTAGAACAGTGCAGGTAGAGGCGGGAGGCTGACCTCACAAATACAGGGAGGAGGTTGCCTATTAGTGCTGATGATCACTGTGGTTGTCTTTGTCTGGAGGCATAACACAAAATAATACATTTAAAGGTAAAATCCAAAAGTTAAAAAGCAAAATAAATCTAGTAAATATAAGATAGATGTATATATATTTTTAAATTAAAACAATATAATTTATCTTAGCAGAATGTGATCAAAATAAATAAACATAACCACATCGTCAGGGAATGTAAGGGCCCAAAACTTCACTGCTCACTATGGCACAGTGAGGGCTGTGCTCAAGCGTAGTTAGGGCAGCGGTTACTATGATAAGGATATTGTGCTCACTGGGCAAGTCTGGTTAAGGTATTGGTCAGTGTGCTTAGGGCATTGGTGAGCGTGGGTTAAGGCAGTGGTCGTCATTGTCGGGGGAACCTGAATGCAGAGTTGATGGGGTTGCTTACAGCAGCCAGAGTTGCCTCTGTAAACACCCAGAGTAAATGGATAATGTGCAGAAATGTGCGCGTTATGCGAGTCTCTCTGGATAATGTAAATGCTCTCATGCTCGCTATAGCATTTCTCCTTGCCCTCTCTGATCTCCAAACACAGCACCTCCAGGACCGAGCGGCGCGGGCCTACAGATACTTATTACAGAGAGCCAGGAAGTCCTTACGCAAGCCGCTCCATAATAATGGGCAGGAAACCTCAGAACAGAGGCTTTTAACCTGTCACCTTTTATTCAAAGCATGGAGCAACTCCATTATACACTGCCACTTGAAAGGCACGGAAATGGTGATATTGTATTGGTAAAAGCCTTACAGAGCTGATCTGTTGGAATAATTGCCTTTCAGAACAGTTCGTGTGTGATTCAGAGTTGCCTCCTAGTCTACCGTGGAAATTACAAACCAGTTGGCTGTATTATCAGTGGTATTAAGAGTAATGGGGTGAGAATAAAAGGCTGTGTTTTTTGCAGTATGGAAAATGTCTCCGTGTCTTTTGTTTTAGACTGGGAGCGCTGTGCGGACCACTTTGAAGTCCTGAAGTTGTGGGGTAAAGAATGTATTTAAAAAGAAATAAATGCAAACCTTTTTTTCTTTCATATCCAGACGGTTGCATGTAAGCAGAATTTAAAACCATATTTCAAACAGGCGGAACTGATGTTATCTCATTGTAATAATAACATAACAGATGTGCACAGTGGACAATATGAGGCAAAACAAGGCAGAACAAAATTGGAAAAACTCCTTCAGAACAGGGGGGGGAAAAACAGACTAAAGATGCATGGAAACTGGGCCTTGGATGGGCCTAAGAATGCCATTTATTGCGGTTTGTTTTGTGGTAATTGATTGATAAGATTGGGGGGAAAAGCACACATGTTAAGCCTATGTCAAGCACATGGACCCACTGCTGTAATTCAGGTTCCACTCAAGGCCAAGCTCCGCCCACTACGCTACATGACTTAATTACACAGCTGATGCCTTCTTTCTGGGTAGCTACTAGGGCTTACTGTTTTTACATACTATCCACATTTACACCGCTGGGTAATTACTGAGGCAATTACAAGTAACAAAGGGGGGGTGTACCATCCAGGGTTTGAATCTTCAAGCCCCAGGTTAAGCTCAGTTCCTAATCCACTACACCACACTGTTGCATCTCACTCTGAATAGCTTCAAAAGCTTTGACCTTACTTTATCTCTGAAAGGTAAGATCAAAACTACTTGTTTTTTTGTTTTTTTGTACAATTTTTCCCCACATAGTAAAATAGTAAAATAGCAGCACTCCTTAACAAACTATACTTACAGTGCCGCAAGCTCCCTGACCAAACACCTTCGTTGGAACTTCATCACAAGTGGACGCAGGTAGAGGATGAACACTGTGAATGGCCTTGAATCTGGGGGTCAGGATGGAGGCCATCTCCGAATCTGGTGGATTTGATTGGTTGTCTAACAGGACCGGCTGTCAGAGAATTTATGGTCGCACATGACACACATGGCGTCTTTCAACAACCCATGACATAATTGGTCTAAATGCTTGCACGTGTGCTGCTAGCGGTACACATTCAGCACAGACTAGATGGACCTAATATGGCCAACAACACACATAGAGCATGTGAGGCGTTTGAGCTGTATGCGGCCTGACACCCAACGTATGAGTGTGCATATGAAATATAATTTCACTGGTCTTAAGTTACTGTACACAAATGATGGTGATGATGATGATGATGATGATGAGGGCTTTGGTTTGTTCCCCAGCTCATTGGGGTCAGAGTTCAATAAAACTGTGATTCTTTGAGATCAGGCTGTATTTGTACATATGCCTGCACTTAACCTAATTACACACGTGTTTTTCTTTCCCCCCCGCCTCCGTGTTTGGCTTTGAAAGGGCTCCATGAGCGCCGGGAATTGGCCAGGGGCATGAAGCGAACTCCGGCTCCGCCCTGAAAAACAAAAAGAAGGAAGTTCTCTCTCCCGGGCAGCTTGGAAGTTTCGGTGCGGAGGGGGGGTGGGGGTATTTCACTAATAGCCGCTCTTCCTCTCCCACCTCTCCCCTTCATTTCTCAGTGAATTACTGCCTTCCTTTTGAAAATATTTGGCCTAATTTGTTTAATACTGTTTGTACAGCTGCTGAACTCCGCTGTGCTTTACCTCCCGGTAAACTAGGGGCTGAAGGGCAGCTCTTCCTGTTAAAACACTGGGAGAGGATGCACCCCTGGTCTGGTATGGAATCCCGACCGTGCCAGGTCTTACGGTGCCTGGCAGCCCAGCAGGAGGACAGACCGCTGACCGCACCATCACCGAGGGAGGGGTTCAGTCGGTGGGTTTGTCCTCATCTCATCACTCTCTCTTCCGAAGAGACGGAGGATGCTGCAGTGACATTGTGGACCTGCGAATACTTTTGGGTGTTCCAAATGGAATAAAGAAAAAATCAGGTCTAAAGAACAGTAAAAAAAACTAACAAACAAACAAAACACTTTCCTTTCCCATCTCTCAGCTAAAGGGTCCTGGCAGCACCTTATGCAACTAAACACTATTCTCTCAAACTCCCCTGCGCCTACTATGGCACTTAACGATATGTGATAAGTTACATAATGACACATAGTTTTGGCTGTGCAACTCATGTTTCGCCTTTATTGCTGCTTGTCGTCTAACCTCTATTGTACACACTTTTGTAAGGCACTCTGAATAAAAGCGTCTGCTAAATAACAATGTAAATGTAAAAGTGAAGCCTTTGCTTTGTATAGAGCCCAGTGCATTTCCCCCATATCAGGCTGTAGTCAAGTTCTGGCTGTTATTGAATTTATTCTTTAACATCATTAATGTGGGGGGGTTGAACCAGCACTGGCTTCCTATGTGAGCCTTTGGGCTGAATCTAGTTATTGTATATGCATGTGGGACCGTGAGATCATTCAGTTGTGTGCTCTTTTTTCTGTGGAACATCTTTTAATACATCAATCATTCACCTTTAAGTAGACATAGTAATCACATTTTTCCTGAATAAGAAAAAGGAGAAATGAGATTAGTATAGATTCTCTTCATAACATTTTAAAAGTTATTATTGATGTTTACACATTGAAGGCATATGCTACCGTGTCATAATTTGCGTTGGCACCAGTGATCTATTGTATGTATGAATAATCTAATTGGTAGCTTAGTCAATTGCTTAAGGAAGATGCCGTTTAAAAATATGTTCTCCGTTTTAACCGTTACCTCCAGACAGCATAGCCAATTTTTCAGATTACAATATGAAAAAAAATGAAAAAACAAACATGTTTCAGTATTTCACTGCAAACATCCCACGCAAAAATTGAAGTGTGTGACTCAGAAATGATCAATTAGCTGCAGCAGGCAAATTCTGAACAAATTCCTCAGGTTTTCCAGCTGCTTAGAGGCACTGCTGCTTAGATCACTTGAAATGGTGGACATGCTAATAGCTGGAGGATGACTGGCAAATTAGTGCAATTACAGCTGTAAATCGCCAATTCCAGGGGACAAAATCCCTCTCTTAGAATCTCTCCTAATTAATTAAATGGATGGTTTGTGCTAGTAATAAGCAATCAAATGCTCCTTTTAATTAATACACCGAAAGACAGTTTTCAACATTATGTCAACCAAAACCCATCGTTTTTAATGGATTTATAGTGCCTTTTATTTGCTGTAACTGGAATCTTTATGCTGGGTGCTTTAGGGTCTATCAACCTGGTGATTTCCATCACTGTATATCAGGGATTTCAAATTCAAATCCTGGAGGGCCGCAGTGTCTGCTGGTCTTCAGTGTGTTTCGCACTGAAGCGCTTCATTTATGTCATTCAGTGGCTCCACACACCCTGTTTTCAAGGCCTAAACTGGCTGCTGATTGGGAGGACACCACAAAAAACCTTGCAGAGAGTGTGGCCCTCCAGGACTGCAGTCTATGTTGCCTGCTCCATAATTTGTACTGTTGGATATTTACTGAAGCAACTCAGGTAAAAAGCTAAGGGGCACAAAAATGGTTCCCTGTCTGGGATTTGAACCTGCACCCTTCTGATCAGTAGTCCAGTTCTATAACCACCACCCCAAATGACTTATACCAGCTAAACCTGTATCACCATGTGTATCACCATAGTTTAGCTCCAATATCCTTGGTACAAAGCGGGAGGCAATGTCTACCTGAATGCATTTGCATGACATTGCTGAGCACAGACTCTGACTGGATCCTTACAATTGCCAGCGTTTCATTTTGATTTTCATCAGACACAGGAGTGAAACAGATTATCATAAATTATGCCTGCTATGCGGTTACGAATGCCTCAATACAAGGAATGATTATTCTGAAGTAGCGGTGAGAAAATTCTGAATTCTGAATTACATTACGTCAGGACCCGCCATTAATCACAGCGGCAGTGAATTCAAGGAAGATCATTCTGCTGATGTGCTGTGCACTCTCTCCTCCCCCGTAACCCCAATCTTCCCTGAAGCTCGAACCCTTCGCCACTCGTAATCCTTCTGCAGCTCAGATCACCCCCAACTTCCACAGGAATCTACATCCCCGAGCCTGGCGCGCTCCCCAGTTCCCACCAACACATCCGGATTCAATCCAGCCACAAAGCCGTTCCTATTTAACTTTGAATATCACCGTTATGCTGCCAATACTAGAGAAGGTTGTAAATGACCTTGACTGGAGGTGAAATATTTTACTCATTCACTTGTGAATATGCTATATTATATCCATATAGCAAATTAGGAATTTATTGCAAAGTGGTGCAATGTTAGATGTACAATTAGACCAGACACACAGGGTGGAAAAAGAGTGCTAAAATATCACTGGAGGAGACCGGCCCGATCTCAGAACTTGACCACTTTGGTTGCAGTCTACGATTACATGCAGCTTATGCAGTACAGTATCGCACATTCATGTGGCTCCACATTTCTCTCCGTCTCTAATGAGAAATGCTTTCTACTCTTCTTCCCTCCCCCCTCCCACCTTTCCATCCGTCTTTCCTCCGCACTTTTTACATTTTCATTAAATGGCTTAATTCTGATCTATGCAGAATGGATTAGAGGAGTCTTGGGGGCGGGGGCCACACTCGTGCCCGCGTCCGCCCAACAATCTCTGCCTGTCAGGCGGGCCGCTGCGGCTCATTGGACGAGCCCTGATGGAACGAGCGGCGACTGCTGACTCCTCCGATTTCACGGTGCTCCGCGGTGTCGGCCCAGGTGCCCTCTCCCAGATTGAGATATTTGCAAACTGTCATCTCCGATAAATAGCTGTCTGGAGTGACGGCGCTCGCGGCCCTCACACTGATTTTAAGGAGGCCCGCTGATGCCCCCTCCCCGCACCCCCCCATCCCTCGTCTCTGTTGCGCCCACTCCAAATCCGGGTGGAACAGAAATGAGACGAGAGAGAGGGAGAATATGAGAGCGGATAACCCCCCCCACCTCCCCCCGAAATACCTCCCCATCGTCATCCCGTCAGTCGCTTCCCCACGACCCCTTCGGTTATTAGCTATCTGACAAGCTGCAATCATTGGACTCCATTAGCCCAGGCAAATCCCTGTTCCTCCCTTGCCTACTGGATTGCTGCAGTTCGGGGCTGAAATTGTGAAATGTGTCACGTCCAGTGCAGCCACAGAGGAGGGCCATATCCACATATTCTGATCCTTCACCACAACCATATCTGGTATTCCAGCCTTTTCACACTTCAGGAACCTTTTTTTTTTTCTTTCTCCTCTGACAGTTGTGAACGTGACCCAGCTATCAGGTGCTGATCTGTTGGATCTAACAAGTACAAAAAGTTAACCGCGGTACAAACTCTTACACATGTCAAAGTTCCGTCTGTTCATTTGTTCTGGAATGACCATACACAAGCTTCCGTTTTGAGATTCTGTGATTAGCAGCACATACGTAGGTTCGGCAGGGGACATGCCTATGATGGGAGGGCTTCAATGTGCTGGGAGGGTCTAGGCGGCATTTACAGAGGAGGTTCTACAGAAAATGATCCGGCATCACTGTGAAAAGCGCTGCTCACATTACAATAAATCCTATGTTAAAAGTTTTATATAAAATATGGAATGTGGAATTGCCTGTGTGTTGTACCTGGCCTGGTGACCGGTTATTCTGATACTTGTTTATTGTGGTGTCCCGTGAGAATGGGCATCCAATGCCGCACCTCCCCCACCCCCTCCCTCATTAAGAATGGCATTTTAAAAACTCCCAGAAAACAGTGGCTATGCTCTGTTTCCAAATCTGGGCATGGGATCTGATTGGTCACTTGTGGGTGGGAATGTGTGGGCTTGCCTTTTTGCGCGTGTTTGGATGCCCTGTGCCTACCTGCTCTGTGCAGCTGAGTGTTCCCTGCACGCTCTGAACGCAAATGGCTCTGTCCGTCTGCATACAGCTGTCCCCTTCCCAGCATTCCACACTCCTCTTCTGTTAAAGAAGTGATTTGGATTCTGCGAAACCACTAAGAAAAAAAAATAAAAAATAATAATAATTACTATATGGGAGGGATATATTGCAATAGCCATAATGTTCTATGAGGATTTTCCAACTTTTCAACATTTCATTTAAATGGAATTGATTCCAACTCTGACCAGTATAGGGATTAGCTGGCCGGTTAACAAATTAATCTTATAATTTCACTGACGAAAGGTTTTTCTGTGGTTTTCCCCTTCTCAGCAGCAAATCTTAGTGCGGGGAGGTATTAGTTTGCTATCTAGCTTGCTAATTATAGCCTTTAAGCAAACCAACAGTAATATAAACTGACTACAGGTGATGTTGCACATATTTTCACTTGCTACAAGTAACTGGATAGCCAGTTAAACTGGGGTTTCTCATCTTTTCCTGATTTATACTCCTGGCTGTTCTGAGCCGCCTCACTGCTGTTTGCAAAATAGACTTTCTGAAATTCTGTTTCAGCAGCACTTTATACAGACTCAGGGAGAGTGAGTTAGGCCTATATACAGTTATGGAATAAAACGTGCTTTCATGATTGAGACAGGTATGGGCAGGTCATGCAGTACAAATTTGTGGAATTACGAGAAAAGGACAGGAGCAGAACCTCCACAGTGGTCTTCTCAGGGATTCTGCGGGTACTTCATGCGAGTAAATGGAGGCAAAATTGTATATTTGGCTACAAACCTGGTGTAGGAAAGAAGTAATCCTAAGCAGTTTTTAAATATTGCAGTTTAATATTACAGAAGGAAAGTTTAGGAAGAGATTAAATGCATTAAAAATAAAGAAGGAGCTTTGCTTTATAATACCTATTTTGCTGATAATCTAAACGGTTACTTTGATGAGAGCTTTACCAGAGAAGAGGTTTGCTTATAAGTATGTCCAATATACAGAATGTATTATAGGATATTGAGATAAGGAATTGAGTAGTACTAGTAAAATACAAATACTTAAGACAAATAAGTCCCTGGAATCTATCATTAGGGACACGTTGGAATTATTCATTAAAAAAAATCTGTGTCTTAAGGGATAGCCCCAACATGTTTTTTTTTAATAGGGGGGTCATGCCTAACAAACAGATAAAAAAAAAAAATTATGCCTTTTTCCCCCCAATTTGGAATGCCCAATTGTATTTTTAAGCCAAGCTCGCTGCAACTCTCACTGTCAATTTGTGAGGGCACAAAGGAGCAGGTACTCTCCTCTGAAACACATGATGTTAGCCGCTTCTTTTCACACCACAGTTCTCAAGTTAAGCTTGCACAGACATGAGTTGGAGGAAGACACTTCATGTGCAGCTTCATACCGGCATACCCCCATTAGCCAGCGGGGGTGCTGTAAATGATAAAACATGGAAATCCTGGCCAACTGAATGCCTCTTTCCCTGGGCGACACTATTGCCAATTGCCAATCCGCAGGGTCGCTGGCCACAGTCGGCACTTGCGCGGCCTGGATTCGATACCTGACTGTGGAGCTCATCCTATGGGAGCTGGTGGGTTGAGTTCAGTGTAGTTATGCTGTGCCTGGATTAATGAGAGGGTGTGCTGTGTGCTTCAGGGTACATATCCTCTTTCCTAGGACAGCAGCACAGTCACAGGTACGTGGTCCAGGTGAGAACAAAGTTACCTGATGATGCTGTGAGGTTTTTAAATCAGACCGATTTAAGGAGGCTTTAAATACTACATGTTTGCACTGTCCGTGTTCCTGTGTATCTTAAAACAGCAATGGATTCTTCCTCTGAGGCCAACAGCCAGAGAGTAGTGCACAGTTTGCCATAATGTCAGCCAAACTGGGAGGGTTTCTGTTGGTGGGATTGTCCTTGTCTCATCACACAAGAGTGACTCCAGTATATTCCTCTGACACAATGACTATGCAGCTCAGCTAGTGTATGTTGTATGAGCGTTTAAACTCTGCAATTTATGTTGTTAAGCTTTTTTATATAATTATTTAATTCCTAGTTTTTTCAATATCTTAGGCTGTTTGGAACCACTTGGTACTTAATAATCTGTACAGTTTAGAATATTTTGATATTTAAGATATTTTGCAGAGATCATCTTCAGAGATCATTAATAATATTTTCTTTTATCTGTATCCAGATTTAAATGAAAATATTTTCAGATGCTCAGTTCAGCACCACCGGAGTTCAGTTCACGAAACAGTGGAGGATCTACAGTACACACCAGGGTTAACGTATAGCCAAACTCCATATTTATTAGTTCTTCTGATGCACAACCTGGGTCTGAATCTGGTGCCAGTGAGTGAATTATTTTCCCTACGACAGATCTGGAATATCCACTGGAATCTAAAACCAGTGTTTCTCCAGGTCCTCACTCAGCTGGGGTTTTGGGGGAGGATTAAGAGTTAGCATTGGGGCCCTTCTTCTTGCCGAATGTGGGCACCGCGTTGACGAAGCGACAGTTGGACAGGATGTGTTGCTTGGCATGGCTGGTCGTCTTCTTATTCTTCTACTTCCACCTTGGGTGTTTGTCCCCGCACTTTCCCTGCACCAACCAAGGAACCATGGACCTTACCTCCCAAAAGCCTGCCTGCCGCTGCGGGGCCACAGAGAGTAAACAGTAAGAGGAGCTGACATTCTTTTCTTCTCAGTTATTACCGCCACTGCCCCCGTTCTCTGTTCTCCCTTTTCTTTTTTTTCAAGAAAATAGCCATCCGATACACCCAGCCACACAACCGGGCAGTCACCATAATAGCATAACCAAGTATTTACGATGTGGGCGTTTAAGATTTCCCAGATAAAGCGTGAAACACTATAGCCGCAAATTTGTTAATATCATTATGTGATGTTAGCAGGAACTGAAGCTGACAGAACAGGATCCCCCAAAGAGCCTTGGCCCCCATGGAGAGTATTTATAACGTAACAGCTATAAAACACGCACACGTTATCGGGTCTGGAACCCGCTCTGGTTACATGGGACTCTCTTAAAACACAAGTGTTAAAATAATTAAGGAAAATGTCTTTCTGGGCGTCTGCTTATTCTCTCGGAAAACGGATACAATGATGTGCATTACTGCCCATTAAATGCTGCAGCCTGCCATTTTATTTATTTTTTTAGAAAAATGTAATGTAAAGGAATAATAGTACTAGTGTGATGAATTACTATTATTATTTAGTCTTAACTGGATGAGAGAGTATCTTTATTCATATAAAGGACATTTTCAACATATTATTCTTTTAATGTAGTTCTAATCAATAAAATACCTGGTTTCAATGAACACTTTTCCTCAATTTTGACTTCCAGTTCCAAGTATTCATTTCTTTCTTCACAAACGCAGTTTGAGAAGTTAAATTTGGCTATTTCTAAACTTGGTGAAGATTTAAAATTATAAGTGCATTTAATTGTGTCAAAGTTAAGGACAAATGTTGATTGAATCCAGCCCCCACTGATATATGCCCCCCCCCCCCGATTTCTCTATCATGTGACTCCCTCATCTGCACTTCAGGTAGACATATTTACAGGTAGGCAACAAACTCTGTGGCGAAGCACTGGAAAACAGGCTTTACAGCCACTGCTGCACAGATATTACACTGCAAATTGGTCATAAAAAATGACACCACACAACAAAAAAATACTGCAATAACACCCATGCCGGCAGCCTTTCGCCGACCGATTGGGCTCCCGCCTTGGTGTGGCCACGGTTAAATCGGCTGGTGTCTCTATTCCAAGGTGACAGGTGGGGGGGAAACTTATCAGCAGCAGTAGCCCCACAGGAGAGGGGAGAAATGGCTTGTCTTTAAAGCTGCCACAGTGTTTAGTATCTCCTTTATTATATTGGTGGCGGTAATGCGATATGTCACACTCGGTGCTAATACACTTCTGCGCTCTGTCATCTGGCTCAGATGCTCATCAAGGCCCTGCGCTCGCCACTCGCCCTCTTGTCAGGGGCAATTATCCCCCCAGCGCCGGCGGGGGCCCAGGACTTAGACTACCGTCATTAGCACTGGAGAGCTGTGCTCGGTCTGCCTCTTTCGCTCTCCCTCTCATTCTCTTGCTCTCCCTCACATTCTCCCTTTCTCCCTCTCTCTCTATCACTCCCTCTCATTCCCCCTCTCCATCTCTATCCTCTTCTTGCCCTTGCTCTCTCCCTCTCATTCTCTTCCTTCTCATTCTCTCCCCCCCAGGTTAGCAGGTGCTGTATTAAAGCCTCAGCTGGAGTTCACAGAGGGGCAGAGTGGAGGATCTCTTTTGTCTAAACTTAGCTCTGAGCCGCTAAAGAGCGCAAGTGTTCTCTGACACTTATTGACACCCACTCAAGCTCGTTAAAAATGCTCAAAATGAGGGCAGACCGAAACCCACTGAAAAACCCAGCTGAATGTATGTTGATGTGGCTTCCAAAGTTTCGTTTGTTTTTCGCCTTTAGAAAAGAGTCAGGTGGAATAAATGCTTACAAAGTCATGAAAGGAGGTGAAGTATATCTTGACTGCCAAAGTAAAACTAAAAGTAGTTCATATAAATGCTGCATAATTTTGTCTGAGCTCTGCCCTTTCTGTGAAGGAAGCTACGCCACTTGCCCCCCCCCCGCCGCCGCCCACACAAGCACTTATTAACTTGGTGAGGATCAATCAGTATCTAATTCATGGCACCAACCGTTGAACCGTTCAGCAGAATAATCATATGATCTCTTATCAAAGCAACTTAACAGGCAGGCACTCATTTCATTGTAAACCTATAGATCCTTCCATTAAACACACACTAATGATCATCTCTAACTTTGATACCTGGCTGAGGTGCCATCATTTTGCAACTACTATTAAGCAACTATATTTAAAAGGTCAAACATATGTAACTATGTTTTTATGGATCTTTATTGGTTTTTCTGTACGTGCATGTTAGTGTGATGTAGGTATGTTTTGGTAAAGGATTTTTGGTAAACAGGAAGTGTACGTTAAAACAGCTGGATGCTTTGATTTCAGTGGCTCAGTTTAATCCTCATTAACAGTTCTTGGCTGTTCAGTTCCATGTTCTTGTTGCATCTGTGATCTGAATTGAATTATTTGACCATGAAGACGTTGTAAGTACAGTGCAACCTCAGAGTTATGGACTGATAGGTCAACCGAACGCAGTATGAACCGGGAAGTATCATACGTAATTATGTCTTTCAACATCAAGCTTTGTCACTGGTGCACTTTCCACTGATAAAAGAGGCATGTCTTAGCATTATTGCTAAAGAAAATCAATATGTTGGGGAAAATCAATAGTGTTTTATATAGATGGGCCAAAACAAATTCAAACAGTTCATATCAGTGTGCGTTTCCATCCCATTCCTACTTTTTATGAGGACGGACACATAGATGTGTTTGGAATATCTAAACTGAACATTCCGAATGATGATGTGACAATCTGCTTTTGTTAGCTGGCTAGTAATAAACTTATTGTTGTCATAAACATTTTGTGTAGGCATACACATAAGTCATGAACAACTGAGTCTGAGTAAATAGTGTTACTAAACTCAACATTATGGTATCATGAAAGCACTGTTACATAATTGTAGGCTAATCCTATCATTTAATTGTGTTCTTTTAAGAGATATGATGGTAAACTCATGACTAAAAGACCGCTGAATAAATTAAAATCATTACGTCTTATTCCAAAGATAAAATGCTTTGAATAACATTGCAAGCATTGGTCATTTTAGCTAACTTGTTAGATATTGTAGCCTATTGATAAAACTTTCTTCTCTTTGTTCAGGAACCCATTGCACCAGAGTGGGTGGATAATTATGCATAGAAAGTGTGCAAGACTTAGGTTTGCTTTTTCAAGACAGAGTACAGTGACTGGTTCAGGGCAAATCAGCAACACATCACATTGTTGTGTGGATCAACATAGAGAAACAAACATAGACTAAACCCAGAATATCAAATCTGCAGAATGGAACATTGTTTTTAGTCTGTTCTAAAAATAAAACACTCACAAGTCCTGTTGTTATATTCCTGAGTCTAGCTTAGCTCCAAAAGGTTACATTTGTTTATTTGACGTCACTTCCAAAGTTCAGAACGTTTCAGAGTTCCAAATGAACTGCATTCCAGATGTGTCGGATCTCCAAGGTTCTACTGTAATCTGCTTCAGATAAGAGCATCTGCTGAATTATAAGAACAAAAATACTACTACAACTACTGGCATTAAGAATTTGAGGGTAACCACTATTGCACACCCGCCAAATGCTATTTTGATGGCCTTAAAATTCCCGCCAAATGATATGGTGATGGCCCTAAATTCCGCTGGCTGGGTCGTGGATGACCCCAGGGGGGCTGGGTGACATCTCCGTTAATCTTTCCTCGGTTTCTGCAGCGACAGCGAGATCCTCCCGCTGACCTTCGGTGTTCATTGAGAAGAGCGATTCCCTGTTCCCCGTGCCAAAGAGGACTCATTACCGCCCGGTTTTAAAGACAGCCGCTCATCTTGGGAGGCCTCATTACAGCTGGAAAAGACCCCCCCCTCGGAGGGCGTGGAATGGAAGCGACGGGGGCCCCTGGGTAATCAGCACGCTAAACTCACTCTAAACATCCACCAAACAAGTTTCAGGAAACACTGCGCGCTTCCACAATTAGAACGTCTTTGAGGCACAGAACAACTTCACAGCAGCAAGGGTCGCTTCGCAAACATCGTTTGGCGATGCACTGAAAGCCTGCCAGCCCATTGAAGCGCGCGGACGCTGGCAAATAACAGATCAGAGTTAATGATAACTGGCAACTTTTGAATCCGTTCTCCTGTTTCTGTGAGACAGAGAGGAAGGCAGCTGAACTGAGAGCTGGATCTATTGATTTTCATTTTCATATCATCATGAGCATACGGTGCGTTCTCCCTCATATCTCCTTGCCAAATGATGGCAGCAAGGGGGCCCATGAGGCTCAATTTATGCAGTCAAGCTAAAACAAAAACTATGAAAGAGTGTTAAAAATAATATCTTTGAATAATAAAATTGATAATTAGCTCGGCAAAATGTTTTCGGTACAATTATTAATCGAAAGAAACAACACCCATTTGCAGCTCATGTGATCATAAATCCCTAAACAATTAGCATTATGGCATCTTGTAAAGACGTTATTTTTAGCAAATTCATCAGGAATGACCTTGCGAGTAGCAGTGAAAACACAGCTGCTCTTTAACTCCAGCTTAAATATCATTTTCTATTTTTTTTTCGAATGACAACCTTCAAGATTGAGGCTTAAAAAAAAATGAAAAAAAAGAAAGGAGCAAAAAAACCCCACAAAAAAACACAATTATGTCTTCCCACAAATTCCTGCTGGAAAGTTTGTTTAAAATTGCTTCAAGCTGTGATTCCCACGTGAAAAGCGACGGCAAGCGTCTTCTCCCATCAGAGACTTCTGAGGACTAAGAGCTTGGAATGTCAGAGCCATGACCCCCTGACCCATGCACAACTATCTCCACAGATTCCATTACACAGCCTGCTTTTAATCAGCAATGTCACATCTATCCCTATCGTCTGTAGTAAAGAAATAAAAAGTTCACCCCTCGCAACAGGGGAACTTTTGAAGACCCATAACTGCAGTGGACACACGTTTTCAGCAGTCTCACAGTCTGAAATTGTGGTGGTTTCTACTACAGGTCGTTAAATTTGAGTCAATTAGCCTGCGGAAATTGTCCCAGTATGGAGCAGGAATCCATGTGGAATGAGCTTACAGTTCTGTTTGCTCTCACATGCTGTGCAATGCCATCGCCCCAAAGGTCAGTAACCTCTATGGCCTTCACATATGTCAGTCCACACACGCACACATGCACACACGCACACACACATATATATTCACACTCTTGCCTCACAGTCCTTTGTGTCAGAGATGTCACATTTTCCACTGCATTTCAGTCTTTGATTAAACAACTTCTCAAAATACCCATAATGTTCTGTATGTATGTCAAAACAAACCATATTACAGGTTCATATTTGTATCAATTCAGATTAATAAAGTTTTAAAAAAGCAACAAAAAAAAAAAAAGCAAAAAACCCCACCAAAACCATTACGTGACTAAACAGGAACACACCTCCCCCTGTTCAGTGTCCCCCTGGTTGTGGAGTGTGGCATGCGGGCTTGTACGGGTTTTTGGACGACCTTAGCGCTGACAGAGGTCACAGTACACAGTGGTGAACATGCAGGCAGATGGCAGCTTTGAAAGATTTACTAACACATGTCAAACGAGGTTCCCATAAGGGAGCTCCCCAGCCCATTTATAGTCTCAACTTCAAAACCTCCGCTCCTTCCACTGCGAGATGAAAATACACCTCACTACACCAGTCAATCTGGACAGCTTTGGTCCAAATTCAGTCTAACGGCCAAGAAATGTGAAAAAATCTGGAAGCATACCTCTGTATTTGTTCTTGTACTGTACCTGCATAACATTACGAGTTCATCCGCTGTGGATTTAATGAAGAAGAAAAAAACTGATGCGGGGGCCATCAGACCAGGTTTCAATTTTTTGTTTTGGTCTGCATCCCCCCAAAAAAGGAACATTACGCTTGGTTCCGCTCAATTTCACCATTTGCCCTCCACATCACAACTACACAAGACATAATAAAGTAAGGTTGACATTGGTAGTTATTCCACATTCTGGGTAAATTCACAGTGTGTGTCTGTGCATGTTTATCTAGCCGTCCACACATTAGCAAGTGCTGATTTCATGGAGAAAATGTGTTCTTGCAATGATGCAATTTCAACAAGACCAAAAAAAACCCACAAAGCTTGGAACAGATCCAGAGGGGTGAAAAGGAAAGAGTGTGCCCGTTCGGCCACGCGTCACCGTGACGATTCCGTTTTAGAGCCGGCAGCTCATTCAGCAGTTTAACTGCTTCATTGGTTACGTAACCCCACAATCTCTCCACCTGTTTCACATTGCACAGCATCGGAGCACTTGTGTCAAGAAATCCCCACTCCTGAACCCAGAGATACAGACCGATGTGTGACCAAATACAAGCACTAAGACACAAGACACTCTTGCACAAGAAAACAATACATAGACCAGATTTACAAGGAATCACATAAAATAACTAATCAAACTTTCTGTTTGATAATGTGTTTGCTACTTGTTTAATTGAGACACTATAATTGTGTGTTTTTCTATAGTTCTTCTTTATATAGAAAATGGAGCCTGACATTGCATCAGTGATTGTATGTATGAAGACAAATGTGAAAACACTTACAATTAGTTATGGAAACATCTTGATTGAATCTAAGCCATATTCAATTTCATTTAAAATAATGGAATATATCAAATTTTGTAGTTCAATTTATGCCTTTGATACAACTGTATTCTCACTCTATAGACACACGCTACAGCCTTTAAATTCAAGAACAATACAGACAAATAAAAAATCAACAAGGCAACAGGTATGCCCTCTCTTCCCTACCTAATCCCTACAGAGCGCTCGTAAGAGATTTTTCTGTTATAAGTTATGATATTGTGAGGAAGGGGCAGGACTAGATAAGCATTTGCTTCCTTCTGCTCCATCTCGAACTCATCATTTGTTTTGCTTTTTTTTTTAATGAAGACTGTTGGATTGAACTGTTTATGTTTTGTGTTTTATCCTTTCTATTGTAATTTTATATGGTTGATTGTTTCGAGATAAATAAACTCAACTCAACTCGTCTCATTGATGAAAACCTGCTGATGAGTACAGAAGATAAGGGAGGTTTCAGCTGATATCTACTCAGAAAGGAAACTCTAAAAGTAATCCTGAGAAAGATTTGGCCAAGCGTGGGAGAGGATGCCTGAAGAACAAAGCGTGAAAGTGAAGCTGGAAGCTGTTTATCCCTGTTATTTATAAAATAACAGGGAACAGGTTAAGAGAAGATTTGACCTCCATTGATTGGTTAGCCTTGCCAGACTCTCTACATGGCGTTAATGGTCCTTCCCTTTTATAAGAACTGTTTAGCTCTTGTAATTTAACGGTTCACTTCTGTGAATCAATAAACCGCAAGGTAAGTGTACATCTTTATGCATTTTGTGTCGACATTCCACAGCTTTGCCACTGACAGATTGGTGTGAGTTAAACCTGGACTCTTCTTTGTTCTGGGCCCATTTGAAATGGGCTTCTTTGTGTGTGCGGAGCCCAAACAGAACCAGGGCTGGCCAGAATGGTACGGGTAACACAAAAGGCAGGGAATTTAAAATCAACACTTAACTTCACATCCCATCGATCCTCACAGTGAATTTGTTTTGTTTATGACATTGAAGCTCATTGATTGGAAGGAGCCGACCGCTCGCCAGCCAAAGAAAGCCCTCCAGTGCCGACGGAGACTGGGGCTCCTTAAGTGTTGAACCAAAGGGGACCACTTATTGACGGCCTGAAAATGTTAAAGTCGTTTTAATTGATTGGCCTTCGACCAGACTCGGTGCCACTGGAGGGTAGAGTGTGTGTGTGTGTGTGTGTGTGTGTGTAGGAGGGGGGGAGGGGGTGGCAGGCAGGCAGGATTCAGGGGAGTGGGTGGGAGAGTGCGATGTCTGATGCCCGAGTCTTAAAAGCTTATTGCGGTGATTTTCGTTACCTGCCTTTATTCCCTTTGCTGTAGAGCCACGATACCACCAAACACCACAAAGGTGTGTTGGTCCGGTCTCCCAGAGAGTGACTGGGCCAAAATGGCTACACTGGGGCACAGGTGTTGTTCCGGGGTTAATCAAGCAATTAACATCCCAGCATGCTCAGGGTCGTGCCCAAATTTCTGGGCCTATAATTATAGTTGGCATGGCTAGAAGGCAAGACCTCGGTGACATCGAAAGAGGGTTGATTGTTGGGACATGTTTGGCAGGAGCATCGGTGATGAAGACAGCTAAACTTGGTGATGTTTTACAAGGAACAGTGTCCAAGGTGATGTCGGCATGGAAAGACATCATCAACTAAGGGTTCTTTTTTAAAGAAGACAAATTAAAAAAAGAACCTGTCGAGAACTCTACAGAGCAGGATACTATAGTCTTCATATTGGTGTTTACACCTTTTTGGCTGAACTTGTATACACATATGATTAGTAAGCTCAAAATAGAAAATAGAAGACGGTGAACCACATACCTTTAAAACTGATGATTACTGGCAACCTGATTCCGTTTACATTCATTGATTATCAATTAGCTGAATAAATGAATACCAATAGCTATATCTTCCCAATTATATTTTGTGAAAGCATTTTTCTTTCCATGACAAAATTGTTTAACATTTGCTTTTATCATCTGAACTTATAGATAAATGTAGCCCACTCTACGCTCTCCTTACCTGATTTCAAGGAATATTGACTTTGTAAATATCCATTGATCTGATCTGTGCAGATCAGGCAATTTAATGCTCATAAAAAGCACCAAAGACTTCATTGAACTGACATTCATTTGCTAGGTTTTATTGCACGTTTTTCAAAGCTATACAATAAAACTAAGGGATTTAAGTTAAAAGTGTGGCTTATTCCCTATAATGATTCAGGGATTTATACTCAATTACCCCTCTCATTGTCAAGCACTTTCTCTAATGTGACATGAAGAAAGAACGTTACAACGCGAGACACAAGTAAGAGGAGGCTTTGTGATTCCTCGCCAATGGATTATTCAATTATTTGGCTCGCTTGTTAATTGAGCAAAATATATGAGACCAGGTCGAGACCAACAGTTGATTTAAAGGGAAGATTTCACCCTCCTTTATTCCCAGCATACCAGCCGCCACTGATACACATATGCGACTGATATTATGATAAGGTGACCATTTTATTGTTATATGGTGCTGGATTTTATTTTTCTCTTGCTTGAATAACACTTTTATCACCAAGAAGAGCTGGTGGCTTTGTGTAAGTGTGTAAGAGAAAACTGTGATCTCACTTTGAAAACCACAAATGCAAAAAAATAAAAAAGGATCAATTAATAATAGTAAACCTTCATGGACTCTGTGTGAATTAACTCCAGATGCAGAGAACATGAACAACAAAACAGAAAAAAGCTGAACAAAACCACTAATTACATGTTAATTCAGGTGTCAGTCGATATCATTAGCACTAGTTTAATCGTTTGCACATATGTATTTCTGCATGCACCATTTGATTACAGCAGTCACACAGCACAAACCCCAGCATCAGACAGCAGAAAATAGCAACATCTGTTCAGTGGAGCAAGAGGATTTTTAAAAACTGTTATTACATTTTTAGCCAGATGTTGTTGGTGCTTTCACCTAATTGTCGCTCTTTAATCTCATGTCAGTGTAAACATACGCATACACGTAGGTCATTTTAGGAAGCTTGTAGAAATCAAACTGACTGTGAAATTAATAGAATACAGAAATGAATAAAATACAGTACACTTGAGTAATTCCCCTGTAGCAAGCCAAAAGCACACAACACTCTCAATATACCATTCATAAAGAAATTCAGCACTTTATAAGAGAGCCCAAATGTTATGTGTAATGATATTCTCAAATGTGACACACCCCATGATGTCACTTGACTGAACCCGCCGATCAAAATTCCTGCATGCATACTTATGGTAATGAAGGTGATACAGCTGCTTCATGAAGGCACTCAATTATGAATTATATGTAATGCTTCATATTTTAATAGGATATTGCAGATGCCATACAACTGGTCCCACAGAAATAAAAAAAATGCAGATGCGTAAAATCAAAGCCAATCATACTGCTGCAGTAGAAGATCAAAATATAATTACTGTTACTGGAAAGTCCAATATTTCCCACCCACACTGGCTCAGTTGAGGTTTTTATGTTTTTCCCCTTCTGTCCATTGTCCATTGTGAAATCCTGTGTGGCAACCTGTTTGTTAATGATGCTATATACAAATAAATGGATTGATTGATTGATCAGTGGCTACCCCTGAAATGAACCCTGAGACAAAACACATTTCCATGGTTTTTAAAGAACAGTTTCCACAGGTTGAGTGACACAAGCTTTTTATTTGGCTGGGCTTTTAATACCTGTTTCCATCATTTTTCTAGTGGGTGTGTTAAAGAAGGTAAATGTGTTAGATGTGGGAAACTGAAGTCTTCATCCTGGGCACAAGAACATAGAGGAGAATCTTCCTTGAATGACGGAACATCCAAAAAAGGGGTAAAAGTTTGAGAAAAAAATGTAGAGCTGAAGTTAAGAGTGGAGGCTGCGGCTGAGTCTGACAACCTTGCAAATGTCGGCCAGTTATCTCCAGCGACAACAGCCTCAGTCTTAATCTAAAGCTCACTTTCAAGCAGTTGCTTATAGAGAAGGTAAAAAAAAAAAAAGGAAGAAAAAAAATACCACATCTGGCTTCCTGTTCTGCTGGCATCGTCATTACCGGCGAGAATTTGCACTTTCTTAATGACGAGATCACCTCAATATTCCACAATATCTGATCACGAGAGGCAGAGGACGACGAAGCTGGGGCCTTGCAAACTTTGATGGTAGAGAGAAAGAGAAAAAAAGCACATTCACAGAATGTGACAGGGATTTTTAAGCTGTCACATAGTTGTCATTGTGCAGCGATGATGACAACCGATTGATGTGTAAATCTGTATGCTCCCTGGATGGCAGTCAGAGAATATAAAACTCACATTCACCGCCCGGGAAAGTGACAGGAAGCCACAGATAAAAACAACAAAGCTGTCACAAACAGCTGTCTGTTAGCAGAGCGATCATATTTACTTATTGACAATAATTCATCAGGTATGCCTTTTGAGAAGTGAAACCCAGAGACTGCGGTACACCCTTGTCAGTCAGAGCAGAAGTGTATTTATAATAGAAACACAATCTCAGGTGCGAGTCCAATAGCTGTTGACAAATAAATATTATATTTAATATTATATATTTTTGATCTATATATACATTTCAATTATTTGCATTTTTTAAATGCATGACTTGTCATTCGCTTATCTTTTATTTTTTTGTTTTAAAGGGACGGGAACAAAATCATCAAAAACCACAGAAAGGCAACTGACATTCAATGTTAATGAGGAGAATAAAAGAATTAAGGAAAATGGCCGCACATATCCCCCAATATTCAAAACAGTCATATCTGCCCCCAATAATTTGTAAACATTCCCTTTCATTATGTCCCCCCCCAACATTTAATATGTGGTTACGCCCTTGCGCACTGTTGAAATGCACCCACAAAGTGTTTCGTTAGAAAAACGTTTCCGCATCAGGATGATCTTCTTCAGGTTGACCTTCAGTGGTCGAAGTGTTGTTCTAATAAAACACTTTGCGGGAGCATTTAAACAATGTGTGGACAATTTGCTAAATTCCATGCTTCTATGTTTTTGCACAGCACCTGTGAAAAATTTGGAAGTGCACTTTTTCTGCTTGTGCTAATGAAGAGAATAATAAACTTGGATTCAGTGATAGCATTGTAAACCTAGAGCCCGCATGCCGTATAGGTGTCGACAGCAAGACCAAGCTGAGGGCTGCTTGGCTTGTGGAGCTCTTCCATCCTATTTTTAGCCGCTCAATTTCCCTGCTCAGACGTAATAATAGTCAATTAGGAAGAGACAGCACTACAGGAAGTCCAGAGGAAGGATTCCTTTCTTGTTTCACGTGCTGATATGAATCGTGCAGGGTATAAATAGCCCTCTTCAATGAAGGAGGTGATTGTCAGTTAAGTAATGGAAAGTTGACAAGGAAATCAAAAAAGTTTGAATACTAATGGCCAATTTCTTTCTAATTGTTTCTCCAAAACAATGGTTTTATTTAATTCTTTTTTTAAATAAGGGGTTATTTTATAAAAAAGTTATGCATTTTTCTTTAATCAACCAGTTTTACTTCAGGAACAGTTAAAAAAAAACCTCATATGAATACAGTACTCTGTGCATTGCACGGGGCTCGTTAGTAAGTGTGTTTGAAAAAGTGCTGTTGTAATGTAGTCAGAGGTGTCTCACTGAAACTCTTAAACATTAAAGATAAAACTTTTGGATAGCCCCGTCTATGAATCAGAAGTAAATGTCTGCAGTGTAGCTTAGGGAGTTAACTATATGTGCCATAGGAGATCATATTTTACTGGCCTGCTCAAGATGACCAGATAATTATACATTTGAGATTTTATTTATCTAACACGCACACGCACGTACGCACGTACGCACGCACGCACGCACGCACACACACACGCACACACACACACACACACACAGTGCCCCTTTAAAGTTTACACCCTGTCTCAAAACTGTCAGCTTTTGTTGCCTTACAGCCTGAAATTAACAGATTAAATGATTAAATCAAGAGTTTTTACACCTTCATTTACACATTTTACCCTACAACTTCAAAGTGATACAAAATTCTGAACATTTCTGAAGTCTACTTACACCCCGCTTATCATACAAATTGTAAACTAGCTCTGGGGTAACCAATTATCTTCCAGATCACACACCAAGCTAATTACCCCCCACCTGTGTTCTGAGTGCAGAATCCACCATGAGCAACAAGGATGGTTGCAAGCAACAATAAAGTTGTGGAAAAGTACATATCAGCAAATGGGTATAGAAAGATTCCAAAGGCCTTAAATATCCATTGGAGCACGATCAAGACCATAATTACAAAGTGGAAGGTGCACGGCACCACCAGGACCTTGCCTAGATCAGGCCATCGATCCAAGCTGGATGGCCGAGCAAGAAGGAGACTGATCAGAGAGGCCAATGGCAACTATGAAGGAGCTGCAGGACTTTATGGCTAAGAGTGGTCAATGTGTGCAGGTGTCAACAATACAGAATGCTTTGCACAATTCTGGTCTGTGTGGTAGGGTAGCAAGAAGGAAGCCACGACTAAAAAAAAGTCCACATTCAATCCTGTTTGAGGTATGTAAAAAATCTGTGAAGATTCTGAAACCATGTGGAAAAAAGTGTTGTGGTCAGATGAAAAAAAGGTATACATTTTTGGCCTAAATGCAAAACATGGCCTAATGTTTTTCCAACATTACAAAAACCCAATAGAGCACATCACTGAGCACAGAACACCATCCCTACTGTAAAGCATGGCGGTGGCAGTATTCTATTATGGGGGTGTTTCTTGTCAGCAGGGACTGGGATGGAAGGGAAAATGAATGGCGCAAAATACAGAAAAATCTTTGAGGAAAACCTGTTGCCCTCTTCAAGAATAAGACATTGGAGAGGAGGTTCACCTTTCAGCATTACAACCACCCAAAGCACTCAGCTAAAGCAACAGTGGAATGGCTAAAAAACTAAAAGGTGAATGTCCTTGAGTGACCTAGTCAGAGCCCTGACCTAAATCCTATTGAAAACCAGTGGAATGACTTGAAGAGCGCTGTCCATCGACAGTCCCGACGCAATCTGACTGAGCTTGAACAGTTCTATAAGGAAGAATGGGGCCCAATCGAGGTGTGCAAAGCTGGTAGAGACATATCCGAACAGACACTGTAATTCGGTTGAAATTCAATTAAAGGGTGCTCCTACCAAGTGTGTAGAAGCGGGGTGTAGACTTATGAATCCAAGTAATTCTAGTTTTTTATTTTTAATGAATGTTCAGAAATGTTGAGAATTTTTCACTTGGAAGTTGTAGGTAAAAATGTGTAAATAAAAGGTGTAAAAAGTCAATATAGTCAAAAAAGATTTAATATGGTTTAATTTCAGGCTGTAAGGCAACAAAAGGTGCCAATTTTGACTTAAAGGGGGAAACAATGTTTAGTTCCCCCAAGTATCTTTGTTTCTCTTCATTTCACAGTCAATGAAAATATTGACTACACATTTTGCTAGCTAGCTGAAACTTATAACAGGCTAGCTAGCAGAAGTAAACAGGATGTTTCGAGGAGTTTTACATTTCCATGTGTGCGTAATGACAGTTTGTTATTGTTGTCAGTTTGAATCCATCTATACAGTAGATACACTACCGGTCAAAGGTTTTAGAACACCCCCATTTTCCAGTTTTTACTGAACTTTAAGCAGTTCAAGTCCAGTGAATAACCTGAAACGGTACAAAGGTAAGTAGTAAACTGCCAGAGGTTATATAAAAAATAAAAAATAAAATAAATAAAAAAGTTTAGGTTACCAAAAAGTGAAAAATAATGTACATTTTTTGGCAGTGAGTAGTTTCCTACACCATCAAAAGGCACTTGGAAACCGGAGGAAACTCTGACAGGAAGAGGTCTGGCAGACCCAAAGCCACAACAAAATCAGAAGACAAGTTTCTGAGAGTCAACAGCTTGCGTGATAGGCAGCTCACAGGACAACAGCTTCAAGCACAGCTTAACACTGGTCGAAGTAAGGAAGTCTCAGTTTCAACTGTGAAGAAAAGACTTCGAGCTGCAGGTTTGACAGGTTGAGTGGCAGTAAGAAAGCCATTGCTAAGATGGCAAAATAAGAAAAAGAGGCTGGCAAAATAAGAAGACTGGAAGAAGGTCTTACATTTTACATTTTACTTTTAAGGGCCTCTTATCCAGAGCACTGATGTGCATCAATACATGTGGACTCACTTAGAAGACTGGAAGAAGGTCTTATGAATCAAAATATTGAAATCTTGATTATCTTGGTTTTTGAGGTGGGTTTTGAGTCTCTTGCTTGAGTGATTCCGGCAAAAATATTGAAATCTTGATTATCTTGGTTTTTGTAGGCTGAGTAGGCAAAAGAATGATTTCTCAGTGTGTGACACCAACTGTCAAACATGGAGGAGGAAGCATGACGGTCTGGGGCTCTTTTTCTGGAGTCGGCGACTTGCACAGAGTGACTGTTAACCCACGTTAACCCATTACTTGTTCCCTGAAAAGGGCCTTTTTTTATAACTCTGAAGCTTACATTATTTTTCCGTTTTTGGTAACCTAAACTTTTTTTTTTAACCTCTGGCAGTTTACCGCTGTACCATTTCAGGTTATTCATTGGACTTGAACTGCTCAAATTTCAGTAAAAACTGGAAAATGGGGGTGTTCTAAAACTTTTGACCGGTAGTGTACATCTATAGAGACTCCAGAAGAATCCTCTTTTAGACCATGAAATAAACGACATACACTGCATGCCTAATTAGTGGGCTCGCATAATGCCGTGTTTTACCGGTGCTAAAGAATAAAATTATAATCTCGTCACCTGGACACCGCCGTCTCTGACGTCGTTCCTGCGGCGAGGACTCGCTGCTCGCTGCTCGTTCGTGGTGACTCAGATGGACCCAGAGGAGGCTTAAGCACCACTACAGTGGCCCTGTGGTTTAACTTAATAACCTGGCAGCCTGAGCCCCCGGACACCCTGCGTAATAACACTCCTAACCTCCCCTCGCGGCGGGGGCCGGCGTAGCGCGCGATGCTAATCCCCGCTCTTCAAGTGGAGAGGGGGCTCTCAGGCTCCTGTGGGGTCCCCTGTCCTCTCTCGTATCAACGCTGCCGTCCATTAGATAAGAGCCCCCTTTGTTCCAGACTATTAGACATCAGCCCCTCTCTGGACCCGACCTGGGGAGCTCATTTGTATTAGAGGATGCGCACAGCGTGGAGCGGTGATCTCGCCGATACGGCCTAGCGTGTGCCCTGGACCACAAGCAGACGAGCAACAAATGGAGAAACTGTCAAACCAGAGGATTAGCAGGGGGAGTTAAGATTAAGTTTGTATCTTTGAGCTCAAGAAACCGCAGGGATGAACCTTTGCTGGAAGCTGTGCAAAAGATGAATCCGTTTCTGCAGGTGGTCGTGAGAGCGCTGCTGACTCTAACTGGTGATAGGGACCCAACAGGGTTCATTTAACACCCAGCAGCCGCATATCTGTCACCAAAAGTTGTTTACACAAAACAAACGAGGGAAAAAAGAGAATGGAAAGCCTAGAACATCAGTGGGGCAGGGAAACTATCTGGACTGAAAGAACAGCATCATCTGCTTTGAAAAAAGGAAATCACATTTTAATGTGGTGTGTGGTTAAAAATAAAATCAAGAAAAATCCCTTATATCTGTCATGTTAAAGGAGGCCCTCTCACAGTGGAGCGTGGAGCGGCCACTGCAACTCAGAGAGCGGTTTCAAACACACACCTCGGGCTAAAAGCCTGAGCCCGCTGCTGTCCGTGGGAGGGGGGGGGGGGCGGGTGGTGGGTGGAAAAATGGTGAAAATGAGCGCCTTCATCTTCCCCCGTATCCCACTTACTCCAGCACACTCCTAATACCGCCATGATCACAGCCATACTCCCGGCGTGGACTGCTCTCACACCATCAAAGCCCCCCGCGGGCGGGATGATCCCCATAACAAGATAATAACAACATTATTTCCTCTCACAAAACATGTTTTCAATACAATTATCAGGGCCAGATTGAGAGCGTCGGGTATCTTATATCCGCCGCGCGCGAACAAGAGAGGGAAGATGGCAGTGGTCCCGGCCATTACACATGTAAAATACTCTCTCTCCGTTTCTGCTCTTTTTGTGTATATATCCTGGGGAATTACACTAGGCAGGAAAGGTCCCTTAGTTAGCACTCTCCATAGACCATTTTCTGTTATTTTTTAAATAACAGAAAATCTGTGTGAATAAAAGAAGAAAAAAATCCATAACCAGCTGATGGAAGCTGAAATGTTGTACAACTAAATGCACTGATCTTTTGCGCGGACTATGACTGACCTTACCACGCATTAATGCACATCTTGTAAGTCGCTCTGGATAAGAGCGTCTGCTAAATGCCAAAATGTAAACGTACAAAAAGCTATGATTATTTCCTTTGGAGCTGTACTGAGTGTTAATATTGTGTCCAAAGCCCTAAAGCCAACCTGCTGGTTGAATTTAGATATATTTTTAATTCAATCAATATTTGTGTTAAAGTTTGATCCACAGTTACAGTTATTTTTTATTCCCAAGAGAGATTTGAGAGTTGATTTTGGTGATAGCAGAACAGGTCAAACTGATGTTTGTGAAAAGAAAAAACTAAATTTTATTTCCACATTTGTATGTCCTACTTGGGACTAAAAATGAAAGCTCCTAAACTATAGGGTAGACAAACTACTGGAGACACCAAATGAAAAAGTACTCAAATTCTGAAGTAACTAGGTAACAAATAGCACTACCTTCATCTCTCAAAGAACTGGAGGCTTTCCTTCTTAAAGAATGATCCAATATCTTATAGAAACAGTTCAAAACTTGTATAACAGCATTCCAATAAGGTTTGAAGCTGTTCTGAAGGCAATGGGCAGCGAAACTCCTTATTAGTTCAATAATAAATATGAATATACTGTAAATAAATAAATATTAATATATTTTGTGTTTCCTTTATTTTGTCTACCCCCTGTGTGTGTATGTACGTATACACGTGCGTGTGTGTGTGTGTGTGTGTATGTATGTATGTATATATATATATATATGCATATACACACAGTGGGAATACAAAGTATTCACCACTTGCTAATGACCAACACAAAATAATCTATGTCAAATAAAAAATAAAAAAGCTTTTTCTTAATTAGTTACAAATAAAAAACAGACAATAATTGATTCCATAAGTATTCGCCCCTTTTGCTAAGACACACCTAAATAAACTCTGATGCAATCAATTGTCTTCAGAGGTCACATAACTATTTGATTAGAGTCCACCTGTGTACAATTAAGGTGTTTCAATTGATTTCAAATGAAATACACCTGTCTGTGAGAGGTCCCACAGTTGGTTAGTGCATTTCCAAACATGAGCTTTCAAAGCAAAATCAGAGAAAAGGTTCTTCAAAATAACCAAACAGGAGAAGGATATAAGAAGATTTCAAAGACTTTGAATATCCCCCGGAGCACCTTTAAGTCCATCATAATGAAATAGAGAGAATACGAATACTGTGAACAAGCCGTTCTCCAAAACTGTGCATCCGTGCGAGAAGGGCACTTGTTAGGGAGGCAACTAAAAGGCCTATGGCAACTCTGACAGAGTTACAGTCTTCCATGGCAGGGATGGGAGAAACTGTCCATGGGACAAAAATAGCCCAGGCGCTTCACAAATCTGCGCTTGGGAGGGTGGCAAAAAGAAGACAATTTTTTAAGAAAAAACACATGAAATCTCACCTAGAGTTTACGAGGAGGCATGTGCGAGACTCTCAAACCAAGTGGAGGAAGATTTTATGGTCTGAAGAGACCAAGATTAAATGTTTTGGCCTCAACGTTAGGCACTACATTTGGTGCAAGCCTAACACTGTGCTTCATCCCAAGAACACTATCCCTACCATGAAACATGGTGGCGGGAGCCCATACGTATGGGAAGTGGGGGTGCTGTCATGTCAGCACTCGCTGTCATGAACAGTTTTCTTATAGTATAGTAAAGTACAGTAGACTCATATTTACAATAAGGCAAAAATGAGTGTGCATCTGTTTCTGTCTGTCACAATTGGCGTGAAACTGCGGGAGGTGCTGAATGGAGCTGGTTGTGAACGGAGGTGAAAAAAAGTTAATCATCCGCGAAAACAAATCTGTATCAACGTAGCTAGCAACAGAAGCGAGGTTGTTAGTTAGCTAGCTATCAAGAGATAACCATTTGACATTTATTTGTATTTGTATTTTTTTACATTTTTATTGCTAATTTTTTCCCCGTTTTTCTCCCCAATTTGGTTGCCAATTATACCCTCTAATTATTTCAATTCCCCACCCCCACGAGTCCGCCGCCCGTTCTCCGGGAGCGAGACACACATTCCTGGTCGATTGTTCCCCGCCTCTTCCGAGACGGAAAGTCTTCCACGGATGCCTTAACCTTCTCCTCGGCGGACTCGTGCCGGCTCTCCCTCCCCCTTCCCCCGGAGGCGGACAGCCAAATGCCGCCTCCGATCGGGCTGACGACCAGGGCCGGTCTGGTAGAGACGCGGGTTTCAATCCGCGTCCCTGACAGGCAGCGCACACCACACCCAAGTGCGATGCGTTAGACCGCTACGCCATCCGCCAGCCTCCCATTTGACATTTTTATTAAAAAACCAGCAATGGCAGCGCCAGCACATCCTAATCACTGCTACCTCTATCCTCAACCTCAGAGGGACTGGAGCACTTGTAGGGCAGAATGGATGGAGCAAGATATAGACAAATCTTGGAGGAAAGCCTGCTGCAGTCTGTAAGAGACCTGGGACTTGGGAGATTTATATTACAGCAGGACAATGACTCAAAGCACACAGAAAAAGCTACATTGGAGTGGTTTAAAAACAAAAAATCTATGTCCTGTATTGCTTAGCTAAAAACTCTAGCTAACTGTCTAGCGTTAGCTACCGTTCTTATGTCAAATACCCTTAGCTACCATGTTTACACTGAGGAAATATGGTAATTTAATTAATTTAACATGTAAAAAAAAAAAAAAAAAAGATTAGACTCTGATTGTGCTGCTTCTATCATCTGAATCAAACAATAAAATCATGGAGGGGGAAAAAAACATTTGAAGTTTCTGACTTACATCAACAGGGCCTAAGAACAGAGCATCTGCAGTAACAATGGCATAGATGTGCTGAAATGAAATTCGGTGCATGTCTTCACCCTTCTTTGAAAGAACTAGACACTAAAATGGGACAACAAGAGGAAAATCGGAACATCTGAACAAGCGACACCACATTTCCTAGTTCCTGGTTAAAAACAAAATGGCAGACTCTTTCCAGACTTTTTCCACCACCATAATAATGTATCCACTTATACCTCTATATTCTTCCTCCATAAGTATCCATATTGCACATTATCTTGATCGCACTGAAATAGCATGCATGATGCATGAATATGCTCTTTTTTCTTTGGCCCACATTCTTTAACTGCTGAGAACCCAACACAATTAAAGCAATGCAGTTCTCAGCTCAGCAATCCTCCAAATGACATGCATTTTAAACTCTTCACTGCTGCTATAAAATTCACTTTTTTTCTTACCCCCCACCAAAAACAAATTCCTCATAATAACCAGACATTTTACTAGTGGTGTTGATAAAAGATGCTGCATAGATATCGCGCTATTCAGCCAGCCAAGGCTTATCCTAATTGTGCACCCAGTGACCCCCCCACCCACCCACCCACTAGCAGAGAGCTCCAACGGCAGAAAATGCAAGCCTCAGGAAAGCTTCTGAAAGTTTTCCGTGGGTGAGTGAGCGAATGACTGGTGATTTAATGCATGGCACTGAAAAAAAGCCTCTCCCTCCCTCGCTCTCCTTCCACCCGCTGTATGGATCGGTAAACAAATCATTCTCAAATTATGCCGGGACGACTCATTTTCAGATTGACTGGGCAACGCCGCTGCTTTAATCGTTACCTAATTGTCTTACTGCTCTATTGACAGCGCAGGGGGCCTCTCACCGATTTCTGCTGACACCACCGGGCCTCGCAGGTCTGGGTTAACCTTTCGATGTCCGCCGACGGGCTGCTGGCTGATGAGGATTGATCGGGGTGGCCCTCGCCGTTAGATAAAACCCAATCAGCGCCGGGAGTCATTTGTGTAAATGAGACCCAGTTATTGATGGCGGGCAACTTTAGGGGCTTTCACGCATGCCAACTCCACGCAGGGGAATGGATCAGCCATAAAACTTTGCTGTGAATGTGGAACAGCCGCTGGGGGGTGGGGAATGTATGTGTGGGGTGGCAGGTGGAAAGTTAGTCTCTGTGTGTGGAACTTTTAGCAGCAGAGACCGGTAATGTTACAACATACAGTAATGTGAAAAGTTCAACATCTAAAAACATAAAAATGGAGTTAAATAGTCGAAGGATGTATTTGGCAACAACTCTAAAAGACATGTTTCAAATTTCAGTAGTTTGGGGAGTTGGTGAAAGCAAGATATATAGTGAAATGGTCATTAAAAATCCATATAAAATGACCAAAACTAGATAATTTGATGCCACACATTGTATAAAAACTGATGCCAATAATCACTGAGTTAATACTTTTTAAAAAAATGCAGAAATACGTATATCGGTTGACTCAGTGATTATATTATTCCTCTCATAATTCTTATTATAGCCACAGTGCCTTCTTTGTCTATGATTTGCATATTCCTACTTATACTTAGATTTATTTTCCCATTATGAGAATTCCTTATCTCCACAGAGTTACGCTGACCTTTGGTGTGAATCATTTCCGTTCCTCCAACTTCTTACTTTTCAAAATCGCTATGTCAGCAACTTGAACTGAAATAAGCACTGAAGGTATCTCAATGATAATAGGTGGCAGGCGTTCACCTATTCACTAGAACTGGGATTCTACAAAGAACCTATTTAAGCCTTGTTCTTTTCCCCCCAATTCTACTTTCAAATGGAATTTTGTCTCTGCCAGCAGTAAAGTACAATCTAAGAATAAAAAGCCACACACTGGTAACCCAGTACTTTGGGCCCGATCAGTCAAACGCTGCTTAATTTTCTCAATAAGCTGCCAGCTGCCAGAACTCGGCCTGGATTCAATCAACATTTGTTCTTAATTTTGATTCTCAAAAGTCTTAATTTTTTTTCAGAGACAATTTAGCAAAAATTAATTTTGCCGATCACTTGAACATGCCAAACTGTGTTTATAAAGGGAGAACAAAAACTCTTGGAATTGTACTATTGGGCAATGTTAATGACAAATGTTAATTGTATCCATCTGTGACGATGCTGGCTGATGTACCGCCCATAAAAACAGAAAAGGAGCCTCTTTACAAAAATACAAACTATTTATTAAAAAAATAATCCCAAACCAGCACGAAAGCACTCTATACATCGTCCATACTCATACCTTGTCAAGACACTTAAATAGTCTAAATTGGCTCAGGTGGAACTTGTGAGGTTCTGCCATTCACACAATCACACTCAATTACAAACAGTCAATGGTTGTTGTAGATCAACTTAAGGTTTGCAAATTAAACACAGTGAAAAAGATCCTGCATATTTGACAAACCTACAATTATTCAATTAACATCCATTCAAATTAAAATGATTTGACAAATTTAAACATTTGGCACTCAGCATTCCTAGCCTGTACTTTAAAAGATTGGTGAAGGCTTGTCCTTCACACCATCCCTTAAACTAATATTTTCATATCAATGATATGGTAACCTTCAGGATTCTGGAGGGCATTTGTCCACATGTGAGCACCTGAATGAGCTAGATCTATAAGTCCTCCAGCTCTGTGTTCTTAACATTGAAAGTTCTGTGTCTCCCTACTCGAAGTCAAAACATTCCAAGTTGATAGAACTTCTGAAAATGTACCAAGTACAAATACTGTGGCAATGGACGTTCTGTACTGTAATATAGCACTGACAACTCCTGTTATCAACTGGAACCTCCTGTAGTTAAGAAGCATAGAGGAGGAAGGGGACCCAGGAGCTGAGCGTCTGGTGAGCCTAAAGAATCTGTGCGTGACCGAGTTCCACCCCAAACCCGTAGAGGGCGTTGTGCTCCAGCAGAGTACGGCAGCGCATGACTGGGCTACAGCGGGGCAGGCCGGGGCTCTCAGTGACGATGATTGATTGTGTTGTTTTCTTCATTACTTTAAACCAAATCAGTGCTTGCTGTAATTTGAGTAATGATAGCTCATTATTGCTTGTTGCAGAGTGTTAAGGGTTTCTTCATTTCGCCTCATTCACAGAGCCATTGGGACAGCAGTGGAGATCGATATTTATATACTAATTTCTTTTTTCCCCCCCAGGAAGACTGTTGGCCTCAGACTCCCATCTCAAAAGCCAAAGTCACAGCGAAGTTCAGAAGAATCGTACTCATTTTATTTTTAACCATATTCTACCCTGAAATCAAAGAGGGCCTTCTCTTACAATCTTACAATACCAGTCTGCCTTTCCGAATCACATGTTTGTGAAACCTAAGTGAGATCAATGTATGAATCATCAACTGAATGGTTCAGGTTCACAATAATTTATAATAAAATATAATATAACCGTATTTTACCCATAATAAAATGCAACCATTTAAAATATACATTGCACATATTATAACTCCCAAAAAATGCAAAGGCATATATTTAGAGGAATATAAAATCTGTGAGCAAAAAACATCAGTGTAATACATTCTATTGTGTTGTCGCTGTCTAATTCACTTTGTTTAATTAAACACACGGATACAAATACACCTGAGAGAAACTGCATGTGCTTAATTTAATTATGGTCACATTAGTCCACAGACTAAGAATAAAAAGATGATAAAATTGCAGGGGGTACTTCAGATTAAGAACATATTATTAAACACCGTATTAAATACACAGCACTTCACATCATACCAATTAAAGCCAAATGAAATGAAATTAAAGTTTTTTATTTAACCAATCAATGGTTAAAAAGCAGTATGAATGTAAAATGAGATTAGATATATAAAAATGGGAGAGAAATGTCCATATTGAGAAATGTCTGCTCAAGGCCTTGATTACACTCCAAAGCCATAAAGCTGCAGAAAAAAAAAAACGCTATATTCAGAATAACTAATGCTGCTAAATAACACACACACACACACACACACACACACACACACACACACACACACACACACACACACACATATGCCCATATGCACAAAACACACACACACACACACATATATGCACACAAGCACACATACATACACATGAATGCACATATTTACACACACACACACACACACACACACACACACACACACACACACACACACACACACACACACACACACACACACACACACACACACACACACACACACACACACACACACACACACACACACACACACACACACACACACACACACACACACACACACAGGCACGCACGCACATAAGTACACACAATGTATGCGTCATGTTGTTCCCCCTCTTCTTCACTCCTGACCTCCCCCACTGCTGTTCTCACTGTACACCAGGGTTCTTCAACTACTTTTCCCAGGGGGCCAAACATTTTCTGATATATAAAAACAATGTATGCATAAGATGCATTTTACCTGTGTGTAAACAAAGTGGATGCCTTCTTAAAACATGCATAGCTGTTACTTATCATTCTGTCACTAGTGGGAGACATGCGAACAGATGCAGATGCAGACCTGGTCTATGGCAGGCTAGTTAAATAGTCCTGCTGTACAACAATTTTCTTGGTTCAGTCATCTCCTCCTATGGTTCCTCCTGCCACTGCTTTACTGATGATACAGAACTCTTTCTCCCCTTTCCCTCTCTAACAAACAGGTCTCTTCACAGATCACAGAAAATCATGTTTCTGTGAAATATCACCATCTATAGCTCAACCTCCACAAGACTGAGGGTCTCTACATGCCGGCCAATACATCTTGCAGTTGTCTTGACTTCAGACGCTCAATCTCTGATAGAGTGTCTGGATAACTTTGCTAACTTTTCTGGCCAAGGGTTCCTGCACTCTGATTGGTGATTTCTGAGTATGTATTTTGTTGGCTTAGGTGGTTCATCATTTCACACACATCTACTCGATTGTAGGATTCATCCGAACTGGCCATTGGTTTATTAGCAAAGCCTATTCCCGGAAGTTGGATTGAGCTCCACTTCTCCAGTCTCCCTCTCAGGTGAGGAACTAGTCAGGCTCACAGTTATGAGCCTCAAGAGTGAGGCTGCCCTTCCGGGACCTCTGCATCTCCTGGGGACGGCTCTACACCGACAGTAGCAAAAAGCACCAAGACCTGCAGCGAAAACATCACATTCAGGACCGACTTAAGTATGCAGGTACTACTTCTCCTCAGAGAAAGACATAGGTCATAATCATTAGATGCCTTTTGAATGCCTCTCATTTGAATACTTCTGTGTGTGTGCGTGTGTGTATGGGAATGAGTGTGTGTGCGTGAGTGCACGTATGTCTTTAGTACAGACCTAATCTCTCACCTTAATGAAAATAATAGATGTGCTTTGTTTGTCTCGGTAGCATTTTCTCTGCTTGAATACTGCCCAGGTCTTTTCATCTGCTTCTCTTTGCTATGTTGTTCGAAGGGTTGCTTTTCCTGGTTGTTGTTCTTTCAATCTCCGTTCATCAAAAGCAAGGTAAATGTATGACCAGGCTCCAGGAGACACTGTTTAATGTTTGAAAAGAACAGGGAGAGGTGCCGCTGAATCAAAAGAGGGGCATTTATGTTGTCCTTGTTTGAAGCCAGGCCCCCAATAATCACGGTAATCTCCTCGGCACTTTTGCCGGCTCAATTTTCCGTCTTTCATGTGTGAAGATCTGACCAGAGAGGGACACGTACAGCAGTGGCTGTGATACCTGTGAAAAACACCCTCTGATGTGCCAGTATGCACTGCGGACAAGGGAGAGTTACGGTGCTCAGAAGAAAAAGAAAGCTCAACAAACTGTGCAGCAAGTCTTGCTTATGTAACGACAGTGCGCTGCCCTTTTTTATAAAACTGCAAATGAGTAAAACATTTCCACTGGGTAAACTTACAAATGACAGACCATGCTTATAAATCTACTGAATTCCATTTCATTTACCTATATACTATATACTGTATATATATACACACACACACACAATACAGTATACAGTATACAGTATACAGTAGATTGTGTTTTACCTAAAAATACATTTCTCCTGAGAGACATATGATTGGTTTGATATGACCTAGCACCAAGCAGCTGCTCCTCGTGGTCTCATCTCTTCTCTGTCCTGACCCCCCGGTGGTGGAATGATCTTCCACACTTGGTTAGGACCACAGAATCGCTAGCCATCTTCCGCAAGAGACTGAAAACCCACCTCTTCAGACTCCACTACCAGTGGAGTCTGAAATACCACTACTGATTTTATATATAATTAAACTCGTTGCCATGACCACTGTATACATGTACACATATAATAGTTTTTAATGTAACTTTTCTCTCCCTGTATACGGTGTGCAGCTGTCCATGGCGATGTCTGTAGTTTGCTAGCTGTGATTGTGCTTGCCATGTTTAAATGCACTCATTGTCAGTCACTCTGGGTCAGTGCAAAAATGTAAATGTAACACCAGTGCGTTATGGGTTTTAGAACCCATAGTGGGACAGCTTCAATGGAACTCTGGGTAATGAGTCAACAGCAGCATGACTACACAACCTACGAATCAGCTATGACACCAGGGCCTGTTAGCTGGAGTCTTTTGTCACTACACCAATAGACACCTACATGGACAGATGATTTATCCACATACATATTCATAGTGACTGTTTTAAGTTGCACCTTTTTACAGTAAGCAAATCAATGTAAATAAGTGTCTAACAATTTGCATTAATTAATTTTAATGCCAGCACAAGGGATGGAAAATACTGGAAAAAGATTAACGTCAATTCTTTGGCTGTAAAAAGAGAGTGAGAATGAGAGAGAGAGGGGGACAGTGATAGAGAGGGAGAGCAAGATAAAGGGAGGAAGAGATAGAGAGAGCATGAATGAGGGGAGAATGAGAGGGAAAAATGAAAAAAAAAATCTTCTTGAACAGCCTTTCCATACTCAGCTGTGTTTAGCTCCCAGAATCCTCTGGGTGTACTTTATTAAGCTGTCTGCTGGCTCTCTACTCCTTCTCCCTTTTCTCCGCACTTCCAAATGAGCCAATCAGGGGCCTCACAGGCAGCCTCGTTTCCTCCCTCAGCCTCCGTGCTCTTATTTCCTGCCTCATATAAGCATAGCAACTGGCCGTGGGGGTCGTGGGGGGTCTAAGGGGTGGGGGCAGGGGTTGCGGTTTGAGCCCCTTACTTTAAAAAAGGGAAGATATAATTAAAAAGTCATAAAACATTTCTGCATTTTCACGCGCGGGATAATTTAGTGAGGCTAACCTAACGGTAAAGCAAGGAGCCCATAATCCCGAAAATCTTTTTCTCTTACCGGTGTTTATACGATAAAATAACTGCAGTTTAGGCTTGACTCACACTTGCAATCCGAACCATATGGGGCAGCAACAGGTCTCCTGAGAATGTCAAGGCAAGGAGGAAAGGAGGGGGGCTAGGGGGTTTATGGCCTGGATTTTCTCTTGTACTGTAATCACCCCTCTGGAGACTCATTGCAGTCCCTCAGCCAAAGAAAACAGTTATGATTAGAAAGTGATACAGCTCGCCCACATGCTGATACAATGGCTCGTATTCTTTTTTTTGCCTCCAACCTCCCCCCCGGCCTGTTCCCCCTACACTCTAGGCCTCACCTCTACAGCAAGAGAGGGAGAGAGAGAGCGAGAGAGACAGAAAGAGAAAGGGAGGGGAATAGAGAAGAGGCAGCACATCTGTTAAAACTATTCCCGGTCCTTAGTCGTTTGTTCTCCTTAATGGCCGCCCTATCGAAGTTCTCAGTCTTTCTGTCAGCTTTTACAAGATAAGGGGCAAATTACATGGATACCCCCACCCCTCCTCCTGACACAGATCTTTCAAAGTACTAATCTATCAAAGAACACAACACACTTACCTGAGACAGCCCCGTCCCATCGGCCCATGCCCTGCGCTGCGTCCGCACTGGCCCTGCGCGTTCAGCAGGTGTTTCAGGATGGGGCTTGTGCTTTGGGGTGGGGCAGGTGGGCGGGGCAGATGCTTTAGAGCAGGGCAGGTGTTTTAGGGCAGGGTCATCAGAGCTGCAGCAGCCCGCCCCCACCCCTTAAGCCTATGGCCAGAGTTAAATGGTTAATAGCCACTGTGTCTGTGACACAAATTCAAGATCATTTGGGAAACGCTGCCCAAGTTTCTTTTTAGATCTCCGTCATTCAGGAAGAGGCACACCAATCTTAAATACATTCCAAACACTACTTATACTCACACCTTCGAACAATGTGTTATTTTCAGCACATTATTAATCATTTTCAGCAAGGAGACGAATCTCGGCGATGTCCAAGTTAATAAAAGCTGTCATCCACAAGAGCTCCAGTACATTCAGAGCCCAAATATAGCAGTGAATTCTAGAGCGTAAAACCGGAGATAAGCACTGTCATAAATCTGTATTTGGAACAAGTTCATTTTTACACTTCCTTATTTTTCTAAATAAGCTATTCCCCATGGTGATCGTTATGCATGTGATGTGCTCAAATAAAGAAGCGATTTTAAACGGCCTAAAAAGCAGGTTTACCCAAACACAAGGATGTCTGAAGACAAAAACAGGCCATGTTTTATGATATAATAATATAATATATGCCATTTAGCACACTTTTATCCAAAGCAACTTACAATAGTGAATGCATACATTTGTCAGCGCCATGCTCTACCAACTGAGCAACACAGAACCACAGAGTTTTGACAACTGTCTAGAAAGTATCCATCTCTATGTCAAAACAGGTCTTAAACACCACAAGGGTATCAGCTACTCCACTAAACCACGTGCCATTAAACAGCCAAGCTATTGTTGAGTCGAACGTACTCTGAACAGGATTTCAACACTTTTCATTACATAAGCAAACTCTGTTTCTCCGTGGTTACATGCCTTTTCAACTGTGAGCAATGGGTCACTGCAAGTAATTGGAGTTAACAAATGCTTCAATTTTCACTGATTGCCTCATGGAAAAATCATTAGCACACATAAGTTAGCTATAATTAAAACGTGAGGTAAGCGCTTTTCACTCCTTTTGATATTCCCGCAAGAACTGGAGCGTATCTCCATCATACGGAAGTGACACTGGGAACAGAAAGGTCACGCTGTTGCGTTGGTTACTGTGCTGCAGCTCCATTCAGACCAGGCATTTGTGTCGGCTGTGTGTTATCCCGCTTTGACAGAGCCACTCTGACATTTATTCTGAGTTATTCTGTTCGGGCTGCCTTACGCTCATTTTACTGTTCGATAAAGAGCGTGCGTCTCTTACGCCGCAGTCACATTTCAGATTTAAGCCGCTGAACACTCGTAGCTGTTAACTTTCACTTTGCGTGGAATGACGTCCCCTGTCACTGTGTGCATTGTATGAGATTGTCTTGATGTTTTATACTTTGTGCTCCTCTGCTGTGCTTGTCCTCTCTGAACTATACATCAGAAGTGTATAGCCACCTCATATCAGAAGATTTGCACTGGTAGAAATGAGGAAATTATTGGTATGGTGATTTCTGTAAATTATGACATGTGGATTTAGGCTCCTTTCACAGGCAAGGCAACTGTAATGTACACAGCAGAATGTTCAGAGTAAAATCAACTCTGATAAGAGTACATTTAAAAATAATATATTTGATTGAGTCCCTGCAGGACTCATATAAATCTCCCTCTTAGAGTTTAATCAACACTGTCAAAGTTGATTCAACACAGAATGTTTCTGTGTACTTCACAAACCAAATTAGGTTCGTGAAAAATACGCAGCTTGGCTCTAAAGTAATATACACTCACAAAACAACCATCAAGGTTGCCTTTGATAAATACCAATTTAGCATATCTACTTATTGATGATAACAATGATCATACTGTATATTTAAGAATGCACACACACACACACACACACACACACACACACACACAGGAGTTGGGTTGTATTAAATTATCACAGCGTCATGAAAGCATGAGATGAACAAAAGCACTATTTTGGAAATGTATTAGGCAAGCAGAAAAAAATAAAACATAGAACCTTGGTAATGAGCACACAGTCAGTGTGAGTTCACTCGCGTTTAATGACAGACAAGTTAATAGCGCAGAGTTCAGTTACAGTAGCTTGTCAAAAGGCTTCCACCGCTGTTCCAGGCCTGCTACAGAGAGCGCGTGTTTGAACTCGAAAACGGCGCTAAAAGACAGGACGTTTTATCACATCCATTTACTGCTTGACAGGAAAATAAATAAATAAATGAAAAAACCCACTTCCCATAAATTCAGCGTCGTGTTTTTAGCTGTGGGGTAAACATAACAAGCGGTATTTATCTGGGCTTCAGGTTGTAGATTGAGGATAACGGATAGATAAATGGATACAACCACGGGCGTACATGGCGCGGCTAAGGTGTAATTTGGTGTGAAATATTCTCTTAGGAGGGGGGGAAAAAAAAGAAAGAAAAAAAGAGGGGTGGGGGGAGGATACAGTCTTTTTTAAACATGTAAGGCATAAATTATGTCCAATGGAGCAAGCAGGATTCCACTGTTGAGCAGCCAGTCAATGGGGAGGGCAGGGGGAGGCAGCGGAGCGCGGTAATGTGTAATCTTACTACTCAATGGACTGTGCCCAGCACCGGGCCCGTGAATGCTGGAGGTGTCAGGGAGATAAATAGCGGAGTGTCCCCCTCGAAAAACATGATTAATACCCCGCGCTGTGACGCGGCGGAAGATGAAGTAGGAGCAGCTGGTGGAGGCAGAGGAGGCGCGCGGGGACAGCGGAGGGGGGAGCGGGAGGAGGCGCAGCGGAGCAAAGAGGGCAAAGAGGAGGACACACTGGCAGCCAAGGGGGGGTGAGGCAAGGGCAAGGCATGGAGCCCCCCTAGCTGCTGTTTAAATAATCTTCATATCCACCGCCCCAAACACAACATGTCCTCACACACATACGCACACATATGCGTGTGTGCATACAGTACATACACACGCATACAAACACTGCACGCAAGTATGTTCACACACAGACATACATGCACGCTGCTCACATATGCACAAACATGCACCTGCGAGAAAGCATGCACACACACAGGTGTAGATGCACATACAGATGTAAGCAGTGGATTCTATTTCCTGTGGCTTGCTGAAAGATGGTTAATTTGTACACATTGCTGAAAGTGGGAGGTGCATTTCGCCCACTTAGAAGTTTATTCTGCTGCACTCAAGTCATTTGAAAGGTTAATCCCAACAGCGGTTTTGTCCTTCAGTAAGTACTGTGTAGCGCACTTTCAATAAACACTTCCACCGTAGGTTCCGTTCCTTTCCCCGCGTCTGCGCAGCCTCGCCAGCAGTCACAAAGCAGTCTACATTCACCTGGCTTACATGGCGAGGAATGAACAACCATGGAACAGATTTTCAGAACCTCCTTGTAAGCCTCAAAGAGCTGAAAGGTACTGCCGAGAGGTGGAATAAAAAGGTGGACAATTCAACTCGGAAGGTGGTGACAGAACTGCGGACGAACCAGCGAAACCCCTGCCGCAATTCACTGAAGCTGAGCCTCGGCTTCCTCTCTCCTCTACATTCCTCCATCTACTGCAGGTGATTCAGCCGACACACAGAGAAATCAAACCCCAAGGAATCAAGTGCTTAAAGGCCCAGGGAGTGAGAGTCCATTCTGAGGATAAACATGCTGAGTTATTGGGCTTCTCTGTGGTGTAAGTAAACATGTCGGGGGCACTTTTTCATGGTACGGGGTTCCGACCCTCCCCTCTCACAATTACCTTTCTGGGTGTAATGAGATGATTGATATGCTGGAAGTAGGTGCTTTAAAGAGATATTAATCATTCCCTCTGGTAATTATAATCGCGCGCTCCATCATCTGCAGATGTTGAGGCTCACCTTCCTGGCAAACAAAGGGCAGGTGCGCCTCTCGCCTCCTCATTTTGTTCTAGTTTAACTTTTTGCTAATATTTCTTACTCGGATCTGTCCCATCTGCTCTGGCCTGCGAGCATTTGTTTTTCCACGTCCCACCTCGTGAGGCGAGAGGAGACATAGGAACAGTGTGTGTGAGTGTGCGCATGAGTGTGTGTGTATGTATATGGCGTGCGTTTGTGTACATTTTACATAACAAAACTAGACTTCTGGGCACATCACGATCATTTGTTTTATGCCCCCCACTACATCACACACACACACACACACATGCACACGCACACATACACACACACACACACACACACACACAAACACACAAACACACTTACACACACATGCACATGCACACCAACACATATACACACCAGTGGTGGGTGATGGGCTGTAATCCTGAGAGGGGGGGAGAATGCAGGCTCATATCTTCAAGATGCTATCAATTTGTCTCTCTCTTTTTAAAAACCATTTCACAAAGAAATCGCTAATTCTTTTCATAAATGCATCTTGCAAGAGAAATTGCCCGCAGGGGAATAAGAATGATTCCCCTGCCTTGCTTTATCTTAATGGCAACGCGTGAGCGTGTACACTCAATACATTCTGTTCCCAGAGAATAGGTCCCAGTAGGTGAACATAGCCTATATTATGTTATATAAACAAAACAATGTAGTTGACAATAACGACAATCCATATCCATACAAATTTCGAAGGAAATGCCGTCATTAGGCTAAATGGCATAATGAGGTTGGACAAATTATAACGAGTAAAAAAAAACCATGTATCTATGATATTAAGGGAAACTATGTTAATGTGCTGGATTTTAAAAAGTGTATTATAAATACTGAATATTAAAGAGAGCATGGACAGAACTTAGCTTAAGAAAAAACTTCTGACTTTTATTATTATGCCATAATGCACAATAATACGAAATCAATTGCAGGTCTTGGTCTACCCTCTGATTTAATGCAATAAAAGGGATTCAAACTAGACACATAAAATACAATGCACAATGTTCTCCATTGGTTGCAGCCATGTGGGCAATTACAGCAGAACTACCTTGTCGGATAGCCTGCTAGGCTAGTGTGCGAATCCAGCAGTTATTAACCGGCAGCTAAATAAAACTCTAGTTTGTTGTAAAAAAACAAAATCCAAACCGACCCAACACACACCAGTTTGTTGATCATCCAATTGAACAAGACTGAAAGAAAACTGAACTCTCCAGATAAGTTATTCTCAAATTATATATCAGACTCCTCAACTCAGTATAGAAGCATTCATCAAAGAGGATGATTGATGATGAGTTGTCTATAAGATGTTTGAACTTGGGCTACACTGACATTGGGAATCGCAAGGTCATGTGTTACCGCTCCTGCAGTCCAAGCTCGATACAAGTAGACGTGAGGCCGGGTGTCAGGGTGTGGCTAAATTCAAACGTCAAAAGTCGTTATCATCCAATCAGAGCCAGAAAAAGCATCCCATTGATGTGTAATAAGATCCATTTTTCTCACTGATTTCAATGGGAAGCCAGGCTTCAACAGAATGAATTTTAAAATGTTTGATGGCGCTATTTCAACAAATATTTCAAGTCAAAATGGCGCAGTTAACACAAGCAATGTATGCATTTGTTATTATGTAACAAGAAAAAAGTATGTAAAAAACTATTTAAAAAAATGTTGACAATTTTTTAGCAGGCTTACCCTCCCTTGCCTCCTCTAAGCAGCCACCAATGTCACACACATGCACACGCACACGTGCAAAACAAACATGCACACAAGCGCATACAAATGCACACACACACAAAAACACAGGCATGCACACATGCAAACAAACACACGCACAAACACACACAAACACACACACACACACACACACACACACACACACACAACACTGTTACCACATGGGGCGAGTGGTACACCAGGAAAATAATAGTGCAAATGGCATTTGAGCCATTGGAAGAGACACTGAGGACACCCTCTTCTCAACTGCACAGAGAGCCAATGCACACACAGGGCACCAATTAGCGCGTACACTCTGCTTTACTTTTATATAAAATCTCCCACCATTTTTTACTCCCCAAGTTGGAATCACCTATTGTAGTCATCGCCGCACTCCTCCTATACACTCAATCGTAAGTCGGTTACAATTTAACACCCTAGAGGCCACCCACACAGTACTACAGGAGAGCCAGTGACGATTTTACACCCTACAGGTCACACACAGTACTACAGGAAAGAGCTTGTGGCAATCATTGGAGAAGCTTATCCCCTCACTGACAAGCACACAGCTGGTATCTTATTGGCGCCTGATGCATTGTTGGGAGGATCTACTGGTTACCTGAGGAAACAATGGCCAACTTAAACCCACCCTACACCCTACACATAACCAAACATTTATTATTATGTGATACCTGTTTTAACTGAAGCAATTTTTGCAAAACAGATTATCTTAAGCAAAATAAAGACAAACACAACACTGTCATAAAAATGCCATAACATCTTAGCTAAGAACAGGTTAGGCTACTGTTACAATTGTCTACTACATTATTGGTCATTTGAATCGCCATTTGGCTAACTTATGGGCACTTTTTATTATTATTATTATTATTAATACAACTTTTTTTGTTTTGTTCATATTGAATGTCCCCATTCATCTTCGGAATTGCATTTGATATTCAAATATAAAGTGACAGCCCTACTACCCCTCTTCCTTCTAAAGCATCCCACTATTTTCCAGTTCTGCTTGACCTCCTTATAAGGTTGTGGGAGTCGTCCCCCCCCCTGGACTGTAAAGCGCTGAGATCATGAAAAACACTACATAAATGCAATCCATTATTATCATTAAGGGGTCAGGGAATCATTTTCTAGTTTTATCCCAAATTGTCTCAATTGTGGGGGGGTCTTTCCATTTTTTTGATTCCATCTGAAAAATGGAATCCTGTGTGACAATCTGTATGTAGATGGCGCTATACTAAAATTGATTGATTGATTGACTGATTGATTGATTTATGGACGTTCACCATTTGCACTGACACAGACCTACCTGACCTCAGAACCTCAGAACCTCAGAACCTGAAGATGATCCCCTGGATTCCTCCCACTTATTGAGACACAGATGGAAAGAGGAGAGTAAATCTGACACCGATGAATGAACCAGCAATGGTGGTTGGGTCCGTTCTGATTTACGCCGTGTCATCGTGCTTCCTGTTGACCAGCCGAAATAAGATGGAATTCCCACCGGGTTTATCGCTTAACATGTGTTCCCAAAGTTAACTTACGCTTTCACACCTTTACGAAAAAGGTGAAAAACCATGATCTCCTCAGAGCCAAAGCCACGTGTTGAAGACAGGCCCCTTTCTTCAATAAAGCTAACTTTGAAAATGAACAGAGCCTTGAATGCATCTTTGTGGCTTCAGGTGAGCCCAAACTCATTCTATGACATTCTATGACATTCTATGACATTCTATGACATTAACAAACATTCTATGACCCTAAAAAAAAAAAATAAATAATAAAAGTGTTTAAGCCTTGAAGGGACAAGATATTCAAATTTAAAGATATTAAAAACATATACAGTATATTCGGTATAGACAGATAAAACTGGCATCCAAAATGGTCAAGTTCATCCCCGTTTACAGCTCAAACAGCTCCAAATCAGTGGAGGTAGCTCCAATAACCGCTAATTGCCACTGATATTAAAGCAATTTAATTTAGCGGATAAACAGGCGCTAGCATCGTCTGTTATCTGTGGCACGTCTGCGGAGTACATGGCCGTAATAGGGGGTGCTGGGAGGCTATTCCCCCCCATTTATGATCTAATAATGACGGATGAACCGGGTGAGAAGTGACAGCTGCTCGGACGCTCTGTTTGGAGACACTTCAAAAGAATAAGATCAGCTTGACTTTGAGGAATGAGTGCAGAGTACCGGCGCTGATTTCTGGAACTTCACAACATTTAGACACGCCAATATGTGGAGTATGGGTATAAAGAGAACTCATACATACATAATACTAATAATAATACATTTGATTAATATAGCTCCTTGTCAAGTACAGTACTAAATGTCTAAATTAAAGAGACATGTCATAAAACAGAGAGGATACATATCGGTCGAACAAGGACAACAATAATCCTCTCCAAAAACCCCAGGCACTCAGCACCCTCAGAAAAAAACGGAAAAAAACACTCTTTAGTCATATAAAATGCATTGAGTGACGACAGGCCTAAATGTGTGCTGATAACACATTTTCTACAGTCTCCTGGCCATTCCTGCTGCTTAAACACCAATAAATAACAGGATTTGAATCAGGAAGGCTTGGACAGATGCAGGGTGGCATGTTTACATTATGGCATTCCACGGGCTCTCTTTCAACAGCGGACTCTGTAGCTAATAATTCCAGGTGGAACTCCTCACACCTCATCCTATATCAACTGCACACAATGGGGGAGAAGGTTTAAACAATACATTTGAAAAAAATCACCAATGGATCTTCAATAAAGTATGTACAAATGATGTTGATCTTACATTACGGTTTGAACATCTACCATGTCTTTGCGAAAATGTGTGTGTGTGTGTGTGGGGGGGGGGGGGGGGCTGGTTGTCACTTGAATTATGATCTATAGTAGGGACTCACAGGAGGTCAAAGGGGTCATAATGAAGAGTAAGGTTCGTATGGGCTCTGGGGGGGGGACACACCACAACCGTGCTTGCCAGGTGTGCAGGAAGGGCCACCCGGCCTCTGCTTATTCACCGACACGCCGTTTAGTATTATTTTTAAAACTACCAATCATCCCTTCAAAAGCATGTTCTATTCAGACAAGGTGGGCTACTTTAAAATAACACTGTAATTTTCCCATTGTGCAGATATGGCAGGGCTTTTTTTTCTCTCCTCCTGTTTTTTTGTTATCACTGCCAATTTCAGTCACGCAGTCAGACAGACAAAAGCAGCTTAAATCTCTCTCCCTCCCCATCTATCTCTCTCTTTCAAGCAGGGTGGGTTAAAAGAAAACAATAAGATTGCATATTGGCCCTCATTATCTATGCCTGGTTTCGCCCTGGCACACTTGCACCACTGCACTGGTAAAAGACAATTAATCCTAATAACCAAGCTACGTGTCGTCATTGCTCATCCTGGCAGGCCCGTTCTTTATGAGGGTCGATCGAGGAAGCTTGTGTGGGCGCACCAGACTCATATAGATGTTGTAAACGCTGCTCGCTAATTCCCCTATCCCTTATTAGACATATCATGAACACATAAATGGTTTTGGGGTGGGGGTGGGGCTCCTGTTCTGTTTCAGAGGAAAAAACATATCTTGAGGTACAAAAACGGGGGGAGCATAAGGACAGTCCTTTTCTGTTTGGCTCACTTGCCGTTCATAAATAATTATTAATATGGACCTGCGTAGCGCCAAAATGATTCCCCAGGAAACAAAGTAAAAACATATATATAAATAAATAACAAGATTATAAATTCAATTGTGGTTGATTCCATCGTGTTGTGTACTTTCTGTTCAAATGTTCAGCTAGATAACTTTGGATTTCTCTGTTTAGCTTGCTTGTGGTTGCTCACTGTATTTCTTTCAAGGACAAAATGTTAATTAATTACATGAGCAAAAATTTTTTTAAAAAACAAAAACATATCTGCATCTAATTGCTAACTGCAGTAACAGAAAAGCTGTTACTTCACCAAGCACTTTCATTCTTCAATTTGTCATTGATTCACAGGCAGCTCCAAACATACCTTTGCGAGAAAACTGGATCTGGATTGACCTGGATTCAATCAAATGTGGCAGGTCTGGGAAAGTGCTATTCAATCAAGAAAAAAGCAAACTCTCTTGGATTTAAGAAAAAGCATATTACAAATTAAATTATACATGACATGGATACTTGAATTCAAACAAACCATTTGTTTATTAGAATGCATAGCACTTTCCCGGGACTTTCCACTTTTTGATTAACTGCCGGTTTGACTTTCAAACATTTCCAATTGCCTAAGTAGTCTTTCTTGCATTGCATATGGACTATGTGGGGTGAGTTAAAAGCCAGGTGTAAATTCTACCGGCTGCAGTCAGGGTATCTGTCATTAGATGCGATTAGACTGACACATGTTGCTGTCTTCAACAGAGCCTTTCAATGAGCAGAACATAACACCTAATGGTACAAAGATTTAGTATCAAAAGGCAAAGGTATGACTTAAATACAAGACATGTCATTCCTTGAAATGTATATTGTTTTAAATGTGTTGGAAATGCTGGGTGAGGGAAGAACAGGGTTTGTAGCCCCAAAATACGGTCAAAGTGTGGACCATATCACCCAGTGAGTGCACTATACTCTCCACTATATGGCACATATTTAATCAAATCTGTACTGAACATTGACTCATAGTTTAACATTTAAGTTTAAGTGTTCTGTTTTTTTAATCTTTGCTAACATGGTTTGGCAAATTCACCAAAAAAATTAATTGACTCGCCAAACTTTATTTAACTTTAATAAAGTTGCTATACAGGTTGTGTTGCCGTTTGTTGGGGAAAATGCTTTTTGGAGTATGCTGATATGTTCCATATCCGCTCGCATTCATTTTGGCTACAGTGGCTAATGCTCAAGGAAAAAAAAACTACCTGCATGTCACCAAATACCCAATCTGGACCGATAAACAACATTGTGGGAAATCGTAAATCAATATTACCAAAATGTTGGAATACTCCTTTAAGTGTAAAACTTTTTTAAAAGCATTTCCAACAGCATTTCCTTAGGCGCATTGAGCCCCCTGCATCTCATTGTGACGTCATCAGGGATTTGCACATGTTAAAAATGCAGGAATACTCCCTTAAGGACACAGCTGAATCTTGTTACATGTGCTCACCCAGATTACTGATGAGCATGTGCAACAAGAGGAGACACTGCCACAATCACACACCCACCCACCCACCCCCACCCCTGACTCCTCCCACTGATCACACTAAATAAACAAGCAACTGCTGCCATTCTCACCCCACTCCGCTCTTTGCTTGAGCCATGTAAAGAAAGCGGTCATATATATATGCCATTTAGCAGACGCTTTTATCCAAAGCGACTTACAGTAGTGAATGCATACATTTTTCAGTATATGTGGTCCCAGTGGGTTACACTGCACAACCTCACTCACCCCATATTTCGCTTCTCTAGAGGTGATGTAATGGGAACAGAGGCACAGCGGCTTGTCTGTCTCACCTGTGCTCCCACGCACAGAGGATATATATATATATGTAACCTCTATCAAACAAACTTTAGACAAACTTAAACACAAACTTTATCTTTACATAACTTTGGAAGCATTGCAACCTGGCTTCATACCAATATACGTGCCATTGAGATGCTATTAGGAAAGCAAGAGAATACAATTATAGGGAGTCTGTTAGTTAGCCTTTATGATATGTTTTAATTGGAATGTAATATCATAGGCACTTCCTGCTGATTTGCGTTTTTTTGACTGATGATACTGCAGTCGCGTTATTACCTGTCAACCAGCTGTTCTGGGCTATTTGCCCCTAGGGGAAGGAAAGGGAACTGCATCATGGCAACATGCAGCTGGCACACAGAGAATATATCATTTTAGAATTTTAGACTTTAGAAATGTAAGGCTTACCAATTAGGCAGGGGCCCAAAACAAATCTCACAATGCCACATTTTACCAACTAAAAGCAGGTGAAAAAGAGCACGTAGCCTGCACTGTGACCTGATGATGAGAGCGGAGACCCCCATCTGTTACAGGGGTAAGAAGCAACTCGACACAAATTATCATTTTCAGTGGAGCACTCCTTCAAAAAAAATGTTTTCAGAAAGTCAACAGGCTCCTCTGAACAAGAGGGAACAAACAGGAGCGGTGATACAGTTGGAGGATGGATGCGAAATGTAGCGAATGGCGGCGGCGGTGGCAGCTGGCAGAAGCAGAGCGTTGACACGCTCTCACCTCCTGCCCACAGCGTCTCTCCACGCCTTTCAAAAATGCACCGTTTACACAGGGCCTCGCACACGCCCGCACTACTGCGCCACTTTTGCCGGTATCTGTCCAACAATTATCTCAGAATTATACTTCCAAATCCAGTTATAATTACTCTCCTTCCCGGCCCAGCCTAATGGTGTTTCCATACCATGGCCAGCTCATCAAAATAACTAATGCACATAATTGCCTTCCAAAGCACTGTTGACCCAACCCTACTCTCGGCTGTGGGGAAACGCGTCGCCACATGTGCATTTTCAACACTCTTCTCACCTGCTAGGAGGTAGAATGATTCTTTACCTTCAGAAGTGAGCCTCTCATTCAAATTCACAGATTCCACAACCCATTTCCTTTTTTTACTTAACGCGCCTTGCCTTTGATCATTTTATCTGAATCTAAATATTTAATTCTGTATACATCAAAATGCAGGATTCCCTGTTACGCTTTCATGCACTTGTTTATTGAATAATGAAATCCCACAAGCATAGCACTGTGTGTGTGTGTGTGTGTGTGTGTGTGTGTGTGTGTGTGTGTGTGTGTGTGTGTGTGTGTGTGTGTGTGTTTGAAAGAGAAATGTTTTACCTGAGCCCAAAATTATGGGGGACCTCTTTTCTCATTTATTTTTAAAAGCTTACTGATAATTCTCGAGTCATACGGAGACATTCCGCATTACCTCCAATTTTCTATATATTTCTGCTTGTGCTTGAGAAGCTTCTTCTCAAGCACTGCATCTCACTGTGAGACAGAAAAGAGACACAGTGGGTGTTTTCTCGACTCCAGACACTAAATCTCCGACATGGCATAACTTGGGATCGGGATAACTTGGTTACCTTTTCAGGCCTAGGCTTCGTGTAATCGGATTGGTGCCAGCAGATTTCTGATAGTGGATTTGGTTGGCTGGGGCAGTTTATCATTTCAAGCACAAACTCTATTTGTGGGATTGTCAGAAATAGTAACTGAACCATTGTTTTGTTTTTGTTTTTTAGCAAAGCACGTCCCTGGATATTGGGCAGGGTTATGCCACATCGGAGTGAGAAATTAGTCAGGCTCATAGTTATTATGACTGAGGCTATGGTGTGCATACCATGTTGCGAGCATGTGTCAAAAAGACACGAGTGCACGTCTGGGAGAACTCAGGAACTGTTCTTTGAGCTCATGAAAATCTCAATTAAATTCCAGCTCAAATTCCCAGGGCTGCTGGCGGCGTGCTCCACTTGAAGTTGAGAGCTGGCCCTCTCGTAAAGATGTGATTTTGAGTGTAATCTGTAAGTATGAGTAAGAAAGATGTATCCATACTGTGAGTGGTGATCTCATAAATCATGTTTTAGTTGACATAATACACCGCAGGCTAAGCATTACCATTTCCACAGATGGTTTTCAGACTTAAAAAATAAAAAATAAAAAATTAGAATAAAGGTTTGTGGTATGGTTTGTAGTGTTGGGGTAAATGACAGGCCTTTTGAGCAGTTTTTTTAAATTCAACTTTAGACCAGTTCTCTTTTTTGTTCATTGTTTAGAGTCTGAAATGTGAGCCAAAACTTCAGTGAAAGAGGTCTGTTCTGTGATAGGCTAGGATCACAGTACACTCCACCCACAGAGAAACCTGTTCTGTGATAGGCTGGGATCACATCAAACTCCACCCACAGAGAAACACGTTCTGTGATAGGCTGAGATCTTGTTAAACTCCACTATTATAGGCCTGTTTTAGGATATGGTGGAATCACGCACAGAAAAACTCATGCCAGTTGCTGCTTGTCTTCACGATGATGCGTTTACCAAAACGGAGCGCAGCGTGTGTCCCCCTCAGCGTCTCTACAACGCTTACAGCACCTCCATGCAGGAAGCTCTTTAAAGAGCCATCACAGATTTAGCACTGTGCTTCCAGGGTGCCTGGAACCACAGCGACCATCTCTCTCCTGTGCGGTGTGTGAGGAGCCGCCGTATTAATCACACTCAGGCCCGCTAATGCTAACAATCCGTCAGCGCGCCCGCCCTGCTGCTCCGGCTCCACTGACAGGAGGGTTTGTCCTGTGGCCTGCCACTTCTGCATGTAGGACAAAACCCACAACCTGCCCCTCAAACCTGCCTCTCTCTTTCACTCCCTGCCACTCTTCCACTCCTTTTTGATCTCTCTCCTTTATTCTTCCTATTTTTTTCTGCTTCTAAATCTCTTTTTCACTCCCTGTCCTACTCACTCTCTACTCTCTCATTCTTTCTTCTCCTTCCCTCCCATTCTTCCTCTCCCTACATCTTTCTTAATCTCTACTGCAAATCAACCCAAGCTGCCTACCTCTCTCTCTCTCCCTCTCTCTCTCGCTCGCTCTCTGTACAATAGCAGGAGCCATGTCAAGCATGAAAGGCATTTTCCCTTAAAGAAAAGTTTACACAATGTTACCCTTAAAGGAATGCTTACACCATGTCACGGTTTGGCTGTACAAGGCTTTTTCCTGCTGATGACATCCTGCTCTGGGTCATTCATAGTTCTGCAAGCTAGAGAATGGGCATCCAATCTGATTTCCCGCCTTTTGGGGATTGTTTGGTTTAGACAGTTGATTCATTCATTGAGATTTCATAAAGCACATACAGATTTCCTATATAAGCTATATGCAAATTTGTATTCATGCAAAACATTTGCTAATTTAATTTGAATTAAGAACAAAAAACATGAATGTATGCATTCCTACGCGCACACATACACTAACGTTTATAATTAAACTGCCCTACAGGTAGAATGACCATTAGGCCAATGTTTTACTAATATAAAATACTAGCTAATGGGACAACTCTTTCTGTTGTACTATGCTTCTGTATCCCTTAAATATTTGTATTTGATTTACAACTAAATGCAACAACAAATGTAAATGTTCTGCAAGTTACTTGTCAATATAGTTAAATATGACCTATACTGATATTTGTACACATAAAACAATATAAAAGGTGTGAGGGATGATTCCAAGCAGAATGAAAAATCGTACGGAGGAGTCACTAACATTGAACTAATATAAATGTGTTCTATGTGTAGGCTACCTATAGTAGTGTGTCTAGTATTATTTAAAAAACAATCAATGCAAGCAGTATATAAACGAGTGAGATGCAATCGCTTTCATTCATCGTTAGGCGTTTAATGAACATAAACATTAACACGGCAGCGTCCGAATACAATGTGGGCGAATTTAATGCTCTGCTGTTGCATTTTTGCCACAAGCACAGCATGTGATAAACTGGAATAACTTGAAAGAAGTTGGATTTGTCGATTGCAGTTGAGTCAAAAAGCTATTTTAAAGCAAAGCTTTTTTTAAAGCAAAGTAGTTAATAACTGAGTTAGTAATATTGTTACATTGTGTGCCCGGTTGTTTTCACCGCATATTTTAATTGAAAGCGATCGGTCTCGTTTAAAAGTAGATACAGTCGAAACGACTGACGATGTATTGTCCATTCTACAGTACAAATGGAACTTTGTTTTCATCCATGTTCTCGTGTCTGTCTGTCTGCCAATTAACAAAGAATTTGTGCAAGCCACTGAAAATCTCACAGATTTCTGTACTTGTCACAGAATCCATTAGATGTGATATAAATTGCGAACTGCTATTTCAGATACAGTTGCCGGCAAGAAGCGCCAATTGGCCAAAAAAAGAGCAAAAAACTGTTACTTTGATATTACTTTATTTAGTCTAGATAAAAGCGAATAGCAGTTAGCGACTTTTAAGTGTTTAGAATGATACATTTTGATTCTTACAATGGATTTTCTTCATTGAAATAAATATATAAAAACCGGGTATATCTGTAGGCTATATCTTAAGAGCAATTATTTTGGTAATGCTTAAAGTATTTTGGGTAGACTACTATCTATAGGTGTGTGTGCACATATTACATTAGTACGGTATGGTGCATTAGCTACATTAATTGCTGTTTCAACATTAAATTACTGCGTCACCTACTTCATCACTTAACACTTGTATTAAATTAAATTGAACCCTTCAGCAATATCAATTTTCCCAGAAACCTGTGCAATGAGCATACAATTAGCGGCATGTTCATAACATTGCAGATGATTGCATATCTACATTTCAATGACTGTACATAACCTTCTCATACTCACACGTGTTTACATCGGCTAGTGATCTGTCATTATGGAGCAAACTGCACTGTAGACTTTTTTTAAATATTCCCTCCATTTGAATCACAACTCATGAATATCTGCCTTAGGTTGTATACTCACTGACCCAAACGTTAACAAGCAACTGATATTACAAACCTAAGTCTCTGAACTGAAGTCGGGCTACACTAGAGGTCAGTTTTAGTGAGATGGGAAAATAAAGAATAGGCAGTTGTTACTCGAGCCTTGATTCAAATCAATACTTGTCCTGAACTCTGCCTCACCATTAACTGCTACGTTTGTAAGGTTCATAAAACAGCAAAATTATCGTTGATTGGATCCAGATGTCCGACTGTCACTAAAATGCTCTAAGATTAAGCAGGTACGCACCTCCAAGTAAATGCAGTGACAGCAACATGCGTTCAAAACTCCCCCACAAACTACCCTCTACTACTCCCCTAACAGCAGTGGGGGTTAAACATCTTACACGTTTTTAATATATTTCGTTGTCTGGCAACGTCATACTTTTGTGTGAGTGTGTGTGTGTGTGTGTGTGGTGGTGGTGGGGGCTTGTCGGTGTAAAAATGACACTTGCTCAAATTCGATACTTAAAGCTAAGCACAAATCGCATTGCGTTTAAAACTGATCAGAGGCCAAGCAAAGTCGCCATAGCAACGCAGAGCGAGAGTAACAAGTGTAAAGAGCAGAGAGCAGCTGTTCGGCCAGGGAGCGTAGATCGTGGACCAGGCCGAACGGAGATTCCTCAGCTGCCATTTGCCGCCCGTAAGAAACGGATCTAGCAATCAATCACTGAACGCTGAATGCGTCCACATTTCTGCAGGCAGGAAGAGGAATGAGGAAGAAAAAAGAGGCGGCCTTGCTTTGGCAACTCTTGTGCTGACAAGTGTAACCGCGACACAAATCACACTTAAATCATAACAGGAATTGTATCCTCAGAGGCACTGTGGTGTGCATGGGAATATATATATTTCAATGTATAGCCCTCTCCCTTTCCCCCTTCTTCTGTGCTGCCGTTCATTATATGGCTTCAAACAGCGTAAAATGTACAGCTGTGGTGACTGTCAAAAGCTCCATGGGCTGTTAAGCTTGTGTGCGTTTTGACAGTGGGTGTCGGTTTTGTGCCCCCCACCCCCTCCCCCTGCCACCCCCTTACCGAGAACAAACTGCAATGCACTCCAAACCCTCTGCATAACCAGCAGGCTGGCTTTCTGTTGGAACACAAGCCGTGAAGTTTGGGGACAAACCGGTCAGGTCGGGAAAAAAGCAGAGACGGTGTGTGTGTGGGGTCCAAATACATTTCATACAGAGTACAGCAAAACGTACATTATTCATATTCAAAAAAGATAATTGGTTGTGACAATAAATAGGCCTACTGATCAAACACAACATGTCCATACATATTAGCAAAGATTTAAACAAAGACGAGACAAGTGCGTTTAAGGTTTATGCTTTTAGGAATTAAGCTGAAGTTATCGGGTCTTTTTTTATTCCTTGACATTCCATGCATTTTTCATTAATTATGATCCTCAAGATTACAAAGTTCAGCAGTCTCAAAAAGGAGCCCCCCAAAAGAAAGAACAGTGCGTAAGTAAAATAAATGTAATGTTCCTTTAATGTCATTACTCAGGATACGTTTAAGATAAAGTGTACCATGATCTGAGTGTGTCAGTGTGCGTGTCTTCATGAAGCATGGCAGTCCGCGATATGTCCAATGATAAATCCGTGCCTGGCCCACCCCACCCAGTCCCAGGGCCTTGAAAGCAGACTCGGGGCCCTTATTAGCGGTGGGATTGCACGTGTCTTTGACTGGCATCCTCAGTGTTCCAGAAGGTGCGGCGTACACCCTATGCAGCCGCTACTCAAGCCGCAGAGACAGGGCTCAAAGGAAGTGCCGAAACCACCGGGTCATCTGCCGCCAAGCACAAGAGAGGCCGTCGACAAACACGTGCGGCGGAAAAGCCTGGAATGTTCCGCTACGTGATCGCATAACACAGTGCAGTAATTCCCCGATGACAACATCTCTCGCTCTCCCCCTCTCCCTATCACTCTCTTTCTTTCCTTTTCTTCCCTCGCTATTGATCGAGAGCCAGACTCACTTACTCTTGGGGATAGCCTTCGCTAGACCTTTCTCCAACAGCTTGGCGTCACTTTTGATTACTTTATCTTTGAAGAACTCCAGATGTTCCAGCTTGCTGTTGTAGCTCTCGCAGGGGGGAGAGAAAGTGTGGACAGGGTTAAAAGAAGCCCCCTGAATGTTTGCATATGAAATCAATTATATTCCACCATGGCGTGTGTGTGTGTGTGTGTGTGTGTGTGTATATATATATATATATATATATATATATACATGTGTGTGTGTGTGTGTGTGTGTGGCAACATACTCTGAGTATTGACAGCCATTGAAGTCATAACATTAGATCAGGTTGGAAGCTTCTAGTTTCCTGGTGCTCCTTGACATAACTCGGATGAAGGCTTTGTATGAAATAACATATCCCTCCATTATTTGCAGAGGAGAAAAAAAAATGATGCAAGGTCCCTATGGATCCTGGCTGTTTTGATGGTTCATAACAGGCAACAGAAACATATATTATTGTGTGCAGCAAAAAAAAAAAAGATCAAAATTCAGACATTTCGTTTGAGAAGACATTTTTAAGTAATGTATTTGCATTCAGGGAAATTGCATCCGCTTCCAAAAACAAAAGACTCGATTATACTGTAATTTGTTGTAAAATAATTCCACACCCAGGGGAACACATGGCTGTTGGCTCATCACATGGCAAATGTGCAACTTTGGGATTGCGATCAATGCCCGAACCCCTTCTCACTGTTATACATTAGTGTATGCAAACCTCCACATTGGCCCAGGCACTGTGCAAACCTGGGATAAAAAGATTAAGCAGGTTAAGCAAAATAATGAAGAAAAAAAAAAAAAGTATATCCATTTATGATTAGTCATTCCAGAGTAATAATAAAAAGTTATTATAAAAATGTGTATCGATCAGAGATGGTGACATGATTTGAACCTGTGACATGCATTTCACCCTTATTGTGTCTAAGTACCATGGGATTCTGCTGAATTGGTTGCATACAACGCTGGCTCTGACATGTTAACTCCTGAGGGCGGGCGGGCAGCGCTTTCAGATACAGGGAGGACACACGCCTGGCTGAAACTGGACACACAGCAAACACTGCCGAACCCTCTCAAGCTGTTAACAGCACCGAATGTTGGTTTGCTTATCCTAACTCATGTATGCAGAGCCAAAGTGTGCAACGTGAACGTGCAAAGGGCTTACAAAATAAAAGAAAGAAAAAAACAGTTAGAGAAAAAAACAACAACAAACGGGTATGTAGCTGAGGCTGCAGAGTTGAAGAGACTCTGGGGTGAGTTCGCATCACAAGGGAATCACCAAAATGCTCTTTGACCGTGAAATGGCCCAGCACGATAATGGTTGTTAATGGCTGCTATGCATGGACCGGGGGGTTCGGCAAAAGTATGGGGAAAGGGGATGTCAGGCTTGTGATAGTAGCGTTTTTTCTTGATATATAATTGCCGGCTAACTGTCATGTTGAACTATCAATGAGGCCCGGCACTGGGATGGGGAGGAACCAAAGACCCAGGTGGCTAAAGACAGCTGGATCTGTAAGATGGAAAGAGAGTAAGAAAGAGATGGAGTGATAATCTCTCCCTCTCTTTGGTCCCCCCCCGCCTCTATGCTGTATTTCAAAGCCCTCAATCCTCAGGGGTCAGGATTGGCAGAATGGGAGAGGGGGCTCTTTTGGAGGCTCATTTGGGGGTTGCCCACCCCCCCATGACACAGGTCCGGGCCATTGCCTGCTCCAGACGAGGCCAAAGTGTTGTTGTTTTCTTTCTTTCTTTCTTTCTTTTTTAAGATGAAATATATGAGGGAGGTATGCGAATGTAGTATAACACCGTTAACTGTTTAGTGATGTGCAGTAACTGCCACGCACACACGCACACAAAATGTAATAAAGCTGTACTGTGGAGCTGTCAGCCAGAGAGGGAAGTGTTCAGGGAATTGGATGAATATTCTGACAGGCACAGAGAGAACCTGGAAACACTGGTGTTGCTGTTACAGTACGAACACTGTGGTTTTTCCCAGAACGCGGCCAAATCAATCCTCCAATTATTTAAAAGCCACAAAGCTCCTCATTCAGATGTAATGAAACAATAGAAAACCTACAAAATTAAGACTTTTTGAAATAATAAATACAATTGCAGTTTATCAATTATATTGTGGTTTTTGTCACAATTCAACAGACAGGTAAAATGGCAGTAACAATATTTGACCAAATTATGCTTCTGTTTGACAAATCTGCCAAATACAGAAAAATCAAGGCTGTTTAGGTTGCCGGAAAAAATCGAATGAACCCATACGTTTACAACTGTGACACTTTTTAAATAAAGGGGTCAATAGATGCAAAAAGAATACAATTTTTTTTCACCAAATCAAATTCCATGAAATATAGGACTACATTCAAATTCCTTTTTAGACACACACACACACACACACACACACACACACACACACACACACACACACACACACACACACACACACACACACACACACACACACACACACACACACACACACACACACACGAGCGCAATATACATTTATCACAATCATATATAACATCATAATGTATGTTGGGTAACAGTCAGACCGTATGTCTTACGGTGGCATTTGACCATGGACACCAGCAGAGACATCTCTCTGTCGACACAGAGGGGGCCCCCAGTTATATTTATTGATTACTTGACCTTTGTGTCATAGACAAGGTAAACATGCTTTTGATCAAACGCATTAAAGTGTCGACCACTGACTGAGGGGTACTGACCAAAAGACTCTACCCCTCTCTGCACTGAAGTTGAATGTGTCACAATGATTTATGCCATAATCACTTCCATCTAATACAACAAAAACACCCTGGATTTTCAAGAATGGCACATATTAATAAGATAATGGGCCCCTTCTGCAAAAAGGGGAATACTTTAACCTTTGAAATACTATTTGAACATGTCTGGTTCACAATGATATATTACAGGTATCTAGACCATTTTTGCATTGAATATGCCAGAGCACGTTTTTTTTTTTTTAACAAAAAAATAAGTTACAATCGGAAACTCATATTGTTCTGTAGCGTAGATTGCAAAATAGTTGAAAATATAAAATACCCCCTGTATTCAATCAAAACAGCAGAGTCATCTTAAGGGAAAGTACTATTGAATAAAAAAGACAAATTCAATAATAACCTAGTGCTGTATTACTTAAAAGTGACTCCTGATTCAATTTTTTAAAACCATCAAGTAATCTTGAGCTTTATATCTTGATGTTATAAAGCACCAAATTCACCTTTGAAGGTTTTTTTATTTTATTGATTGAATAGTGCCTTTTATTAATTCAAATCGAATAGCACTATCCTCGACTACTTCTATCTGTCACACCTGGAAGTTATGACTGGAACCAGTGAGAGAGTAGGCTTCCTTTCAGAAGAGGACCTAAGAGAGAAAACTCAAGCCAGACTGAGCCAGGTTTTATATTCCCACAATTGTAGTCAGGTACTGTACAGTTTAAGTCAATAACTTGAGTACTGAAATACCTTCCAGGACAATCAGTCAGACTGTGTCTCAGGTGACTTGCGACCTCATCCCTCAGATGAACTCCGGTGACCTGGGACTCCACTCTAAGTGAACTCAGGCGACCCCCGAATCAGTGGAATGCTCTACTCCTAAAAACGTGTGTGATGAACATGACAAAAAAGAAAGACAAAAATCAATGTAAATTGGGAAATATGACTTCCCTACATGTGGAGCAGGGGATTTTATCGATGCCCCGTGTAGCTAAACGCGTACAAGGCTCAAAGACCCCAGAAGAGTAGGAGAAACCCCAGGATCTCAACCGTTATTTTTTTCCTAATACAAAATGTGGGGTTTTAAAAGTAGGTCTTGTTCAGTATAATACTTAACTGTAATCTTTTTTTGTATGAAATATTATAAACTGTGGATAACCATATTCAGAATGTACTTGGGAGTACCATTATCAGAATAGCTAATATGTACCAATTACCATGACTGGCTGAAATTACACTTTTTACAAGAACTAGTTTTGTATTTTGACCATTTTAAAATTACAGCTTATGAATGTACAAGAGTTTAAAGAGTAAAGAGTACAAACAGACCTCAAATGGAACACAAGAACAGGACATTCCAAATTAATGATCTGTCAGGGAAACTCATTCCAGTTTGTCTGATATTTATAAATACATCACAAAAAAAAAACAACAGAGAGCACACAGCCCCTCTTGTCCTTTGCTTCTCGTGTGGTCACCGAATCCCCACGCCCCAAAGCCAATTGGACTAATTAGAGGTACAGGACATGTCATGTGAAATAAAGCATTTGTGACTGCCGACTTGCCCTCACCCTTTGAAGGTCTCACAATCTTACCCTGAAGCCGAATGGCAGAAAGGCCAAGACTGAGGCAATATGGAGGTATCGGCCTCCCCCAAGAGCCGGCGGAGTCAGCAGCCAGGGGCAGCCATGGCGAGGATATGTGCTGATGTCCTTCTCACGGCATCGCCCCTGACAGTGCAGAGGCCTGGGAGGGACCTAGCCAAAATGTCTCTAATCTAAAGGTCATGACTGTGATCGGTGGGGAAACCAGTTTTGATGAGTGGGCGACTCTTCACCCTCTTAACCTTCAGTTTCGGAGTCTAAATGTACGGCTTTCGAGGCTATAACGTGGAACTGCCTCGGCTGGGTCGGCGCTGGAAGGCAATGCCATTTGCATCGCATCTGCTTTGCTGCAGGTTTTTGCTGAAAGTGGGATTTCACCTGATACACAGTGTATATATTTAATTATATTCTCAGGCAAATGTCTTATCCCTTAACCCCACCCGCCAACAGAAGTTGAAGGGCGCCTTAAGTCCTTTTCAACTCCAGGAAAATGAAGGAAGGGATGATGAATGAAGAAAATAACCTAACCACAAAAATACCTAACCCCAAGCTGTACCAAAACTGAATGTTGGAGAAATGCCTTAACATTACCTAACATTAAGGCTATCCATGGTAAAGATGGCTATATAGATCTACCATTGAAATGTTCTATAACCCATAATGGGGACCCCTCAAAGAATATAACAAGAAGAAAAGAAAATATAACTTTCTTCAGCAGCCCAATTTGACACAAAACTGGAATTGGAGGATACAGGATTAACATTCCTTGTCAGCCAATGAAAATAGAGTTTATGGTCCTGGACCAGGTTAGATCTCTTTTACAGTAGAAAACTCTTCCATTTGAGGACCTGGACTAGCTCAGTTGGTACAGGCAGGCTGGGCCCCATAGCCTAGACATTGTGGATTCGAGCCTCAACCTCAGCTCTGAAATTGAAAGCATTCAAGTCACCACAGCAACGCAATGGGTAGCCAAAGGGACACCGTAAAAATGTCAGGAGCAAAGCTTGCTTAATCAACCCTAGGCCAGAGCAAGAATGGGTTCAAGAGAAAGTCAATTTAAATGCTGTCTCAGGCATCATTCCAGAATATCTCATAAATGCTTGATTGGGTTCAGATCTGGTGACTGAGAAGGCTATGATATATGGATAATGTCAGTCATGGAAAATGTGCCTCACATCATTACAGAATCACCAGAACCATTCACTGTTGGAACACTTGTGTTTCCATTTTTATGTTCACCACCTGCATCTAGCCAATGTAAGCTAAGTAACTAGTTAGCCAAACAATGCATGTGTATGTGCTATCTCACTTATCTAAGGAACCCTATATCTAGCTAGTTAGAAAATATTTACTGTAGATAACCTATCTTAACCTACAGGACTGTACATTTTACATGACTTCACACAATACCGGTTTGTCATAATTCAGTGTTGGAGAAGCAGCAACAGAGAAGCAATAATCCACAAGCACAATGAAGGATGAAACCATGTGCTTTGCTTGCTGCAGTCTGAGGCAACCGATACCGCCTATACCTTTAACATAAATACCACTCAGCCAGGCTGTATAGAAAGCGCAATTGTGATTGCAATTCTCTACACATATGGTAGAGCCAAACTATCTCTCTCTCTCTCTCTCTCTCTCTCTCTCTCTCTCTCTCTCTCTCTCTCTCTCTCTCTCTCTCTCTCTCTCTCTCTCTCTCTCTCTCTCTCTCTCTCTCTCTCTCTCTCTCTCTCTCTCTCTCTCTCTCTCTCTCTCTCTCTCTCTCTCTCTCTCTCTCTCTCTCTCTCTCTCTCTCTCTCTCTATAACAAGCATACACTCCTAAAGCTCTTCATAAAAGTCTCATGTTTGGGCACCTTCATACACATTTTGGGAAAGTGGTCTAATTACAGAAGTGTTTTTCTGTGCTTTTTATTGTTTGTGGTTGCACCCATGTGCCCAGGGATGCTCCCCCAAATTGAAATAAATTTAAACAAGAGCCTTATTTTAAATCAATCCTGAAACATTGGGTGGACCTGCTATTAATTGATAGTTGATAGCTTAGCAAAGTTGAATAGTGGGTTCAACGTTAATAAACTATCCACTATCAAAACACTTGAGTAAATTAAGGGTTCCGGTGGCTCTGGTATGGTGTGGGGTGCATTTTTCTGGCATGGTTTAGGTCCACTCAACCCTTTAGAGGGCAAGGTATCAACCATCAACAAAACACTAAATTATGACATTTCTCATGGGACTACAGTGTTGCATCCCTCAAATAGAGTTCCAGACACCAAGGCACACTGAACCTGTTCTTGTAGCTTGTGGTGGCCCAACTCCCTATGAAGACACTTTATGTTGGTGTTTCCTTCATTTTGGCCATCTCTAATAATCACGTTGGAGCAGATAGCTGGGGCCTTGGGTGCTTCCTCCGGCACAGGAAGCGTTGCAGTTATGCTTCTCCCACCATCCTTCCACCACCCACCCACCGCCCTGCACTACATCAGGTACTGAAATTAGGTTGGACAATGTTGAGTAGGTCAGCACATGAAAGATTTATGAATTAAACAGTTTTTCTTCCCTCTCCTCTTCCTCTTTCCACACAAATTTCAGTGGACATGGGGAGAGGCAGCCTGCAGTGATATACTAGCTCATTGTCAGGCCTCCACCAAAGGCCCCTTTTAAAGAGTGACAGCATCTCCACAGAGCAAACCAGTAGCACTCTCCTGAGCTGGGCATGAGATCACTGTGGCTTCTCCAACGAGGGTAACGGGAAACGCACTGCAGAGCCACATTTAAAATTCAGGACTCAAGAGGTTCAGAGGAAACAGAAACCGGCACTACATTACATGAAGGACAAAAAGCCCCTCTCTCTCTCCCCCTCACCCTCCATCTCTCCGTCGTGGCAAACACACTGACCTTCATGGCAAACATGGACTTGTTCGGGACGAGTGACCTAAAACTGAAAGGACAGCCATTTGATAACCTGTCATAATCTGGGGTCCAGCTCTGGGTCCCTGCCTGCTGGCCCTTTGCCCCACTCACTCCCCCCCTCCCTCTCTGTTAGCCTGCTCCGAGACACCCATCCTGACACATTTGAGCTGATCTGTGCCCTGCGTTCCCTCGCCACTGCAGCCAGAGGTCCACAAGGGGACAAGGGGCTGGCGAGGGGACGCAGCCCCTGTGGGTCAGATCGGGCTAAGATCTGATCCAGCCCACAAGGGGGGCAGGATCGGTATCCACCCCCCCCCCCCCAACCTCCATCTTCTTTGTGATCTCTGAGCTGGATTTTTTATTTTTTTTTATTTTAAAGAGAAAGAAAAACATGAGCCCTGATGTGATTGGATCGGACAGGGCCTCCGAGGGCCCCTAGAAGCTGAGCAGGGGTCAGGCCGCACACAAGTTAGAGAGAAACGTACAACCAAGGGACAGAGAGAGCAAAATAAATAAAGTAATAATAGTATATCAAAGAAGAGAAGTTGTGGAGGACAGGCACGCCAGAGGTGTGGATGGCAAGCTGCTTCATGTGTGGGCACTGTGTCAGGACTGCCACTCCTCGTGTAGAGTCAAAATGGCAGCTCACAGGAGTATCAGCTTACCCATCCCCATCCTCAAAAGGTCACTGCAACCAGGCAACAGAGAAACTGACGCATTTAGGGAAGGTGGCTCAGGCTGACTGCTCAGGTAGCATTTAAGCCAACCTGGCGGTAACCAGGTGTTTGCTGGTTCTGGTAAAAAAATAAAAAAATAAAAATATTCTCCACCAGAAACACAAACCCTTGGGATGTCTGAGAACGAGGGCCTCCATGAAACTGGCTGAAATGAAACCAGGGGGGTGAGAGGTGAGGGGAGGGGGCCTTCCTCATGATAGTTATTTTAGGCCAATGGGAAAGCTGGGTTTTGCCACAAAGCTCCAGGATATTTCTGACCCAGTCCAATGGCAATGGGTCAGCTCACCCTCCACTGACCCTAACTCCAACCAGTTTATGCAAGGGGTGGAACACTGATCCAGGACTACATCTACACACCGTATGATATCATGACTGTCCGCTTCATTTACATGGATACAGATCATCCTCTCTATAGGGAGTTTGAACCTTTTCCCAATTCCACAGCAGAGACAGAAAAACATTTTTTTAATAGGCATGTCATTTTTTTTATTCTGACAAAATTATATTTTTGATACATTTATTTTGTTGTTGTCACCCCCCGCCATTTGAAGCACCCCATTCATATTTTTAGGGCCCTATTAATGCAGCATCCTACCTACATTTTTGGAGGGTTCAGACTTGCCTGTCCACTGAAAAACATGCAGCGAGCTGTTGTCACCAGCTGAGCTGTGCAGACGCTGCACTGTGGGACTGCGCTAGTTGCGTAGCTGTGGCCGGATAGTTCGTTTTTATATTTCTTATGTTATGCTTTTCCCCCTTTTTCTCCCAATTTGGAATGCCCAATCGTATTCTTAAGCCGTGCTCACTGCAACCTCCACTGTCAATTCGGAAAAGTGCAGAATATATTCAATTTTATGCTGTCTAACCATCATAAAAGACAGAAAACGTGACAACGGACTTACTTTCCTTTGTCTAACAAGCTCTTCCCCCCCGCACCACCCCCCAAATGTTTTACAATCTCTATAACCAACCTACCATCATGTCTCCAGCTGGCCAATCACAAGCAAGTGCATACACTTTAGGGGGTGGGCCTAAGGATGGACTGAGTGAGGAGTGAATGACTGCTTTAACTGAGTCCCTTAAGACCCAGGCTAAATGAAGGTGCTGTTCTTCGCATAATTACAGAATCAAAGGGCCACCAGCAAGCTGACTATAATAAGCAGAGACATAATTAACCATGATTAGCTTGGTGTAATATTCCCACAGTAAAAAGAGCATACAGCTCTCATATGAATGTTCTGCTTTTCAAAAAAAACAAAAAACACTGCATTGATCCAGACAGTGACAGCAGAAAGTACATCCATGAGTTTGATATAGCGGACGGTTCTCAAAATGTGATCACCACAGCCTCTGGATAAGTGACACACACACACACACACATACATACAGACAGACAGACAGACAGACACGCACACACACACACACACACCTCTAGGTAGATTAAATGGCAGTTTCATTTCTTGGGGGGTGGGATATTAAGCTGTTGTTAATTTAGTCTACGTTATACATTTCATTGAAACTTTAATCGCCAATGTTCAATACGCAGCAATCCTATTGATGGACAGGCTAGCTTACCGGAGGCTGTTTCTTGATCTGATCAAAGCTGACTCGCCCCAGGAGGTCTGTGTGGCTCAGTGACCCTGAGTGGCGAGATATAGATATATATATATATATATATATATATATATATACATACACACACATTATTCCTTCTGGAAAATGTCCATTGTGAAGTGCTGTGTGACAACCAGTTTGTAAATGGCGCCATACAGAAGATTGATTGATTGAAAGTGCATATGGATCCGGCTGTATGGTCGTGAAGTGTATGATCCTAACCTGACATTGCTGTGTTCAAGACGCATTTCTTCTGCCACTTCTTTTTAAAAACCCTGTAAATTCTTCAATGACATCATCAGCACAAGTGAATTCAAAAGAGAGTCAAATGAACGCAGCTGCTCTAAAAGAAAAACTAGTGACACAAATTCATCAGAAGTGAACACATGACACTTACACTCATGCATGGTCAGGATTTGCCTTGCCAAAAAAAAAAGTTAAGTACAAAAGAAAAAAGGATAGTTTCTAGTAGTTTATAGTATTCAGGACTTACAATTATTGCAATGACCTTGTACAACTGCAGATGCCATCATCTCTTATAATAATAAAATTGGGCATTTTCCAAGGCTTCTTTTGAGACTAAACATTAACAGACCCGTGCTGTATCACAGAATGTTAACAAAAGGACACACCGGCCGTTCAGTGATCCATCTAAGCAGCCTAGACTATGCAGTCAATGCAAGCGCATGTGCATGTGCTCACAGTGTGCACAGCAGAAAGCAGTCTGGAGCTCTTCAGCCTGCAGACCTCCTGTAAAGCAGCTTCTAGGCGCTCAGGCCTTTTAGGAGAGCGTCAGACTGGGTCCATTACTGAACCCGCCCACGTCACACCGGTCCTGCTACAGCCAGGTAACGGAGCCTCAAGTCCACTAGTGAACAACCACAGATGTGATGTATGTGTGCGCTAATCGAAGCTTATCTATTAAATGCAAAGAATTATAAGTCTGACATATTTTACTTCCACTCTCCCGCCACACTCACCCCCTTCATTGCAACCAACAACAACAGCTAAAAAAAAAAAAAAATCATCAAAAGGCTTTATTATTAAATATATAATTGTATGGTCAAAGAGTGCATTTTGCGCAGTGTGAGACCTCCGATTGCGGTGCTGAGAAGAACGCGCTGCAGGCATTCTTTTGATGGAAGGTCTCATTTTCAGCCCCCCGCTGTGCAATATTCACTCCAGTCTATAATAATATGTGACTCATTTCAAGACTTGGAACTTTTCAAACGGCCCGGACTATAATGGGCGTCCAGGCTGCGAATGAATGGTGGTGTTCCACAGGGGGAGGGGTTTGAGTGACACCCCAAACTCCCGGGGCAGAGGTCCTGTGGCCGCGTCGGAGTGATGTCATGTGAAAAACCACGACTGCTTTATCAGTATGCGTCGCCGCGCTTCCAAAAACCTGTGGCACAACTTTCACAATACCCACTCCCAAATACAGTACACATACGCACGCGCACGCGCACACACACGTGCAAACATGAGTATATACACACATGAACTTATGCACAAGCACGCATGCAAACACACACACACGCAAACACACACGCGCACGCCCCATATGCACGCTCACACACACACACATACATACATACATGCCTGCATGTACGCATGCAAACACCAGCACGAACACATGCACACACACAGACGGGAATAGGCCTTCGGTTCTGGCAATCAAGTTACAGTTCATTATAGAATTATTTTTACATAATTTTAGCTGCATTATATTTTATTTTCTGATACTAAAAATGAAGAAAAAAGAGAATATAACATTTCAATGTCAGCTTTAATTATGTCAGGAATTCCTACAACAATACTGTTGCTGTTGTGGTTTTGCAATTCACTGAATGGTTCACATTCCTAAAATGCATTTCACACTTTAGGCGCCCAGTGAAAAATACAAAACTTTATTTATTTACCATCTACAGCATGTGTTAGACCTGCAAGGTCCCGAAGCAATTATTTACTACTATTAATGTGCTAAATAATTGCTTAGGGACCTTGTAAAACTCACCTGGTTTACCGCCTCAACCATTTAGTTTTACCTGCACTCTAGTGCTGCTGCTTAAAAGGCACAGCAGCGCTGTGGTCCTGACTGCTGGGAAAGGGGGCGTATGAGAGACAGGTGGCTGTGGTGTAACTTTCCCGAATCACGAGCACACACTGAAACAAGCAGCTTTTTAGAAATCAACATTCTTGATTGAGAAGAACATTAAACAAAAAAATAGAAGGCAAAAAAATGAGAGTACAGAGGAGAGGAGAAATGTTACAGGGAGGAGGAGGAGGAGGGGGGTGTTCTTTGGTAAGGAGATTCAAGGACTTAACAATCCCAGCTCCTCCGCCCTTCATCTCGTATAACCGAGCTGGGCCAAATCTTCCCTTTGGATTGAAAAAGCATGTCGGACCATCCTCCCTTTCTCTGCTCTTGAGCGCTGCCAGTCTCCGGCTCGCTCTTGAAAATCCTCTGACACTCGTATCACTTCAAACACCCAGCAGAGCTTTCAAAACCGCCTGTCATTTCCTTTAAAAGCACATATCTTTCCACCGCGACATTAGCATGGGATGAAGGGCAGCCGTTTCCGAGGGAAGGAGAGAGAGAGAGAGAAAGAGAGAGAGGGAGAGGGGGAACCCAGAATAGCTCGGACCACAGACGCTGCAAACCCCGTTTGTAGCTGGGGCACACGAGAGGCAGCTCCGATGAAGGCACAAAGACGCCATTTGGATAAAAATTGCACCCAGAAAATTCCCCTGCAGAACAAAAAAAAAAAAGGGCACAGTAAATGATGTTAGACGATCATTTCAGAGCCAAAGCAAACATGAAGTGTCACTGTATGATTTTGAAAATGACCTTGAAGATTGCCGATATCATCACTGAAAAAATAATAAAAAAGAGCCCATCTTACGCAAAACACTACTGCTACTGACAGCATTGAATGCCTGATAGGCCGATATTTAACCGTAATAAAAAGGAACTGCTATCTTGTCTTCCGTCTAATAAAGACACTGGAAGTGTACAGCACTCTCTAATGACTGTGTTCACAGACGCAGCCACTGGGCTGGCAGCAGAGGGGCCATTAAACATGGCACAGTGCGCTCTGTGTGTCGGAGTCAGGCGGAGTGGGTGTGAGGGCAGCGGGTAACCCAGGGACCAGGCACCAGGCCCTGCTCGTCTCTGGGACAGGAGGCTACAAAGCTTCACGATTACACCCCCGGCACCAGGAAAACACCCCCCCCCCCGGTGCACCCCCCTGGCTGCAGGGGCCGAGGCTAAGCCACATCACAGCATGCGCACCCAATGATCTGTTATGAATGAATCAATCAGAGCTAATCAAGGTAAACCTGCTCTTTTTGAGCAGGTCAGAACTCACACTGTTCCACTTTGGTCCTTCGGTTTGGCTTTACCATAAGGGTTCATTTTCACTGTAATCAAACAATGTGGCATGCAAGGAGACTGGTCCATTCTTCTTCCTATTATTATTATTTTTTAATGACAGTATCCCCCCCGCCCCACTGTAAAGCTATCCAGCAGAAATTTCAGTTTAAAACATATTTCTGGAATGAAAATGCACATTTAATGAACCATGTGTGGACAGGTATTTTTAATATATATATATAAGCTTAAAATGTGTATTTTCAGAGTAAAAAAAATATAATATAAGGGAAGAAAATATACAAATACAACCATCTAGTTAAAATATGCATTCATAATGTGTATGTATGTATGTATATATATATATATATTACACACACACACACACACACACACACACACACACACACACACACACACACACACACACACACACACACACACACACACACACACACACACACACACACACAGGGGGTAGACAAAATAGTGGAAACACCAAACAGTATATGAATATTTATAATCTAATAAGGAGTTGGGCGACCATTTGCCTTCAGAACAGCTTCAATCCTTCTTGGAATCCTGTTACACAAGGTTTTAACTGTTTCTAGCTGGATATTGGCCCATTCTTCAAAAAGGAAATCCTACAGTTTCAAAGCCTTTGAAAGACAAAGGCAGTGGAAATCCACTCTACGTTCCAGAACTTCCCATGAAGATTCAATGTTTAAATATGGTGATTGGAGAGGCCATGGAAGGTGTTTGACTTCATTCTGGTCTTCATTAATCATCCTGGAATATCTTGAGGAAACAATGTTTGAACTATAGGCTTCACCTGGTCGCCTAAAATGGATTTGTCCATTTTTGTATTCATAATTCTGCCATGCAGAGTAATAGTCAGACTCAATGTCTCCCACAAGATGGCTGCCCATGCCATAACAGATCCACCACCATGTTTAACAGTTGGGAACAGGCAATGTGGGTCAAAAGCTTCCTTTCGCTTTCTCCAAACGTCCAGTAAAAAGAGTAAAAGACGACTCAGACCATATTACTTTTTTTCTACTGCTCAGAAGCCTAGGTTTTGTGCTCATTACTCCCAGTTATGCATTATTTTGCATTGACCTTGGTTACAAGCAATTTCCAAATGGCAGCCCTACCATAAATATCAGCTTTGCAAAGCTCATGACGCACAGTTTTTATTGAGACTGGTTGACAGTATAGATTCAGTTCTGTGGTCATTTTTGAGGCCATTGTTTTGTGGTTTTAAACAACTATCCTCCTAAGTTTTCGTCTATCCCGGTAGGTGAGCCTCCTTGTTTGGCGTATGCCATCATTATCTTCCACACGGTTCTCCTTGATACATTAAATATTTTTGCAGTTTCTGTGACTGACACACCTGCAATTTGGGCACCAACTATTTGACCTTTTTCAAAATCTGTTAGATAAATGTTGCTTTACAAACTCACATATTAAAGTGTTGATTTTAAAACTTGTTTTATAGCAGATAGGCAATTATCTCTAACATTAATATTAAACTTTTTACTTTTGTACATTTATTTTTTGTCTATCCCCATGTGTATGTGTCTGTGTGTGTGTATCCACTAGTGTTTATGGTTTATGTAAATGTATTCAGGAACAGCTAAACAAACAGGCCTATTACTGGTGTGCATTGTCGTTTTTATTTTTTACCAGGCGTAAGGTAGACACATTGAATCGGCATCGTACAACCACGATTGTAACTGATATGCAGTAGCACGAAGTTTGCAGCTGAAAAAATACACTTGACCTTCATTTCGACCTGCAAGCACTGCCAATGATGCATAAATACACCAAGTATATTACTGGGGAGGTGCCTAAAATTGTAATGTTCTTATATGGTACTTACTGTACGAACATACGTTTATCTTTGTATGAAGTTTGCATAACATTTGTTTGTTTTACACGGTATAAGGACAGGTTGTACGCATATATAGGGATCCGGTTTTCGACTGAAAATGAACTTACAATAAAGTACCAAAGACTGGGCTTCGACGACATGATTAAAAGATTTAAAAAAAAAAAAATACTCACTTCAATAGCTGCGCGAGACATCTCGTAGTATACACAATCTTGCCACTTTCTGTTGACCAGCAGCGAGGCTGTATAAATGCAGAGACGTAGGCCCAAATGTTTTCTCTTGTGGTGACACGTTTACGCAAATAGCAACGTTATTAACACTTTCCGCGTTGAGATACTAATACTGACATTAAGAAAACTAGGATTAAGACGAAGAAAGACTGATTGATGCACTCGACGAACACCTATGGCAACTACGCCTAATGGGGGAAAAAATACTTTCTTTGTGTACCACAGTATCCACTGAGTGGCGCCGTAGCCCGTCTAATAGAAGCACCTTCGGCATGCACTGCGCTCGCGCCCAGCACACTGCGGATCTCGTGTCACTCCCGATTTAATGGCTGTCCGTGAGGGGGAAACACAACGCGACAAGTAATTAAAAACAAATTGCAGGTATGAGCCGACTGCAGGAAGATATTGTCATTAATAGTAATTTAGCATGCATCTGGACAGAGGGTAGAGGGCGGGTAGTAAATAGCCCCAGTCAGAAAAAATACGTAGCGGGATGTTGCTTCTGTAGTGCGGTAATCACAATGCAACGATAAAGACCCTTAACAAAAGTACAGCAGTTTTCGCAATATCTTTATTTAAATGTAAATCAACGAAGGCAGTAATCTACTGAACCTGTAGCACATATCTTAATATAATATAATATGTGAATAATATTAATAGTAATACACGTTATACAGTCTTTAATATTGCATGCATGAAGGCTTATTCATACTTTTTAAATACCCACATAATGCATGTATTTAGTAAAGTAAACCACATTTCCTTTTCTTCTTCCATTTGTACTTCTTGTTTAATCATTTAGTATATCGTTTTTATTTAGTATTGCCTTTAAAAACCGGCCATGCAAAATTAATTGAAGTCATCCTCAGCATTTCCATTTGGTCTGGAATGTTTTGCAAGAGTGCATGTAGAAAAAAAGGTAAATTTTTAACATAGATTAATAATTTGTACTCATTTGTGTTAATAGATTCCTTAGAAGTATTTTAATTTATATTTTTATATACATTTATTTTATATGATTTATGTATAACAGTAATACTGATGGGTTATATTTTATTTGTGTGTGTGTGTGTGTGTGTGTGTGTGTGTGTTATTTGCTCAGGTGAAGCATTCTCTCTATATAACATCAATGTTTATTGGGGTACTGAAATGTCAGGGTGTATTGAAGGATACTCATACAGAATATGAAATCTATTAGATCTAATATGTTGACTTTATTCCGTTAGAAGTGTTCTCACCCTAGTCATTATTGTTGGTTGCTATGCTTTAGCTATTCTGGTGAGTGCATGTTGAAATAAAATCTGTGTATCATAAGTATTTGAAGCGTTTTTTGTGGTTTACGGTCTGCTTTTTGGTTCAATCCCAAATCCTCCACAGATCCTCAATCTGCTGCTCAAAAAGTCACTGGAAAACCTCATTGTCGATTTTTTCAGTACACCTCTTTAAGGTGAGGTTTTTCAGTTTTTTGGCAGTGGGTTGTGGTATTATATGGCTATGTATGTTTCAAATAATGTTTGTTATTGTCTGGTCTGTATGTACTAAGAAGACACATTTTGTGTTTTTAACATGACTAATACTCTCTCTAACTCTCTTCTTTGTACCATTTCTTGATGCACTTACTCATACCCAAACTTTCACTTCATGCATCATATATGACAATTACAATCTAATATGCTTCATTATTTTTCATAATGCCAAGGTATAACATAAAATAAGATACTTTGCCTCATGTTGTACAAGAATTTAGTTTCTATCATTTATAAATTATTATACATGCAAACTAAAGTACTGTTTTTGCTTGGCATGATTATCATTTACATTGATATATATATATATGAATATATATGAATATAAGATACATATATTGTTGGTTTTTATTGTTGCAATTACATGTCTGCAGAAAATGGAATTGACCATTGGAACAGTCAGTTTCTTGAATTGTTTAAAAGTTGACATGTTTGTAAACTTGTACATTTAATTTCAACTGCCATTACTAATTAAATGTAAAATGTGAATATTCTATTTATGTTTAATTTAGTACTCCAGTTGAGGTACAGTTACAGTGATCAAGCAGCGACATTTTTTGCAGCACTTGACAATAAAGGTTTCACATTGATATTTGTGAATAAAAAAACATCAGAATTGAAATAATTAAATGCAGACTCAAGTACTTTATAGAAAACGAACTCAAATTAACTGAAAATGTATGGCTGAAAATATGACTTAAATGGTAACAGGAGTGTGTTGAGTTCACTGTTGACGTTAATTGTAGGTTTGACGGCAAAGGGGAACAGGGGAACAGCTGAACGGGATTCTCCTGCAGATCTCGCACAAGGGGTGAGGGGGGCATGGGCTTAATGGTGCGGATTATTAAGACTGCGTCCTCACGTTCACCGCCCCAAAACAAAAAGTGACAAATGAAAAAAAAAGGCCCGCCATGTTTCCTCTCAAGCGTCCGACAATGCGCCGTGCCAAAGTCGCGGATAGGTCAAACCCCACTGGAGGGCCACGCAGTCGGCTGCGACTATACCTGTCTATACCTGTCTCCGGCCGCAGAGAGAGCCGGCCATGTAAGAGTGGAGAGGAGAAGAGCGTCGAGGGGAGGGAAGGAGAGGAGAGTAGAGGAGAGGGAAGGAGAGGGAAGGAGAGGAGAGGGGAGGAGGCAGGCTTGGGCCCCACAGGCGGGGGAACGGGGTGGGGTACACCGCCAGATGGCAGGGTTCTGAAAGGGGCTCGCCCCAAAGGTTACCACGTGACACGGCGGCAAAGCTTCAGGCTCTGCTCATAGCCTCGCCCCCACCCCAAAAAAGTTGATTTGTGAAAACAGATTGTTTAGTGAAAACCCCAACACTTAAAAGCATATTGCAGTGCCACCCCCCCATTTCCCCTTTGTGTGGAGAGCTACAGGAATTAGCTGCAGACACCAAATGGAGGGTTTGAAACGGTTGTGTGTGTGTGCGTACATGTGTATGTGTGCACGTGTGTGTGTGCGTGTGTGCATGTGTGCAACCGTGGGTGGCAAGAAAGGGGGCATTGTCAACAGATTGGTATGGCATGAATTATTGGTCTTTTATTCCACTTTTTTTTTACCGATATCCTCTCTCTCTTTTTCAAGTGTGTCTGTCATCAGTAAAAAAAAAAGTCTGCTCAGGACAAAGAAGCTTGAGGAAGGGGTCTTGTAACGGAATGGCTCTCCAGTGTGATAAAAGATTGACCATGTCGACAGGAGCACCAGTCCATGTACAAATCTGCCAATGCAGTTAATAGCACAGAAGTAATGTGAACAGGGCAGTTGACTCCTGTGATGTAATAGGGAATAATAGGTTCGAAAGACCTCCTACCTGCCATTAGTTTACACTTCATAATGTCTCTGTGGTGACGAGGCCTATGGTAGCTTGGGAGATGAACATTCCCTTTTCTTATGTCCCACAGCACTCATTGACTTTATTTACTCCACACCACGGAAAACACTCGCTGTACCTTTGAGAGATTAACAGAGAGCTCCCTAATGTAGTCATTACCGAGAGCCAAACACCTATTCTTCACCCGTGCTTGGACATTACTCTACATCCCGGGTCCACTCCATTGGAAGCCACTTACTCTCCTCGTAATGAATTATCATTGACTGCCATTTTGGCGCTCTCTCTCAATGAATTATCACCCACTGCCATTTTGGCTCCCCCCCCAATGAATTATCACCGACTGCCATTTTGGCTCCCTGGCGATGAATTATCATCGACTGCCATTTTGGCTCTCTGGAGCGATTTGTCTTCCTAGGGGCCAGAGCTGGCCCCATTGCATTGAACAATTATTCTCCTTGCAGTATATCGTTGAGGGGGGGGGGGGATGCCCCCACACAAGCAGACAATGGGGAGCAACTAATAGATACATTGAAACAGTGGAAAAATTAATGTGATGGGTTACATCACATTCATTTTTCTGCTGTCTTTCTTATGTATCTCTTAGTTGCTCAGAGGCATTAATTGTCAAGAGGCATGGGTGACTAATGATGGGATAATGAGGTATCATGACAACAAAAATGGGAGGAGCTACAATTATCTGTCAATCACTGACTTATTTGAACCAATCATTGTGTTTTGCTCTTCACTACAAAACACAATGATTGGTTCAAATCAGCAAGTTACTGGCAGCATATGGTAGATCCACCCATTTTTGGTGTCTTGATTCCGTTGGTGACTTCAAACTTCATCAAAGGCACCCCAGAACCCCTGCCACAGAAGTGATCTGATATAGGAACAGAACTAATACAGCATGCATATTTAATGACGTAATACAGCACTGAAACTGAACTGAACTGAACTATACATTTTGTATAAATCCTTTTCTTTCATTTTTACATCATCAACATTGTGGCTACTGTGCCCTTTTTATTATTTTCTGTTTTGGTTGTTGCGCAAGGGGAAAAAACCCAGATGAAGCAGGTTCAAACATTCAACCCTTTCCAGCTGTCCCTTTCAATATTTCAATATGTCAATTCATCTCCCAGAGCAGCAGCTCCAGATATACTGTACGCTGTGGAGTGGCCGTGGTGAGCTGTGAACGTACACTACGCTACGCTACGTCTGCGCAATGCACTCAGTGCTAAATGCTAAATGCCTGGGACGCCTCTCTTCTCCCTGAGGTGTTGTATGAAGTGAAGAGATGGTGGTTGAGCTAATGCGCCGCTCCCGGGATAAACACGCTGCGGCATATAAGGCCTGAGATACACCTGAGACCATTTAGCCCGCTGTGGGGTCAGGCCTGCTCAGGTGTCACTCCTACGTCTGTTCCCAAAACATACTCATCAGACCACCCACCCACCCCACTGGTCTCAGTGAGAACATTCCAGTGGGTCAAAGGAAATGGCAGTTTGGGGTTTTCCTTAAAGTTTAGCAGGTGTTTACTGAAGGTCATCATTCCCAGTATTAGCATTGTACAACTGTGTACCTTTGCCGAATACCGTAGGTGAAGTGTTTATCTGCTGTTAGTCGATTCTTTACCAACAATCACAACAAAACGTGTTAAGTACACGCATTTCGTTTAATTTTCCTTTGCCATTTAACTTCACAGCTTAAATATTTAGTGTCAATATAATGTGGAAGAGGAAGAAATGCATTTGCGTTTTAGCGAAAAGCGTTTGAAATCTCCAAGGACTCGTTTACCACCTCAGATACCATAAACGCATCCGCTGAAGTGCACGCATCAACATATCACACCGATCCAGAAAACGTGATAGAATCACCAGTAGGCGAGATTTTTTTAAACAAACAAACAAACAAAAAAAACCACTGAAAAGGTTTGGCTGCATTCCTGTAGAAAGCAGTAAGGCTGGCTGAGTTTTAAACGCTCGGGCCATCTGATCTGGAGAAAGACATGGCAGCAAACACTCATAGTGATGTGGAATAAAAATATATCTCACCTGAGATTACCCTGTCCTGATAATGGAAGAATCTGTGGAAAATAGGAGAAGTGAGCGCTTCATCAGGCCTGGTTTTATGGAGGAAAGTAACAAGATGATTGTCTCAGAAACCTGGGGCCCTCCTCGTCATTTGATTTGGGCCCTAGGAGCCCTCGCTCTTATTGCACATCAGCACAGGAAACAGCCGTAGACACCTTCAGCCTCTCTCTTGTTTTCGCAGACATTTTTTGATAAGAGCCCCTCTTTTCTCAGTTCAATTACAGTATCATTCAGGCAGGCCTCCGATCATACGGGCACACCGGTTATTGATTTTGCGGAGCTCGGAGAAGAGTTTGGAACCAGCTTTTTAATGAGAAATATGCCAACCCCCACTCCTCAAACCACATGCCCTGACACTAATGCAGTGTCTCTATTCTCCTGTTAAGCAGGCTAGCACTCGGCCATGCGACTCGTGTCCATCTCTCCAGGACCTGCAGTGGACACCACGCTAATTTGCGAACACAGCTCTCTCTCACTCTCTCTCCTATGCTGCGGTCTGTTGTGGTGCACAGGGGGCACATTTCAGTGTGACCCCTCCAGACATGCTGTTCAAGCCGAGTCAAAAGTGTCACTTCTCATACGGTGGCGAGTGAACATTGAACAAAAGATGTGTTTTGTTTTACTTTGTTTTTCAGTGAATTTCAGTGATCTTGATGAAGTGAATTTAATATTTTTGATCATAATGTTTTTTTGCTGCTTATTTTTAAATGCACTTCAGGACTGGATGTTAAACTGTTCTCCCCATTTGTAAACAGTTCATGTTCCCATGAACAATGTCTGTACACCGTTCACAGTCAGACCAGAGAGAATGTTAGAGCCTGAGTTTCACTTGCTGTCCAGACACGTACCCAATTACCCATGGTCAGGTGCCTGTCAGGCACGGGGCCTGGACGTGCCCTGTGGGGCCACTGCCCGGACCTCTCCCAGCATCTGGTCCATCTGAGTTCTGTCCAATCACATATCCTGAGCAATGTTCAGACCTTTGGCACTTCCTGCCCGGTGTGAACCCAGCCTTGCTCTCGGGAGTCTATTTGGCATGTCGGCTGAGCATTCTGAACCGATTAAAGAAGGCTGTGCCTTAGGACAACCAACCAGAAAAAAATTGAAAAATAATAGTAAGTTGTTGGTACCCAGAAGAAAATTGTGAAAAGAACAGCATTGGATGAAGGTAAGCTTTTTAAAATGCAAACCCAATTTCCTGCTTACACTTGGACAATGTGGAGAATGTGGAGAAAAAAACACTACTATAGGCATGCAGTGAGTTTCCACACCGGTCTTATGGACAACAGACTGGTAACCAAGGGTCTGCAGTTGAAAATTGTTTCAGATTTTTTCCCGCTTTTCTTACAATTTAGTGGCTAATTATACCCTCTATTTATTTCAATTCGCCCTCCCCCACGAACTCGCCACCCGCTGTCCAGCTCAGGCTAATTCCCAAGGCCAGCGATGATGCACTTCCTCCGAGACAGAACTTGCCCCCATTTCTAGAGACACCCTTTGTGCTTCTCAGCGAGTTCGGTTCGTACCGGCTCACCCTCCCCCTTCCCCCTGGGGCAGACGGCCAAATGCTGCCCCCGATCAGGGCTCCCAGCCAGGGCCAGTCTGGCACAGTCGGGTTTCGAACCGTGACTGCAATAGGAAGCTCACACTCACAAAGCACCAGTCAAAACGAGTGCGTTAATCTCAATCAGAGTGATAAAGTAATTCACACATCATATTTCGAACAGTACAAAGAAGGTTTGAAAATGGTAAGACTTCGCTTCAGTGAGCACTTCCAGAGAGGTGTTCATACACCCTACACAATGACAACAGTGGGCACAGTCACACCATGCAGTGTTGGATTTAAACAGTTGATTTTACACAGCCATACCTCCGTTTTTAAATGCCCATTGGCCTAAGCCCAAGGCATTTGCACATCTAGGTGTTGCTCTCTGAGTAACGATAGGCTACAGTAAATATTGCTCACCTGCAACATAACTGTGACAGTGGAAACATTGTTGCCCATGTGATGCATTATGATTGACCAGAATTCTAGCCCCCTAATTACCCCCACAGAAGAGTTAATTGTACTCTTAGTGTTCTGGTGAATAATTCATTCTGATTCTCAAGCACAATGACAAATAACTGTTATTCTTTTCTCTCTCTCCCTGTGCTGATAACCAGGACAACCTGCACATTTTTCACCTGCACAAGTGAAACCATTAATCCTCTTCGATTCTGCTGATACGTGGTGACTGCGAAATAATGACCATGTCACCCTGGAGAAGGAAAAAAAAATGTGAACAATTAAAAGAAGACAGGCATTATCTGGCGAATTTCCCCACATGCCTTTCACGGCTCATTTGCTGCACTGTGATCTCTGCCTTATAACCAAACGGATTTTCATTCACTGCTGAAATAATATCATAATTATTTGGTATTATTTTGGAAGCTGTGTACACATAGCTGTTGGCACAGATGACATGCTCGTGTTGTAATTGTGGTTCATTTTATGATCCTGCATTGCTTTATTAAGATGTCCTCTTTCTTTGCTTCGAGTTGACACATTAGACAAATGGACATAAAGAGTCAATTGACCCCATTGTTAGCTGTGAACCCAGGCAACAAGCAAAAGGATGAAATAATTTTATTTGAATATAATTATAATCTTCTTTGCAATGAAAATACTATATATAGGCCTCCCGCGTGGTCTAGTGGTTTCAACGTCCGACGCTGGCCACGGTGACCAGGGTTCGATTCCCCGGCGCGCCAGAGTCAGCTCTGGCCAGGGAGTGCCACCGGGGGCGGCAATTGGCTGTCCGCCCCTGGGAGGGGGGAGGGAAGCTGACACCGTTCGCTGTGCACAGGAGTGGTTCTGGGGTGCCGGAGTTACAGTTGACAGCATAACGAGTGCCGTCTCGTCTTCGTCACTGCCGGTCACAGGGCTACGGCAGCGAACTACGAGGGAGGAGATTGACCTAAGAATAGCGGGAGTAATTGGCTACCAAATTGGGATAAAAATCTGAAAACAATAATTAAAAATAAATAAATACTATATACGTGTATATGTATATATACACACATGCTGCTATGTACCACCCCTCAACTACCCCTATCCATGCCTCTGGGCGGCTGCCACAATACATATACAGTCGGGTCCAAAAGTCTGAGTACACTACCAAGATCTGTTTGTTTTCATAATTCATCGAAAACGAACACAAAGTATTTACACATGTGGCATTTGGTATTCAAAAATGCCATAAAACACTGATACACATTTAAAAAAATGTTTGTTTGGGAAAAGATGGTATGAAATTGAAATATCCATAAATATTTTGTTTGCACACCATTGCCTTTCATTTCCCCAAAATGTTGTGACACGTTCTTTTTCATTTAAGTTTTAATACATGGACACTCCTAATACACAGTGTGAGTTGTTTTGGTTTTGTAACAAATAATACTGGATATTGATGTAATTAATATGGTCCTCTATGTGTTTGTTGCTACTGCAGGTGCTTTAATCTTGAAAAAGGACACTTATCTCAGGCCTTTTTGCAGCTGTTTGTAATTATGTCAACTTTTGTGTTAGTTTTTGATGAAACAAACAGATCTTTGTAGTGGACTCAGTACTACTGTATATATATATTGTTCAATGTTTACTAGTTAATGTTATCTAGCAATGAATTCCTCTCATCTTCCATGTTTCATGTTTGAAATGGGCTAATGTTAGCTAGCTAGCTAACTGCTTGACTTTGAGGATTGTGAAGTCGGAGAAAAACCCTCCTCGTGTGAGATTGATACTATAGGGCACTTTGTTAGGAAATAATGGAGATTAGAATTGGTTTACAAGGTAAGGGGACAGCCCTTGTAATCCCTATACTTTGCAATAGTGAGGCAGGCAGGCAGCATCAGGGGCAGTGAGTGCATCATCATCATCATCATCACCATAACATCATCAGAGCAGTAGGGGCAGTGAGCAATAATATCACCAGCAGATCAGACCCCCCCAATTTGTCAATATGTTATTGAATGAAGATGGTAAGATTATCTTAAATTATATGATGTCAGGTGTTTAATATGAGTATAATCTCTATTTTGCAGTAGTGAGGCAGGCAGGCAGGCAGCATCAGGGGCAGTGAGCATTATCACCAGAGTGTCAGAGAAGGTCAAGATCAGATCTGAATGGTTTGATGAGTAGGAAAATGATGTAAACTGTGATCATGGCTGTCTCAGTCACCAGATCGCAACCCAACTGAAAACTTATGAGAGATTCTGGAGCAGCACCTGAGACAGCATTAACAAAACACCAAATGATGAAATTTCTTGTGGAAGAATACATCCCTCCAATAGAGTTCCAGACACTTGTAGAATCTATGCCAAGGTCCATTGAAGCTGTCATGGCAGCTCATGGTGGCCTAATGCCATAATAAGACATTTAAGTTTGTGTTTCCTTTATTTTGGCAGTTACCTGTAGGTATACACTATTCATTCACTATGCTAATAATAATAATAAAATATGAGAAATGTCAGACTGGACAGATATGTACAAGGACAGCCATATTACCACTGTTGTCATGTTTGGTATTCCAAACAAAAGGCTGCATCAACAATAAAAGCCATTTTAAATATGTATATTTACATTTCCAGGGTTAGTATATTACTATAGCTGAAATTAGCTATGTATTCATTTTAAGTTGTCAAGATAATAACCATTTAAACGCAATGCCTTGTCAAAAAATAAAAAATTTCTCTCTTTCTCATGTGTATAAGAAATCCATTGCTTTAATGGTCTTTCCACACTTTAACCCCTTGAAGAATGAGTTTTTTAGTGTTCTATTCCAGAATTGTACAGTTCTTTCAGAACATTATTGGCCCTTTATGATGTCATCAATTAAAATCAACTAGAATGTTATGGTAGGTTCTAAAATTAAATCCCCAAAAAGTTTTAAGTGAGAAGTTAAAGGTTTTAATCAAATGTCGAAAAAGACAGGGAATTCAAATGAGCATAAAAATCTTTAATTTCACATATGCACTAACAAGGTTTTCCTGCACACAGCTTTGACACCTGCTACAGTATTGTAGCTATGTTGGTCTGCTGTACTTCAAACAAGTAGGCTACTCACCCACTGGGCACGGGCAGGTTGCTTAGGATTCTAAAACAGCATAATTCACACTTTTAGAGTAGGTTGTCTTTAGTCATGTAAAAGTGATTACAGGTTTTTTAACCTACAAAGGACATTATTTTATTCCATGACTATGTTGGAATTACCCTGCTTTTCTCCCAATTTGCTGGCCAATTATATTCTATATTTATTTCGATTCGCCCTCCCCCACGAACTCGTCACCCGTCCTCCGAGTCAAGCTAATTCCCCGAGGCCGGTGATGATCCACCTCCACTGAGATGGAATTCACCCACCAACTCTCTAGGGACGCCCTTCCGCTCCTTGGCGACCTTGTGCCAGCTCACCCTCCCGCTGGGGCGGACAGCCAAATGCCGCCCCGATCGGAGCTCTCAGCCAGGGCCGGTCTGGCACAGTTGGGTTTTGAACCGTGGCTGGGATAGGAGTCTATGCAACTTTTGAAGTAAATTTTAAGTAAGCTACACATCTATTCTTACCAGACCACCAAACTTCATCGACTGAGCTTTGTGTCCTCCTGTCATTTATGTGGTAGACCTATCTTCAGTTATTTCTGTTTAGAATTCATGAGTACCACATCTTTTGCAAACATGATCCTCTTATTTATCAAAGTACTAATTCAAAGGGTCCTCGGGTGGTGTAACGGTAAAAGCATTCGCCCGGATGTTCGCCCAGATGTCATGGGGTATTAGTTTGTCCCGTAGTGACAGGCTAACACCTACAAAGTTGCGGCTCTTTCAGCCTTATGTTGCGGCTCCGCGTGGTTAGGGAAAATAAATAAAAAGTATCCAATTGAATCGGGCGCAAAATTGGGCGCAAACTTTTTTTGGCGTAGCACCCCCCGTCGACAGAAAATCCGAGGGGCGCAATAATTATTTTCGCGTTGCACCCCCCCCCGGTCCGCGAAATAAATGAACTGGTCGCACCTTTTTTTTGTGTAGCACCCCCGTCGACAGAAAATGCGGCTCCCAGTGTTTTCTTTTCCGTGGAAACCGGGTCCAAATGGCTCTTTGAGTGTTACGGGTTGCCGACCCCTGCCCTAGGATGATGTAGAACAGGGGTGTCCAAACTTTTTCCACTGAGGGCCAAATACAGAAAAATATACGAAAGGCTGGGCCACTATTGGGGGGTGCTACGCGAAAATAATTCTTGCGCCCCTCGGATTTTCTGTCGACGGGGGTTCCTGCTACGCGAAAAAACCTGAGAGCAGTTCGTTTATTTCGCGGAGTTTTCAATGAATACGGGTGGCTCCACTAGTGGTGAAACTAAGAATTACAACTCAGTCAAGTGCAAGTTTCATGCGCGGGCCATATTCCTTATATTGGAATGCGGCCGCGGGCCAATTAAAAATGGACCGCGGGCCGCAGTTGGCCCGCGGGCCGTAGTTTGGACACCCCTGATGTAGAACATCCGTACCAACATTTGTATGCAGCATATTTTTTTGCCAGTGTTGTTGATATTTAGATAGCCTTGACAAAATAATTGTCTTACAACATTTTGCTAATTTTACTGGGATTTGGTTCAAGAAAACGGCTAAACAGATTGGTTTGAGAGTCAAGGAATATATTGTACAGGGCTATTCGAGGAGATGTGCCAAATTTCAGCCAAATAGGCGAAAGATAATGATAATTATAGTAGAATTTAGAATCTTTAGAATAGAATCATAGTGCCACTGTACTCCTCAAAGGGTTAAAGCAGTGGATTTTCAACACTGCTTGTAAATAATATATGCATGATCTAAATGAAGGTTTTTTATTTTTCTTCTGGTATGTCTTTAGGATGATTTTTGTAACAGGCCAGTTCTAAAGCGGACTTTCTATAAAATTTGCCAAATGCAGTTTTCTTAGCCATACACCCATGGCCATATAGTGCTACCAATATCGAATATAATTTCAGTGCATCTTTTTCCCAAGCAATAGTTTTTTCAGCCATGAAAACAAGAGCGGAAGGGTTGTTTTGTTGCCTAAGAAGCTTTGTGGGTTCAGGGGCAGTTGACAGTGATAAACTTTGTTTCTTTCTCTGGGTAAATCTGGCAGACTGTCATTGGCGCGAGGACTAACGTGCTAAAACTCCACCTAATAAGACATGTGGCACAGGCCCGGCTGTAGCCTGGAAGGGGGTGACTCAGAGGGCACAAGTTGCATTGTGGGAAGGGGTTTTGAGCCAGTCCTGGGAAATAATATTATTTGTACTAGAAATGAATGAAACAAACTCAAATCTTCCCTGCCTAATGCTGAGTTCAGAAAATGAATCAATGCACCTTTTTCCTGAAATTCCTTTCCATGAGGTAGAAACATACATGAGACCCTCACACAGGTAGGAAGCATGAAAAATGGGATTGTTCATCTGATAAGGAAAATGACTGTGTGTGTGTGTGTGTGTATGTCCACACATGTGTGCGTATGTGCATGTGAATGTATGTGTATGTTTGCATGTATGTGTTTGTGTATACATCTATGTGTGTCTATGCTTACGTGTGTGGGTGTGTGTAGGGGGAAACTTTGGTAAGTATGTTTCTCGTGTTTCCTGCTCCTGCTCTGGACTGACACCTGAAAGTTCTGACATATTTTAAAATTAATTTGAGTTCATTTTAATGATGCTTGAAGGTCATCTGTGTTTGTTCGCTTGTCTGAAATAAATTGGTTTTAAATGTTCAGAAAAGGACAAAGGACGAAGTTCCTTCTTTAATTGAGAAGGAAATTAAAGTTATTTTTTGAGATTTCTTTCAGAAACCCATGTACAGCAAAGATTTTAACATGCACACAGTGTTGGGGGTGGGGGTGGCGGAGGGGGGGGGCAGTATTCACATTTGCTTTTTAGATTGAATCAATCAAATAGAATGACTCAAATGTGTCGCTTTTCTGTTGTAGAAACGCGGTTCTTCCTCATAATGCTTCTAACCTTCAGCTTGCTTTAAAAATAAAAGCCCTATTAGTGAAGCCTGCTGGGCCTCCTTCCTTGTAGAACAGATCTTTTAGACTAAATGGTACAGACAAACAATGTGCTGAGTGTTAGTTGGGCACCCCGAAACTCTGCAGTTGAGTGAAATTCACATGGGCAGTGAATCCCGGGGCCCTGGTGAGGTGTGGTAGAGCTGGTTCCTGCTTATTGCCCTCGAAGTGATCACACTGTAAGTGGATGCTGGGATGGGGGGGGCATGTCCCTCTCTATATCCTGGAACAGTTCCGCCAGCGTGTGTTTGGACGCCTTCTTGGCTTTGGTTGGGGTTTGGGGGTTTGGGAGGGGATAACTGTACCTTCAGTTACCGCTGTGCTCTCTGAGAAACCCTAGCCGAGGGAAGACAAAGCCAATTTTTCAATCCTTGTCAGAGTGGGCTGATGGCGTAACTGAGCCAGAGGCTTGAACCTGTGTTGCTTTGGCTATAGGGCCCAGCGTGCACTCTGAGCATGTGCCGACTGAGCGACTCAAGAGACCTACATGTTCCGTGATATCAGCTCTAGTTATACACAATTTCATATTTGTTGTATAGCTACAAGCTATTTTATATAGAGTTGGACACACCCATATTCATTCTACACTGCCTGAAGCCAAAATTCATTGTGTTGTGTGCTTTGCTTATGCAGATATAGCCATAGCTGTTTGTTATGTCATATTTTTTAATTGTGTTGTTTTGTTCTAAACTGAGTGAGTACTGAGTGAGTATATGCAAACTTGAGGACCCCAGGAAGACTAGCCTGTCGTTTGCGCGTCGGCTAATGGGGATCCTGAATAAACAATAAAAAATAAACAATAAAACTAACTAATAAATATATAGTTGTGCACAAATGTGGTTTCTCTTTTTTGACTTCATCTGTATTCATCTTAACAACTTATTATTTATAATAGTTTACAATAAATGTATTAAGTTCTTTACCTACATAGCTAAGAATAATAATAATAGAAATCTTGAGGACTATAAACTAGACAGTTACTGTATACTGTTGTATTTCATGTTGTAAATAAGTAAAATGAATTAAACGTAATTGAAGTAGCAAAACACTCACACACAATTTTATTAACATACAATAACAATTATGTTGTATGTAGTGATCTCTACTGAAAAGACCATTTGCAAATGCTCTTCATACATATAATTATAATTCATACAACAAATAGAAACAATATATTAACATGGGTTGACTTGCAATTAAAATTTGAATTACTTCATAGAGTTAACTATACAAACATTTAATAATGCATGTATTATTATGTACAATCCAGTATTGATATTCACTATCAGGCCTCAGAGGGTTTAATCTTTGATGGTAAAATAATCTGTGTCGTTTACAATTTGCCATGTTCCACAAAAGAAGACAGTAAATAGAAAATAATGTAATTTTTAAAAATTAGTTGCTCATTTTAAATTAATTAGAAAACTTGGTAAAACATTATAACAGAGACTAAATAATTATTATTCATTACTATTATTATGATGTAAATTAAATGTAATTGAAGTAAATCACGGCAACCTTATTATGAACATTGACATCTTCAAAGCTAATTATAAATCTAAAGGCTCTTTTTTCTTATTTAATTTATTTCTATGTTTCATCCTTTTGTTGGCTGTTATTTATTTTTATTCAGATTAAAATTCTTCCACCGGGTTTAAATGTATTGATGGTCAAGCCTTCGTCCAAAAGATGCACAGAAACTAATTTAATTATTTTTTCTGTTGCTTATGCACATTTTTAAAAAACCATTTAGCAACATTTTAACACCCTCTACACAGGGTTGTTACTGTATGGTGATGAAGGTTACTGTAGTGGTCTTGCTCAGAATGGATTTGGGTAAAATGGTCTTACAGTAGGAACGAACAACATTATTGATTTATACAGACCAAGATGTTCTGTACTATCAAGTTCCCTTTCCAAAACCCCATAAAAGAGTTTTTCTCAGTTTTGGCATGAGAGTGTATGACCTGCACTATGATCGGAAACCCACAATTCATGCGGGTTCATTTTTTCATTTAGTGCTTTTGAATGCTGTAATTACATTTGTCCGGGAGCATTTTTAGCATGCGAGCTTTTTCTCTTTTTCGGATTTGAAAATTATGTTAATTGTTTTTAAGAAATGTGCTTAGCAACAGAAAAAACTGTAAGTGTGTAAAGGTGGGCTTGATGTTGTCCTAAAGGTACTAAATGATCTCCCGTAGCATCAGTGGCAGATTCAGGGCTTACTCAAGCTCCCAGCCCGAGACAGGACATTTCCCACAGCAAAAGAACCAACATGAAAAACATGCACAAAATATGCCGTCACACCACCCATTTGTTTTTTCAAATAATATATACTGTATATTTTTTTATTTTACTTTTTTTTATTTTTTTTACAATTTTTAATTTATTTACTGAGTAGTAGATTTAAATGTCACCTTGGGGGCCATACAATTGGAATTCAGACAGTGTTTAACGATACCATGCCTATATCAGTGCACGCTAATGATTTGGAAAAGGCTGTTGGAAACCTTTTTGGAATATGGTGAAATGAAAGTGTTTATGGTTTTTTCAAAATGGCTCCATGTGAAACCTTTAATGTTCCTTCTCTTTATTGCATAATCTGAGGACCCTCAAAGCATCCCGCGGTCCAGCAATCCAAACACGGCTTATATTGACTTCTCCGTATCGCACCCAAGAGCATTGAATTATACATTTAAACAGACACAGTGTTGGCAGACCCTGTGACTCTTGCCATTTGATAGGGAGCACTGAAGCCGTAACTCTGATCAAAGGGACATGGAGGCAGTGGTCCCAAATCCTCTAAGACCGTTTTGGCTGCTCTGTATTTGCGTCGTTGGCATTCTGACCCTGAGGTTCGCATGCTTTGAACCCTAGAGTTCACAAAGCAGAGTCTATTCTCTAAACTTCTTATCAATGCTCCAGATTAAAGAGTAGCCCTAAGTGTTAGTGGGGGCTTCAGTTCTGTGTACGGCAGCGCGTTTCATATTTTTGTGTGTCCGTGTGCATGTCTGTGCTTGTGTGTGAACGATTACCCCTGTGTGAGAGAGAGCGAGTGTGCCTATGCCTGTGTGACTGTGTGTGTGCATGTGTGCATGTATGACAGTGAGTGTGTGTATGTGTGTGTGTGTGTGTGTGTGCCTGTGCATGTGTGTTTTGGCCCAAACAGCACTTACTCCCCCTATGTATGCTGTCGGCAAGATTAAGACTGGGCACCACGCAGTCTTCATTTCAAAATATCTGAGCCGCATTCCTGTCTCTGAAGGGAGAGGAGGAGGAAGGAGGAAAGAAGAAGGAGAAGAAGAAAAAGGAGGAGGAGGAGAAAAATAACCCATGAGAGAAAAGAGTGGGCCTTGAACCCAAGCATTCATCCTTTTCACTGCGTCAGCTGAGTGTAATGATCAGAGAGGACAGCAGACCCTGGGCTCGATTCACACTCCGTCCTCTTTGGGGCTCTCTGAGGCGTGAAAGGAGGAACGGTCTTCTTTTGATCTTTCTCTTTCTCTCCTCTCCCTGCTATCCCCCCTTTTTTTTGTCATTCTTCCCCGAGAGTGACACGTTCCTTTCAGTCCATGGCCCCCTTCCCCATCCGTGCAAAAAAACATAATTATGGGGGCTCTGCCTGGGAATATAATGGTGGGGGGAGGGAGGTCAGGGCAGGGAGGGTGAGAGGTCTAGAGGGGAGGGCTCAGGGCTCTGCGGAATCTCCGCCGCTCATCCTAGCCGCCGGCTCTTTAAGCTCTGGACACCTTTATGTACCTTGACCCCCTGGTTTTCGTTGGCTCGCCCCTAATGAGACCCCGAGAACCAAGCCGGCCCCCGAAACGAGGTGGAAGGCCAGAGTACAATAAGACACAGGATTGGCTGAGACAATGGCTCATCTGTGCCATCTTATTAAGAGCGCAGGAGGGGAGGGGGCGGGGGGTCAGGGGATGAGCCCCAGCTTCTAAAGGTCTCACAGGCAGTGAATCCAGACCTATTGACACTGACCGGTCCTCCGTGGTCCCCACCTTTAAGGGAGGGAGACAGGCGCACATTCGTGCCCCTCTTTGGAGCGATTTCACCCGGCTTACGTGGTGAGAAGTGGGCTTAACCTGGGTCGGCCACCCAAATGAAATAAAGAGAAAAAGAATAGCCTATGCCAGAGGAATTAATACTAATCACTACTAACGAAACCCTATATGGTGGCAAAACGACAAAGCACATCAGAGTGAAATTGCGCCCGCGAAAAGTAGCCCCGGCAGAGACAATGCTCCCCTGTGTGATTTTTTGCTCGTAAGCCTTGATTGCCTGTGCAAACTGCAGAATAAGTTGGGAAATTATGCTGCTGGACGTTTCGGTCAGGTCTATATTTGAGAGGTTGAGTCAAGTTGAGTCACCTTTGATCGTGTGAAGAGGTTTCAGATAAAGAGCCCCTGGGAAAGGTAAACAGTCGGCGCTTTGTGCCAAATGTTCGACAGCACACCATACATAACATATACAGACATATGGAGCCATACCTCCGTGAAAAGAAACTGCAACAGAACTCATAGCTCCTCAAACGTAAAAAATAATTAGTGGATCGATACTTCCTTCATTCTGCCTTGGTGCGTGATTGAGTCTGATATTTTTAGTTCAGTGTCTTGAGCAACACTTCGGCACCCCCACCCGTGAAACACTGACTCATACCACAGAGTGACAGAATGAGCGCTTATCAATATTCAGCTGGTCGATATGGCTTTTCATCCACGGCTGCAGTATCATGATAGAGACATGAAATTTAAACAATGGCATTTAAAGGCAGGAACCCTTGAGGGGTGGGTGGGTGTGTGTGTGGGGGGGGGCATGCTTAAACTGGAACCCTTGAGGCCAAGGGAGAAAAGAAAAAACACTGTCAATACATGTCAAACCGTTACTGATATGTGAAGTCCTCAACTGTTGGCTCCGTAACATGTAATTGCTGCGCTGGTAGTACAGACGTGTGAGTTGTGTGGTGTGGTGTTAACTCCGGAAGCCACTGAGGAGGCAGTCACCAAACCAACAAGGCCCACAACTGGCAGAGGAACAAAAAAACCCTACAAGATAAAACAACCAAAAAACAAACGAAAAAACAAGCTTTAAGCAATCATGTAAAGCATGTCTGGCGTCTGGCGGGGAGGGAGGGAGGGAGGGAGCGATGTGCGGGCTCCTGTCGGAGCATCGATCGGATCCCCGGGACACGGCGGTCCTCAGGGCCTCTGATTGCTTCCCGCTTCTCGGCCGGCGCCCCCAGAATGTGCTTATCGATCGAGAGCTTCTTTAGAGTTAACTCACTGGTACGTCCTGACTGAGGCCTTCCCCAGGCCTGAGAGAGAGAGCGGGAGAGGGAAGAGAAAGAGAGGAAGGGAGGGGAGGGAAAGGAGAGGGAGAAAGGGGGAAGAAAGGGGAGAGGAGAGGAGAGGGAAAGAGGTGAGAGAGAGAAAGACAGAGAGGGGGAGAGAGTGGGAGAAACCGGAGAAGTGATAGAGAGAGAAATTTCAGAGATACACAGTATTACCATTTGGCTTGAGCTGCTGCATACATATTTATACATTTACAACTTTAAGTTTATATATTTATTTCCTTCCAAAGGCTAGGTTTGAGAAAGCAGCATTCCGTGTGTGAAATCTCTGAGACTGGAGAGCACTTCTGAATATTAATATTTCAACAATTTCAAACCACAAACCTCCTCCAATTTAGAATGACCATTTGTGTGAGTGTGTGTGTGTGAGCGCATGTGCACGTGTGAGTGTGTGTGTGTTTGTGAGTGTGTGTGCATATGTGAGTGTGAGCAAATGTGTTTTATTATTTTATTAGTGTGTGACCATGTGTGTGTATGTATACACGTGTGTATGAGTGTGTGTGTGTGTGTGTGTGTGTATATAAATGTGTGTTTATAAATGTGTGCATGTGTGTGTGTGTGTGCATGTACACATGTGTGTATGTGTGTGTGTATGTGCGTGCATGTGTGTGTGTATATGTGTGTGTGTGTGTGGGTGAGCGTGTGTGTGTGTGTGTGGGGGGGTTTGTTTGTAATGTTGGATATGTTCAGCTCTGCTGAGAGACAGGCCATCTGTAGTGTTTTGTGGAGTGACATGCTGTAAGAAGAGTCTGGAGAGCGGGGTGAGACTCGTGTGAATAAGACAGAGAGGAACGCTTCCAGAGACAAACAATTAAACTAGTCCCAGCAGCAAAGAGCAACTTCACAAACACGGAATCAATACTGTTGCTGGCAAAGAATATGTTAGAGTACAGTCCTACAGCACACATCGGGAGAGACCCACCCCTGTCCCGCATGTCAAAGGGCAGAGGCAGATTCTTCCAAAATCAATTCACATTCAGTGCGTGCGTCACACTCCTTTTTCAACGGCCAAAAGTATGAAAGGACAGGCAATACCTACACCTGCATGCTGACTCGGGACTATGTGATCGAGTGAACGAGGTTCCAACGTGTGTCCATTAAAAAGTCAATAAAAATAAATATCAGAATATGTATTTAATATTTAAATATCAGTCATGCGAAACAAAATACATTTTCCATACTAATACGGAATTATACTGACAGCTGCAGGGGTCTTGTCACATAAATTGGTACGGGGGCGTGTAAGAAGCACGCACACCGACAAAAAGACACGGAGAGTGTCCATATGAACAGCCCAAGTTGGCGAGCTCCCAGCATGAACCATTTTTTTTTGCTGGAACTTTTGGGGGGAAAGGCATTTTGGGAATGATCGCTTTGTGCGCCGCCTGCCAACGCAAACCTCCACGGGGGCGCAGTCCGGGGATACGCTCGGCCCGTCCCAGTGCGTCTCGAGACCCCCCAACCTGCCTGCGGGGGGCGGGTCTGGTGGTGTATTATGTGCCAGGGAGGAGCAGGCGCGCTGCGCCCGAGGTAGGCTGTCCTGTTTAATGCACTGACGGGAAAAAAAAGAAAAAGAGAAACGTTTTCCGCACGACTGCTGCTAGGCTGCTTGGCCTGGAGGCCTCCACAGGGAATGGGAGGGAATGTAGGGGATAGGGGAGGCGCTGACCAGAAAGGTGTGAGCACGAAAATCCCCCCGCCCCCAGCCAACTGGGAACAGCTGAGACGCCACTATGGTGACCTTTGACCTCATGTCTGTCGCCGTGGCCTGAGGAGAGATTCCTCTGAGGGAGGGAGACATCTTGCTCGGATACAGCAGAGGACGCCTCAGAGTTCATTTGTCTCTGATGCTGCCGCGGTTTCTGATGGTTTGTCTCTGATGCTGGCCTTGGCCTTGAACAGGACCAAACATCATTTGATTTAGCATTTTCTTTTATTCGTACATATATTTGAAGCGAGTGGCTGAGCACAAAGCCATCTGTTATAAGGTGCGTAGAATCTGAGACTATTTAGGAGCAATAGTATCATCTCACTCTGAATGCGCCAGTTCAGTTTGTTCAAAGATCACACCGTGCTCTGAGATGTAGCAATTTGGTCTGAAATGTCTCATTAAAGAAAGAGATAGAGAAAGAAAGAGAGGGGGAGAGAGAAAGAGAGAGAAAGGGAGAGAGAGAGAGAGAGAGAGAGAGAGAGAGAGAGAGAGAGAGAGAGAGAGAGAGAGAGAGAGAGAGAGAGAAAAAAAGCCTGTCGCACCTGTTACAATTTTGTAATTTTAAGGAAACCAACAAATGTGTCCAAAAAAATGTAAACAGTATTTCAGACCAAGCTGCAACAGAGCCGGTGTGTTCTGCTCAGCCTGCCCAATAAGGGCCTGTTATCTGTGGCAGGAATGCTGCCAATGCAAGTGTCCAGAGTGCAGTCACTGTGTTAAAGCACAATCAGAGCACCTACAGTCAATCCCAGCACGGAAACACATGCTAATCACGTCAATAACAACACAGGACCATAGAGAGCGCACACAGATAGAGAAAAGCTAGCCTGATTAACTTGATTGTAACTCAAATTTGAGCATAGATGTTTGTTCATCTTTGGAGCTCCTTATTATAACTGGGCAAACTATATTAATATTATTATTATTATTATTACTATTATTATTATAAATGCATATATGCTTTTTCACAATTTCAAGTTGCCCCCACAAATGTGTATTTGACTGTATATATATCATTGTATCACATATTATGCAAACAAAGCACAAGATCTTTAATCTTGAACTTAATTTAAAATCCCACAGCACAGTGAAAGTCTTTCCCAGGAGAAAGTGGTGATGCACACACACACACACACACAATTCCATGCCATTCTGCAGAAAATCTGTGTAGCCTGTGTTGGCCAAAGAAAAGGCATTTGAATAGTGAGGTGACTCTTTATGTGGAAGGCTGAAACACAACGCCTTCCAGACAGAGCGAGAGAGAGAGAGAGACAGACAGAGAGAAAGGGAGAGAAAGGAGAGAGAGAGAGAAGAGAGAGAGAGAGAAAGAGAGACAGCGAGAGATTGAGAGTACTGAACCCCATAACACAGAGCTTCTCAATAGCTCTGACAGGAAAACTATGAAGTAATGAGGGCCTTGGCATTCCAGATCTCTTTAACACCCACCCTCTGACAGCCTGTGAGATGGGCGCCTGACCCGCGAGCTGTCAATCACACCCAATACCTGCTGGAGTCTGAGAGGAGAGTGCAGCAATCCATCAGATCTGTTTTCACACTTGAGACACGAACATTACAAGAAACCCCCCACCCACAGCCTCACATTTAATTAGGAGTGTATGTGTGTGTGTGGGGGGGCGGACATGCTTGGTTTAAATAGGGGAGGGGGGGGGCTGATGTTTTAGAAGATAAAGGAGAGAGGGGAATCCCAGAGAGACGGGGGATAACCTTTCTCCTTGATTTAGGGAGATCAGGCATTGATCTGTCACGTCGTCTGTAGCCTGCCACGCTCTCCCGGCGCTGTGTTTCTGCTTGAGAAAATGTTAGGGCTAGTTCATTACCCATCCGTAGCTCATTCCTGCAGATAGATCACCATAATACCACAGTTAGTTAATGGCTTTCTGCTGTTTCCCCCAGAGTCCGCCCGCCGCGAGGTTTAAAGACCTGCCGCCATGTTCTTTTCTCCATCCGTGTGTTGTCTGTGTTTTTATCAGGAAGTGGACCTTTTACAACTTCTTTTCCGCTGGATACCGCCAGCGATTGCGCCCGTGGGGTTTTTGATAGGGTGTGCACACGCTCACTCTGGCGAGGCATCATGGTATCCACGGAGACTCTTAGCAACGCAGATGCAACACCCGCTCCTGGTTCCCAGCATGCACTGGGGCCCCCAAGCATGTTCCCCCATCAGCCCTCACGCCAAACGGCAGTGATGTGAGCCGAGGCTTCATAAACCCTGTAATGAACCACTATCTGCTGTCAATCGCTGACTCACACCAACCAATCAAAAATGCTTTGTTCTCCACTGGAAAACACTAAGATTTTTGGAGATTGGCCAGTCATTGAGAGCCTACCCAAACAGGCTTTAATTCAAGGACCAGAACCTCATCAGAATTCCCACCAAACTGAATTTTAATTTTGCTGCCTTTCTAACCGATGATTGTACATAATGCGTCCATAACGATTTGTCATTCGACCCCTTTTCCCCCCACTGTGCCTCTACAGTACTGTATGTGAGAGATCATAATGTCCCTTTGGTAGATGTATGTATAAGTGTGGAGGATCATATAATTCCCTGTACTGACATCATGCTGCCACATACATGCTCAGAGACAAGAGAGAGGTGCAGTATACTAAAGATATTTCCAGAATGGGAAAGAGAGATGCTCTGGGCTAATAGAAAGTTAATGTAATTAATCATCTTAAATGTATAACCTTAATGATATATAAGAATGAAAATATAAGAATACATAATGACTAGAACAGGCTGTTCGGCCCATTTAGGCATATCATTTCCTAATCTAAAAATATCTAGTAGGCTACTGCATCAAGTCTAGACTATAATACCCCAAGTGTTTCTGCCTCCACTACCTGACCTGGCAAACTGTTCCTCACATTGACAACTAAAAATACTATCAATATCACCAAAAAAATACTTTGTGTGGAATTTGTTTTTAACTATCACCTCTGCCCTCTTGTTCTGATAACTGAACCTTAAAAATCTTAAAAAACCTTTGGCAGTTGACTTTGCTAATCACTTTTATGAATTTTAAAAACCATAATCAAATCCCCCCTTAGTCTCCGTTTGGTAAACTTGAATAGATTAAGCGTCTTAAGTCCTACCTAATTTGTACCTTTCATACCAGGTACCAATTTAGTTGCCCTTCTTTGTACTTTTTCAAGAGCCTCTATATCTTTTTTGTAGTATGGTAGCCAGAACTACACACAGTACTCTAAGTGAGGTCAGGCAAAGGAATTATATACCATTAAGAAAACATAATGACGAGAACGGACCGTTCGGCCCATCTAGGCTCATCATGTCCTAATCTAAAAAGTATCTAGTACTACATCTAGCCTGGACTTGAATAGCCCAAGTGTTTCTGCCTCTACTACCCAACCTGGCAAGCTGTTCCAGGCATTGACAACTCTCTGTGTAAAGAAAAACTTCCTGATATCTGTGCGGAATTTGCCTTTAACTAATTTCCACCTGTGGCCTCTTGTTCTGCTGACCCAACTTATCTTAAAAAATCTTTGGTATTTCACTTTGTTAATCCCTTTTAGGAATTTAAAAACCTCAATCGTCAAAGAGCGTCTCCCCTGTAATGTAATGTAATGTAATGTAATGTAATCAATCAAATTTCCGTTTGCTAAGCTTAAATAGATTGAGTGTCTTAAGTCTATCATCATAACTTTTACCTTTCATAGCAGGTATCAGTTTAGTTGGCCTTTGGACTTTTTCAAAAGCTTCTATATCTTTCTTGTAGTGCGGTGCACACAGAATTCTAAGTGGAGTCTGACAAAGGCATTATATAACATTAATATAACCTCCTTTGATTTATACTCAATACTTTTTGCTATGTATCCCAGCATCCTGTTGGCCTTTTTCACTGCTGTAGCACACTGCTTTGATGCAGATAGGCTTTGATCAACTACAATTCCTAAGTCTTTTTCAAATTGAATACCTACTAACTTTTCTCCTCCCATAAAATACTCCTGTCTAATGTTTTTATTTCCCACATGCATAACTTTACATTTAGTAATATTGAATGTCATCTGCCATGTATCTGCCCATTTTTGGATTTTGTTTGTGTAAATTGGATTACTTTAGTCGATTTCAAACTGTTTGCCAAACCCCCAAGTTTAGTATCATCTGCAAATTTAACTATTTTGCTACTAACATCCCTATCAAGATCATTTATGCAAATAAGGAAAAGCAGAGGTCGAAGCACCAATCCCTGCAGGACTCCACTGCCCACAGCACCGAGGTCAGATACGGCCCCACCTACATTACTCTTTGCTTTCGACGTTGCAGCTAATTATGAACCCACTCTGAAATAACTCCTGCAATTCCTACTGAATTCATTTTGACAATGAACCGCTCGTGTGGGACCTTGTCAAATGCTTTTTGAAAGTCCAAATATATAATATCATAAGCTTGGTTCAAGTCAAAACACTTTGTAACTTCCTCAAAGATGTCCAGGAGGTTTGTTAGGCATGTCCTCCCCCTGAAAAATACTATTATTTTCAGGAATAATTCCAAATTGTCCATAATGATACATTCCAGTATTTTACATGAGATGCAAGTTTGCGATGAATTGACAAGTTCTCTTTACATGAGATACAAGTTCTCGACAATTCTAAATGAAACTGCCTGCTCCCAGCCTAGATTGAAATTTTCAGAGTTGCTTGCCTGTTTAGCTTTGCACCTCAAACTAAAGCACAGACATCATGATCCAGGAATATGCGCTTCCGATGCCCTTTGTCGATGATGTCTTTTCCTTCAGAGTCCCATGCCAACATTACCTTAAACACTGTTCCTCATGAAACATCAGCAAGTTGAGCAGTCTCCATCACTGAAGCTCATGCCAATCACCAGAAGTCTCATCTTCTAGCCATGCCAGCATGTTTTGTACACAACCCTGAGCATGTTGGAATATGAATCGCTTAATTAACTGAGAAACAACACCTGTGCGGAGGCACCTGCTTTCAATATACTGTGTCACTCATTTACATCTTTACACCTGCTTACACCTTTTTAGCCACTGTCTGTAGATATTATTATTTATTTTGTTCTTTCTCCATAATCAAATTAATCAACATGTCTTGATTCAAGCCTTGATTCAAACCTTGAATACAATGAAACTATAAATGATCAGTAGCCAAACACTGGATCAGGATCAAACCAAATACTAATTTCTTTAATTTATGCCCAGCATTTTATAGAGAAAATATACCCTGTGCTTTTGAGGGAGACGAGGCTTAAATTTGCTGAATTCGATGCTCTCTCTGGTTCCACAAAAAGTTTCCACAGAACACAAGTGAAGCGTGAGGAGAGATGGGTTTAGCAGAGGCAGGGTTTGCACGATGCCTCTGAGACTGCCTTTGTGTCTGGCTGACCAACGCTAACCCGAGGGCTGGGGGCGGCCCCTGCTGGTTCCGGCTCGGTCTCCAGGGGCCCTCCTTCACACCGAAATCTGTGATCCAGCGTGGCTGGATGGAAGATCCACACGTATTGCGCGTCGCCCTCGGGAGGCAGGGGCCACGGCAGTTGAAGGTGCAGCGGACCATTCACCGCACGTCTTGCTTGACCCGGGGGAGCTCCAGTCTCTCCTCCTGGCCCTCCGGTCTGCACCGGGTGGGGGTGGGGGTATAAAATTCCCCTTTTATCTTTTTTTACTCCAGCGTTGACCAGTTAATATCACCATGTTCTCAATTAACTAATTCTTCTCCTTCTCCTTTGTTCTTTATTTAAACATAAATTCAATTTCCTTGTTTTGTAAAGGAAAAAACTGCTTGAAAATAAATCTTTTGTTTGAGTGATTCTGATCCTGTTTGTGCTAGGCAAGCCCAGGAAAGTGCTTATTAAAGCATATGCTGTTTTACTCCAATCCTAAACGCCGTGTTGTTGGTTCTTTTCACGGCCGTGAGCACTGACGTCTGAGGATTTGATGGGAACCCAAATTCTGTCTTCCTCATATTGTTTCAGTCAGGGCCCATTTCTCCGGGGGACAGCAACATGGCACGACTCACGGCCTCAACTGTAGGTTCGCCCCGGCTGACAGCAAAGTCAACTTCTCCAAACCGTAAAATGACTTCTCCAGAACGAGGAACAGAAAGGGAGGCAGTGGAGTTACCGGACAAAGAAAGGTTGAGTTGTTTGAAGGTAGCTATTTTTTATACCTGGCCTATTCCCTGATGGTGGCCCTGCGGGGAAGAAGACATTCATGGTGGGACAGGCTCAGGTCTCGTCTGTCAGCATGTTTTTTATTTGACTCCTATTTTCTCCAAATTTAAAATGCCAAATTGATGTGTGTGTGTTCTTTCTCATTGCTGGAATCTCTTCTGTCAATTTGGGAAAGACAAGCACACACTCTGCTCCGAAAAACATGATATCAACTGCTGCACTAACAGGGAGGAGGAGGACACTTCATGTGCAGCTTGTGCAGGCAGACTGTGGGCGCCCGATTGACCAGAGCTGGTTGCTGGTGCACAATGACATGACATTTAACAGAATGAGCCACCTAGCAGTCCAGGGATGCAGGTTTTAATCCCATGTATGAAATGTGGGCACACCTTGAGCATCGTAAATAGTTTGAGTTGCTTCAGAAAATATGAATAGATTAATAATGTCCATGTAACCTATATAACCTAGGTGTAGAAAATGAATATTAGCGTAGGCCCACTGTAGGGAATTATTTAACACTGCACCTTCTCTAGGGCTGCTATAGGGCATTATTTAACACTGCACCTTCTCTAGGGCTGCTATAGGGCGTTATTTAACACTGCACCTTCTCTAGGGCCACTTTAGGCTGTTTAATATATATTGCACCTTCTCTAGGGCTGCTGTGTCCTGGACCTTCCAACAACTTCTTGCCTGCTTTAAAACCTCTCAGCAGTGCTCAGCTAGTCTCTTGTATGAGTTATGCGACACCAGGGCATTGAAAGTGACATTTTCATTTACGACCATCAACCACATAAACAACTGAAAAAAAAACTCACTCCCTTTGATTTTTCTTTCTTTTTTTAAATTAGCAGCTGGTATGTACAGAGGAGGTCATCTTTGCAGAAAAAAGAAGAAATCACTGAGGCGTTTTCGGATCTTTAAAACCTCTGTGACCACTGACTCGTCGCCCCGCACTCTGTCATGGTTAACTAAAACCAATAGCCATTCAAGGCAGCATCCATCTGTGTTACTTTAGAACAGTGACAGATCGCTTTTCACCTGCACCCAAAGCATCTGGGTCCTTCTCCCCTCCCTTAATTATGCTAAACGCCCCTAACAACAGCCGGGAGAACTTACAAGTTAATCAATTGTTAGTTAGGAGCCGCCATGCAGCCTCTTATTCTTAAACCATCTGTGAGTTAATATTCATTTACCGTGGTCATTTTTCTAAAGGCAGGGGTTTATCAATTGATTTTTTTTCAGAAGTATTTTTCTTACTGAAGAATCATAAGGCTGTTTTATGGTGTGTTTATAGAAGAAAAAAAAATGTATATAAAGAATGAAAAACAATGACATTATTTTTATTAGTGTTATGGTGAATAGTTGTGTGCACAGTAAAAATACATTTTTGTTAACAGAATGACATTTCCTTAGTGAGTCACCAAAAGGTTTCCGAGTGTACAGGTGTTCAGGTATGGTGGCACCTGGGACGGGTCACTTTACCGCTAGTGTGGAGCGCTCTCTCTCCAAGGCCCTCAGGGTCACTGAGGAGGAACTGGTTCTGCTGGCACGGTGGGTTAAAACAACGAGGGGTTGGGTTTCAGCGAACGTGGTGAGGCAGGTCTCTGTTCACAGAGGAGACGCAAGTTTCCTGACAAAGCTAGCCCTCTTTGTTCCCCTTCCAGGGCGGTGTCTTTCTGCGATGGCTTTCTGGATCCAGGCCTTTGTTCCTCTCTGATGCGGAGTGACGAGAGAGAGAGAGAGAGAGAGGAGAGAGAGAAGAGAGAGAGAAAAATCTGTATTTATTACTTGCATTTATGATTACATATCAGTTATATAGTGTTTACCATTTATTCACCTTTTTATTCATAGCTTTATGTCTACATTCCTTGTTGTATGCTTTATGCTTTGGCAAATGTTTTTATGAATGTATTTTCTGCCAATATAGAATTTTTAACAAGCGAGTAAGAGAGAGAGAGAGTAGGGGAGATATTGAGCACACTTTCCAAAATGGCACCATAATCTTAGATCCCAACTCAAGTGTGACAAGTTCAATTTAGAGAACTTTTGTGTGTGTGTGTGTGGGGGTGTGTCATTAAAAATGTGCACATGCCATCACCATACGGCCATAAGGAAAGAAACTGTTTAGGAAACTTTATTTGTTCTATTTTTTCTTCTTCTTCCCATCAAGCTTTCTACCCAATTTTTTTGGCTTGTTTGTTGTTGCAGTTGAGTGCTGTTGGCTATTACAGGCGAGGGCAGCCTCCCCCCATCCCACTGTGAGGCCTAGCGCTCACCTTTAGCACCGTCTGGTCCCGGCGGAGAGCCGCACTCCCTCTTTATTTATAATCCGGCCCACCTCTCCCTCAACTCACATCACAGAGCGAGGTCACTTCCTCTCCCCTGCTCGCTCACCACCGTGCCGTGCTTTCCAGCATGGCTTTAGGACAGTAACCCCGCCAAAACCGAAATGAAGCCCAGATCAGACGTGGGCTGGCCCAGTGCCAGGACTAGGGCCCTGACAGCAGAGGCGTTTGGGGGTGTGGGGAAGGGGGGCGGGCGGCTCACTGACTCCCTGCTACGCTTTGTGTTCAAGGTCTTGTGAGGATGGAAGGCTGAAAAACTGGATATTTTTTTGTTTTTTTTGTTTTACGTCTAAGAAACAAAACTGTAACCATAGATGCGGTAGATGCTTGAATGAAAACATTTAAAATTGAATGTGTTTTAGCCTCACCTTGCAGGTTAGTTGGTATGCACATTGAGAAGCAGCGATAGATCTCCCTTTCTGTTCACAGAAATGTCAATGACATCATTGTCGGCAGTGTGGTATAATGGTGGGCTTGTAATGTTAAGGTTGCAGGTTCAATCCCCAGGTTGGACACTGCTGTTGTACCCTTGAGCAAGGTACTTAACCTGAATTGCTTCAGTTAATATCCAGCTGTATAAATGGATTGTAAAGAAATGTAAAACTGTAAGTCGCTCTGGATAAGAGCATCTGCTAAATGCTTGTAATGTAATGTAATGTAATATCATAATTGTGTGACGTTCCCCCTCTGTAATGCATGAGTGATGAATGGACACTTGATTTTGACCTCCAATGCGATAAGTCAGTCTTTTTCTCCAATGCACAAATGAGCCTTGAACCATTCAGTACAGACAGATGACCTGAACCATTTAAGCCATGTCCTTCTTATAGAAATTATATTTGGATATTTTGTTATCGTTTTTAGCTGAAATCAAAGTTTTCTCACTTCACTGCCATTTGTCTCCTGTCCACAGAATGCCCCTGTGAAGCCGTTCATGTCCCTTATGAAAATGTAGGTTCCACACAGTAAGAAATAAAACAGACCATATTACAGTTTAGCTAGGTGTCTCAAGTCATCTGCATTAATGCATTTGAGTGACCAAGAATGCTTTGTAAGATTTGCACATGTAATCTGATTCACATAGAGAAGTCGGGGCAATGCATTGTGGGATTTATATGAGATGCATCCTGCAGCTGGTTTTGGAATCTGTAAAGCACTGGTGGGGCTGGTGGATAGCGTAGCGGTCTAACGCACCCGTATTTGGCTGGTCCTGTATGAATGTAAGCTGCCTATCAGGGACGCGGTTTAAAACCAGTCTCTGCCAGACCGGCCCTGGCCGGGCCGTTAGTCCTGATCGGGGGCGGAATTTGTCTGTCCACTCCTGGGGGAGGGTGGTCGACACAAACTCGCTGCAAAGCACGTAAGGGTGTCGGTGGAACTAAACAGATTCAAAGAGCACCCTGACTCTACTGGCTTAACTGACCTTTTTTTTGAAAAACAAAATGGCACGTCAATTCCCTATTTCTAAAACTTCATGAGCCCTTTTGATACATTTGGTATCAAAACAAAAGATGCAGTATTAACATACTGTAATAAAGGGAACAATAAACAACAAATAGACTTTTAGGATTTCAGTGGAATTATTCATTTCAATGTAAAAAAAAAAGAAGAAAAGAGAAAAGGCAGGTAAAAAAGTGAGTAGACAATGACCATGGACCTATCGTTCTTACAGTGCCGTATGGCTGAGTAGATAACACACAAAGGCTTGTTCCTTCAGGGCTCAATGGAGAGGCACAACTTCCCAAATCCACCATCATTAAAGCTCAAGAACGGGACACCGCTCCATTACTCTCACCACCACCGGCGGTAATGCAGCGATGGTGAAACCCTTCTGTGCCATAGAGGGATGTACGGATGGATGGATGAACTCTCCAGATGAGCACTCCTCAAATTCCTGGCACAGAGTCATGGAGGCTGTTGCCAGGAGCGGTATTTAAAAGAGAAGAAGTGTCGGATATAGCCGGGGGAGCGCCAGTGAACGGCCATACAGACCACAAGCACCTGTACATTTGGCCAAAAAATCTAATCTGGCCAGAGTTGTTTTGGGGTGCAGGCTGAAGCAGGGTGCTTGTGCTGATACCGAAGGGCAACTGCAGGTTGTTTCCATTAGGGGGCGCTAATGAGATAGCAAGAGAGAGAGAGAGATTTCACATTGTTATGGGTACACTTTTAATCGCTACGCTATGACTGTTCAGAGAAGTATTGTCCCATGGCTTGTCTCATTGGAACTTGACATTAAGTTTACTGGGAAGGGGGAGATCCACAGCTCTTGAAACTGCACCCCCGTTGAGGAAAGAGTGTTGGTTAGATGTAGCTCAGTGGACCCCTCTTCTATGAAGCTGATTTATGCTGTTATCTGCTCCGCCCAATCCCTTCCATCCCTTCAGATGAACATGCTCCATGTTTGTACATTAAACTGCCAAAGGATTTTGTTTTTTCCTGTATCCCGTATCAGCACTGATACAAATCTTTTGGGCTGGAACACGCTTATCTGTCTCTCTGTTGTGTGTTAGCCACAGCACCTCAGATGGACTGCCGCTGCCTTTTTTCCCCATCTACGTATGGCGAAAACAGGCCATTAGTGGCTAAACCAGTTTAATAGGTAATAATGAACAGATCACAGAGAGGGAGGGGTTTCAGCTCTCAAGCCCCCTCGCCCACCCTCACAGGCCACCGGTCATAAATCTTCCCGCGGCGTCCGTATAACTAAAATCCAAAGCTCATTCAGCTCCACATCCATCAGTGTTCTACTGAAAGTGATGACAAAGCACTTTAAATTAGGCTGGTAACAGACTCTGGAAGCAGTTCATTGCATGGCCTCGATCGGGGAGTCGGGGGCAGAACTGGGCGGGGGGTTGCAGCCAGTAGGGCCTTGTGTTTGACCCGACCCGAATGAAAAGGGTGTTGTGTTTTTTTGGGGGCGGGGGGGAGGTTGGAAGGGGTGGGGTGGCTGGACCTCTGTGGTAACCAAGGACAATCAGCCTTTTTCTGCACGCTGTCACCTCTGGGGGCTGATTTATTGGTGGGACATCCTCCTCCCAACCCATGTGGTCTGATCGGGTGCGCGGGGGGACATGGTGGTAATTACATGCTGGCGGAGCGGAGCTCTCACCCCTCACAGTGGCTGTCTGTTCCTGAGAGGCGTCTCAATGCGCTGTCCCAGCGACGGGGCGGGGTGGGGGTTGGGGGGTGACCAGTTTGAGTAAGGATCCATCACTATTTGAGGAAGGAAGTGGAGTTTTCTCCTGGTCCTTTCAGGTGCCATTCAGGATATGAACAAGGGCCAACAGATCCACACAGTGACATTTGTACATGGGCTGATCATTGCCCATGCCCATACTTGTATATGTCGCATTGCCACTTAAATATTTTGTGTTGCGCTAAAGTAAATAAAAAACCATGATGAATTATGTTCCAGAAAAAAATAGTGAAAAAAATAAAAAGACCTGCTGTATTCATGTTTTACTTACGTTTGATCGTGAGAGCGAGAAGCTGTGTGCGAAGGTGATTTCCTCCCTCCTTTCATCCTTTTGTTACATAAACAACACAGAGGAATCTTCCTTTGAGAGGGATCTCTATAAAAGGACCTCTGACTTGGTGGACCCTGGTGAAATTCCCTGAGAAACATCCCCAACCGCTCCCTGGCCAGGAGACCAGGCCCTGTTACACTCGCACTTCAGGCAGATATGACTGCGCCAGCAACCCCAAAATGGGAAAAATGCCATACATTTCTCTCAGGGCAAGTCGAAAAATAAGTTCTTTACTCAAACGCTTTAAATCCCCCCACCACCATCCATGTATCTGAACTGCGCCACCCCCTGAGGCACAAACGAATCACTTGCGATAAGAGAATTAACAGGATTTGAACAGCTCCTACCCTGCCTCCCTGGGATATGAGGGGCTGGGGGGGCGGGAGTCAGATTTTCAGGTGTCAGAGTTCTTCTGCACCCCAGGCTTCTGAAAAGGCACTAATTGGTCAGCTGAGAGATGGACGGGCCTCCCTGATTGGCCGGGTCTATTTGTTGTTCTGAACCGGAGCGCTTCCCTCCAAAGATCACGCAAGGCAATGGAATATGCGCACCTCCAACGCTCTTCTGAACGCCAGCCAATGGGCTGCAGCGCTGCCTTTCATCTTCACTCTGTGGTTGGAGGAGAGAGAAAAAAAAAATGAAACCCCCACACGCCGACTGGAAATCTTGATTGCTAATTACTTCTGTTGGCAGATAACACGCAATCTGAACTGAGAGGGCTTTGCCTCTCGACCTCAGTACAAAAAAGAACTAAATAAACTTGCATTAATACTGAGCAATTGTGTTTATGTGTTCGTGTTTTTAAAGAGAGAGAAAAAAACACTGTCATGCAGAACAGGAGAAGGATTTTTTGGAGTGAAACAGAGCTAACTTCCCTTTTCCACTTTCCAAAGCCAGCCTGTTCGCCATACCTGGCCTGGGTATCTGCTGCTTTGTCTTAGTAACTGCTATTTACCTCAGCATTGCTTAAATATTTTGATCCGCTCTTTCCTTGAAGGCTAGTCCTCTTTGGCATTGCTGTTTCTCATGGACGTATTTGAGTGGAGTTGTGTCATCGCCAAAGTGAAAAGTGTTTTCGCTTCCTCGTTACTGCGTGACTTATATCGCATTTCTCTTTACCTTACAACATTCACTCCTTAACAAAACAATGTTTTCAATTATGGATTAGTTAATTTGGCTGTAATTCAAACGTTTCTGTCAACGGTAGTAGAACAGCAATACGGTTAGTGAAAGCAAGAATAAAAAGAAAAAAGCCTGACACAACCTGTCCAAAAATGTCATCATAATAAATGGGCTTTTTGCTCCAAATTTACTCTTTGCCTGATCTGTTTTCACTTCTCAGTTGTTTTTTTGTTTTGCTTTTCATTGCCAATTCCCAGCTCAGCATTTTCTGCCTGACATTAACATCACACAGAGCAAAGGCACAAAACAAGATGCTGAGCTGTGCCGTGACCTCGCTGAACGTCCGCGACCGGTGGCAGTAAATCTTTCACTTAACCGCGTTTAACTGAATCCAATACCTATTCAACAGCACATCCGTCAGCGCTGAAAACAACACAGCGATGACAGAGCATTTCCAATTGTGTCGGAGCTTGAAGGGCTCGCTCGCCGATGCCGCTTTCGACCGGGCACTTTTTCCCTCCTCGCGCCCGCACCGTCTCGCTTCACGGGCTCTCAATGGAAGCAGCCGACGTGGCGACTGCCATTTATTTATTTTTCTAAAAAGAAGAGCAAAGTAGAAAGAAAGAAAGAAAGAAAGAAAGAGAAGGCATGTGAAGTGAGGTTAGTGTGTGAGCTGCTTCTCTGGAAGGCGCTCCGGAAACGGGTAACCAGGGCCGTCACCTGGCAGCTACCGACACACCGTGACCGTGAGAGGATGCTGGCACAGCTTGGACAAGACTGCATTTATTTAATGCTGGTGTGCTCTGGCCTGCATTGCAACACGGCAAGCTCAAATGGGCCGATTGCCCTGTCCGTCTTGGCCTCAAACTTTCCTTCTGTTCTTAAGGGTGAGGAGACTGAATCGGGGTGGAGGATGGCCAATTCAGAACAAGCAGGGACAGATTTTTCACCCCAAAGAGAACAGCACATCAGCAGTGTTCCCATTGTACTTATCTTTTCTCATAAAAGATCAATACAAGGCTTGCACCAAGTTCTTGCACCAAGTTCGTGTTTAGAGAGGATCCCTTGGGTCCAAAGCCCTGTTCTTGGCTTAAAGGCCTCATCCATCAGATGCTGGTCTGCACTGTTGGAACCACCCTGACAGAGTCCCTGCGGAACGGGGTGGGCCACTGGGCCTGGTCCATCATCTGGCATGGTACAGTCTGTTGTAGTCTGGTGCAGTCTGGCCTGTTCTGGTGGAGTCGGGCCTGGTGCAGTCTGGTGTGGTCTGGTGCAATCTGGCCTGGTGCAGTCTGGTGTGATCTGGTGTGATCCGGCCTGGTGCAGTCCGGTGTGATCTGGTGTGATCTGGCCTGGTGCAGTCTGGCCCAGTCTGGTGCAGTCTGGTGTGGTCTGGTGCAATCTGGTGCAGTATGCCCTGGTTTGGTGCAGTCTGTTGTGGTCAGGCCTGATCTGGTGTAGTCCGGCACTGTCTGCTGCAGTCTGGTGTTATTGGTCTTATTCATTAAGTAGCCTGACATATGTTAAAATATGAAATAATGTTTTTAACATCTGTCAAAACAACTGCATGCACACTAAATAGTGCTGTAGCTGTACAATACATGTGCATGGTTTAAATGAACTGGTGTGAATGCCAATAGAAAGTGTATTAGTATATTAGTGACACATTACAGTGTATGAGTAGTGTTGTACCTCAACCCCTCCCATGACCCACCTCTGGATCGTGACTGTATAAGGTTATTAATGCTCACGAGCCCAGATTCAAGACTTCTCCTTACATTTTCTGTATTTAATTATTATGATTATTTTTAAAATTAATTAATTTCAGATTTATTTCCCAGTTTGTTGGCCAATTGTACCTTCTTGTACTTCAACTACCCCTCTCCCCCCCAAAAAAGGCTAAAAAGACATGCATTTAATTGTGAGCCAAGGTTAAAGGCAAATGTTGACTGCATCTAGGCTTCTGTCATGCTGAGGGATGGAGAAAATTCCAATGGACTACAGAACATTGTGTGGTGAGAATTCACTCTTGACACAAAGGACATTTTTTAGCAGGGGGGGCGGATTCTAGTAGATATTTTCTTCTCAGAAGCATATTTTCCATACTATAAACCATATAATCCAAACAGTACAAAATCCCAGACATTTGGTAACCCTAAGCAAACAGAACGCCAAGTTTAGATGAAAATGCATGAGAAACTACAGGTGTGGTGTGAGAGCGTGTGAAATGGATGAATTGTGTGAGAGTTGCCAGAAAAAAATCTACATTTAACATAGCATTCATAATACAAGTCAGGTGAGCCATATCCAATAAAACAACATGAAATATGGCAGAAAGCACCACTATGCTGCTATGTTCTGTTCCCATAGGCAGAGACATCAGAAGGTGCTTCTGCACTGGTGGTCTCATAGTTAGCTGGGTAAGTGTCAGGCCTTATAGCACAGGCACCTATGAGGCTACTTAAAGCTAGCTTGGCGCGGGTTTACTGACGGAGCGGGGTGAGACCCAGACCGCCCGCACCCTCGTCTCTGTGCCTGTCTGCCTGTCAATACAACCGTCTGCCAGCGCGGGCGCGGCGCGGAGAGAGAGAGAGATAGAGAAAGAAAGATAGAGCTGCCAAACGGCTCCAGATAAAGATGATTATTACATCTTCCTTGCTGTGTCTGCTGAAAACTGATACTTATTAACAAACGGCTGTCAGCGTGTCAACAGGGGGGCAAAGACGGGGGGTGGCGAGGGCTGGCTGGTGCTGTGGAGGTGGAGTAGAAAAAAACAAAAAAACAGGAGTGTATGTTACCGTAGCACTGGAGAGATGGAGAGGGGGCAAGGAGGCCGACAGACAGGCCGACAGTCAGGACTAATAATATTAAGGCAGGTCCAGGCAGCCCTGGGCTTCATCAAGGCCCTGACAGGCACAGAATGTAAACAGTGCGGGGCGGGGCAGGGTGCAGGTGCACTCCGTAGACCCTTAGGCCTGTGGGGGCGATGAAGCATTAGCGTGCAGAACGTATCAAAACAGGCATCTCGCCTCCTTTGTCTTCAATTAGGGTCGAACAGGTCTGGACCTCCCTGGAACGAGAGAGGGTGTGGTCTGTGTATGTGAGACAGAGGGAGAGAAACAGAGGGAGAGAAAGAGCAACATCCATGTTGAGTGAATCCATGTGCTCATAGTGTGTGTGGGCCTAGAGTGTAGATCTAGCCTAAATCGACTCCTAAGTAGATTGCTTCCTGTCACTACATTGACAATGTTTGGTTTTGGGAACTCGCATTTTAAAAGCCATTTATGAGTGTAAATATGTGTTGTGGGTAGGTTGTGGTTTATAGATATTCAGGCTCATCACAGGAATGTGTCCATTTTTACTGTTGAAGGCACATGCTTAATGTGAGTTGAGGGCAAAGCTTTCTGAAAGTGTGGATATTCACACCACTCAGGCTTTACCGGGCAGCACTGGAATCAAAAATGTAAAGAGAAATGACAAAATTATGTTCTCATTGTTTTAAAAGAAAGCGCTAGAGTTAGAGCTGTAACTTTAAATGAATCTGCCTTCAAATAACACAGCTGACGTACATATATGTATGTTTTTATTTCTAATTGTAGCCAAGAGAGACAAAGAGCAGCATGGAGTAAGTTTAATCATCACTAATTAGAATATCATTGTACGTAATTACAAAAGATTTTGATTGTCTCATTTTTACTTCAGCAAAGAGCCTGTTCCAAGCTGCTCTCATAACACACATTTGTTTTAGGGGAGTGGAGAGGACAATTATGATAATCTAAATCCCAGCTTGAAACTTTGTTTGCTAAATACACATAATACATGTGCCTACATTTTAAAGAGCAAATTAAAATCTGTGTAATCACATATTTAGTAATTGTCTAAGGCGAGATGAGAAGTTTTCTTTCAAGCAGACATTTGTCTTATGTTGTTTTTTTTTTGTTTTTTTTTACTTGATATTGCAAATCAGATAGATTGCTGAAAGAAAATATTGAGTTTTGAGTTTTGTGGTTATTAATACAAAATTAAATAATATATATTACTGCAAGTGATGATTATCAACGGGCACACTCAAGGGGGGTCTAATCAGCGTCCACATTGTCTGTGTTAGGGGGGTGATTAGAATGTGATTAAAAAGTGCATATGTTGGTGTTTCACGCTGTCCTGTTGCCAATTCGGAGAACTATTCACTGAGATTAGAGTAACATTAGAATGTGGTTAGAATGAGGAGTAGAATACAGTTAGAAGGTGAATAGAATGGTGTTTAGAAGGTACAGACTTCAGAATGTTATCAAAATATGAATTGAATGTGGTTAGAATGGTTCTATTATTCCAATATGGGATCCCAATAAATCTTTTCCCAATTTCCCAACAACCAAAAACAGCACAGCATTTTCAGTGTAAAAGATCTGATAAGACTGCTTGCTTGCCCTCCAGATAACAAATCGAACCTTGAAATACGGCATTTGTTATATTTCATTGAAAACAACCTATAGTCAAAAGAACGTGGCCATTACGACATCGTCATTGTGACATCTTCATAACCATTTCAGTAAGTCGGCAGGTAAGAAGGTAATCCGTTACCCAACAAGTGAGGATATAATTAATAAAGATTTTTGGGATCATAATGTGAATAGAGGTGGTTCGGCACAGTTATGTGTGGAGGGGAAGGACAACGTAAGTGCGAGTAAGGCTCTGAAGTTCATGTGTTTAAATGCGAGAAGCATAAAAAAAATTTTTTGGAACTGGAGGCTGTCATGTTGAATGGGGGTTATGACATTGATGGGATTACTGAGACATGGCTTGGTGCAGCGGATGGGGATGAATATAATGTAGAGGGGTACAAATTGTTTAGGAAGGATAGAACTAATAAAAGAGGAGGGGGAGTGGCCCTTTATGTGAAAGACAATCTTAATGTGCAGGAAATTCCAACTATAAACCCATTCGTTTCTTGTGAGGACATCTGGATTAGATTACTGGGAGATCATGAGAAGGGCCTTAATATAGGAGTATACTATAGTAGACCTCCAGCTTCAGACAGTAACATAAACAGTACGCTCTTTGATAACATAAAACAAATCTGTGCTGAAGGAGAGACAATAATAATGGGCGACTTCAATTACCCCTCTATAAATTGGGAGATAGTGACAGGTCAGGGCAAATGTGAAGAGGAGTTTTTAGATATGGTCAATGACTGCTTTTTGGTACAGTCTGTTACTCAGCCTATGAGAGGGAAATCAATACTGGATCTGGTTTTGTGTAACAATCCTGATAGAATTTGCAGGACAGAGGTAGGAGAACCACTAGGGGCAAGTGACCACAGTGCAGATATTTTTTATATTTTTTGGCAAGTTAAGACAGCCTCCTCTAACTCTAGAATTTTTTATTTTAGATGAGCTGACTTTAATAAAATGAGAGAGAATTTAAGTAATATAGATTGGGTAAAACTTCTAGAACTGTGAATGAAAAATGGACTATATTTAAAAGGGTTATTGTTGATGTACAGTGTAAATTCATCCCAAAAGTAAGGAAAAATAGGATGAAAAAACTGTCTCTGCAGTGGATGACTAAATATTTAGTTTTGTCAATATTGTAGTAGAAAAAGGAAAGTTAAGGATGAGGTTAAGTGCATTAAGAATAAGGAAGGAACTTTGGTTTATAATAATAATAAGTATATTGCTAACACACTAAACAGTTACTTTGTTGAGAGCTTTACTATGCCTAAATGTATACTTTGAGATAAGGGACATAAAAGTACTACAAAAACGACAAAAACTCAAGACAAATAAGGCAGCAGCCCCGGATGGCATATATCCCAGAGTACTCAAAGAACTTGTGGAAATTATATATAAACCATTGACAGATATTTTCATTCAATCCATAATCACTGGAGAAATACCAGATGATTGGAAGCAGGGTAGTATAATTCCAATATATAAGAAGGGGGACCATACTGACCCAGGGACCTATAGGCCTGTCAGTTTAACTTGCATCACATGTAAAATGCTGGAATGTTAGGGATAAGTTGGAATCATTCTTGAAAAATAATAGTATTTTAAGGGAGAGCCAACATGGTTTTCTCAAAGGGAGGTCATGCCTAACAAACCTCCTGGACTTTTTTGAAGAGGCTACAAAGTATGTTGACCTGAACCAGGCTTATGATATTATATATTTGGACTTTCAGAAAGCATTTGACAAGGTACCACATGAGAGGCTCATTGCTAAAATGAATTCAGTAGGAATTGCAGGAGTAGTTTCAGAGTGGGTTCATAATTGGCTGCAAGGGCGAATACAAAGAGTAACAGTAGGTGGGGCCGTATCTGACCTCGGTGCTGTGGGCAGTGGTGTCCCGCAGGGATCGGTACTGGGACCTCTGCTCTTCCTTATTTACATAAATGATCTTGATATGGACGTTTGTAGCAAATAGTTAAATTTGCAGATGATACTAAACTTGGGGGTTTGGCAAACAGTTTGGAATCGACTAAAGTAATCCAAGATGATTTAAACAAAATAAAAAAATTGGCAGATACATGGCAGATGACATTCACGATTGCTAAATGTAAAGTTATGCATGTGGGAAATAAAAACATTAAACAGGAGTATTTTATGGGAGGAGAAAAGTTAGTAGGTGTTAAATTTGAAAAAGACTTAGGAATTGTAGTTGATCAAAGCCTATCATCTGCATCAAAGCAGTGTGCTACAGCAATGAAAAAGGCCAACAGGATGCTGGGATACATAGCAAAAAGTACTGAGTATAAATCAAAGGAGGTTATATTAATGTTATATAATGCCTTTGTCAGACCTCACTTAGAATTATGTGTGCAGTTCTGGGCACCGCACTACAAGAAAGATATATGAAAGCTCTTGAAAAGTCCAAAGAAGGGCAACTAAACTGATACCTGGTATGAAAGGTAAAAGTTATGATGATAGACTTAAGACACTCAATCTATTTAAGCTTAGCAAATGGAGACTTAGGGGGGATTTGATTGATTACATTACATTACATTACATTACAGGCATTTGGCAGACGCTCTTATCCAGAGCGATGATTGAGGTTTTTAAATTCCTAAAAGGGATTAACAAAGTGAAATACTAAAGATTTTTTAAGATAAGCGGGGTCAGCAGAACAAGACGCCACAGGTGGAAATTAGTTAAAGGCAAATTCCGCACAGATATTAGGAAGTTTTTCTTTACACAGAGAGTTGTCAATGCCTGTAACAGCTTGCCAGGTCGGGTAGTAGAGGCAGAAACACTTGGGCTATTCAAGTCCAGGCTAGATGTAGTACTAGATACTCTTTAGATTAGGACATGACGAGCCTAGATGGGACGAACGGCCCGTTCATTATGTATTCTTATGTTCTTAAGTCATAGATCTATATATACATGTATTTGTTACTTTTATTGTATGTGTATGCATGTATATACTTTTATTGATAACATGCCAAGTTTATCAATTTTATTGTGTCAATTCAAATAAAATGTTACACAAAAAAATTACATATCTTAAGTCAAAATTAATGAACGGTGTTGTCTTACATTCGCGATTGTTCCATGGTATAAAATTCTATGCTGGGGGAAAAAGATGACAAAACTCTATTTACGAGAAGAGGGGATGGAACAACAAACATTAGCCCTGGTCTGAGGCAACCTCAGAAGACTCTCAGGGAAACCACCAAACCTAAGAAGCACTTTATTAGCCAGGAGGGGGGTCACAGAGACCGGGGCTGAGTATCGATTGAGGTTGTTGGACACATCCACAACTGCACTTTCTCTAAATTTTCTAAGAGTAAATACGCCACTTTGAAGTGGGGGAGCCCAGAAGCACTCTTCAGCCCAGATTGTGTGGGTTCCAGTGGGGAGCGTTAGTTACGGGAAAGATCAATAGCCGGGGTGTTAGGGGAAGAGTACAGTGCGCTGTCCAGCACTGCAGCCCACAGCATGGCTGCTCGTGAAATCCAAGGGGCTTCCAGCGCTCCCAGGCTGGAACTATGGGGACATTTAAATCCAGAGAAAGGGTTTGTTTGGACATACAGCACCGCCGATCCATAAACTGGTCTTGTAAGGGCCACTGGGTTACAGCTGGTACGTTCAACAAACACGCTCATTTACATTTTACATTTAGGTATTTAGCACATGCTCTTATCCAGAGCAACTTACAAAGGTATGTACAAAAGAGGTTGGGCAGCAAGCAGCAATGACTCTGAGAGCTTAGTTACATGGCCGGAAGTATGTGTCATTATGTAACTTATCACATAGTGTTAAGTACTGTAGGGAGTTTGAGGTATAGTGAATTATATAGTGTTTAGTTGAATAGGCGATTTCAGCTCCGATATTGAGGATATAGTGTTTAGTTGAATTGGCGATTTCAGCTCCGATATTGAGGGTATAGTGTTTAGTTGAATTGGCGATTTCAGCTCCGAGATTGAGGATATATTGTTTAGTTGAATTGGGGATTTCAACTCCGAGATTGAGAGTATAGTGTGTAGTTTAATTGGGGATTTCAGCTCAGAGATTGAGGGTTTTGTTTTTGTGGCTTTGTTCATGAGGGCTTGGTTTTGTTTAGTTTTTTGTTTTGAGCCAAGATGCAGTTTTAAGAGGCAGGTTTTTAGTCTGCGGCAGAATATGGCAGTGAATTGGCTGTCCTGACTGTAGTGCACTCTCACAGAAAGCTAATTTTATACACTTTTCCAGTTAAATTAACATTAATTTCCAGTTCCAGTTAGGTTCACAATGTAAATTATTATTTTATGGCCAGATACTGATAATGTTTCATGAAACAGAAACTTTTCCTTTCACGTGAATGGAAACGTGCAGCAATTGCTACTGACACTTGAGCTACTGGTCAATTTGCACTTGATTGCAAGTGACCAATTTCTACTGACCCACGATCTTTTACAATAATGTTGTCTTGGGTTATTGTGTGAAGAGGTAGTAGCCATATACATACAGTGCATTCATAAAGTATTCAGACCCCTTCACAGGTCTTGATTGATGGAGTGCTGCAGAGATGGTTGTCCTTCTGCCAGATTCTCCCATCGCTGCAGAGGAACTCTGAAGCTCTCTTAGAGTGGCCATTGGGTTCTTGATCACCTCCCTGACCAAGGCCCTTCTTGCCCGGTTACTGAGTTTGGCCAGACGGCCAGCTCTAAGAAGAGTCGTGGTGGTTCCAAACTTCTTCCATTTCACAATGATGGAGCACACTGTGCTCCTGGGGACTTTCAATGCTTTAGCAATGTTTTCCCCAGATCTATGCCTCAACACAATTCTATCTCGGAGGTCTATGGAGAGTTCCTAGGAATTTATGGCTTGGTTTTTACTCTGACATGCACTGTTAAATGTGGGACCTCATATAGACAGGTGTGTGCCTTTCTAAAGCATGTACAATCAATTGAATTTGCCACAGGTGGACTACAATCAAGCTCTAGAGACATCTCAAGGATGATCAAAGGGAACAGGATGCATCTGAGCTCAATTTAAAGTGTCATAGCAAAGGGTGTGAATACTTATGTAAATGTAACATTTTAATTTCTAAAAACCTGTTTTTGCTTTGTCATTATGGGGTATTGTGTGTAGATTGATGAGGAAAGAATGAATTTAATCAATTTTAGAATAAGGCTGTAACATAACAAAATGTGGAAAAAGTGAAGGGGTCTGAATACATTCCGAATGAGCTGTACACATTCAATAGGATACCTAAAACCAGTTTTATTCTCCACATATTTCTGGAAAGCAGCACAGAATTTAAATATTAAAATGTAACACAGTGGAGATGATCGCATAGGTGTATCAGTTCTTGCAAGAAATACACAATTTGCTAAATATGTAATTAGCAAATCCAGCCCTTTCCTGAAACAAGGAACAGTTCACTTAGGAAATGATTGTTACACATAAATGTGATAAACTGTGATAATTTGCTTGTTTCAATGTCCATGGCAGATTCTTACTTGGAAGGATCAGGGAATTTTCTTAAATATAAAATGGCTTAATCTTAATGCAATTGGTTTGTAATTTGCCTATTTGCACTATTCTGTATTTCTGTATTGTATTTTTATTCTGTATGCCCGTTGTTTGTATTTTTAAAATATTATTGTCTAATAACTGGTACCATTGCCCAGTTTATATCAGACATTTTTGCACTGTTTCCACTTGGTTTAAGTTTAATTTGATTTTTAACTATTTTATTTATGGTCTACTTATAGTTTAAAAAAGATATAGTCTTAATATTTCACTCACCGATCTTAAATGACAATAAAAACCTCCTTGAACCTTGAACTTAATCTTATAAAAGTCTAGACTTTTCCAGGGCTCAAGATGACTTTAGCCAGGAAGGTCACAGTGTACTACATAAATACACAACAATGTACTTCCAATGTGCATGCTTTTGTCAAAGCATGACATGCAGGTACCAGCACAGTGAATCCAGTCAAAAATCACTCTTGCTTCCGTGCTTGGTTGTTGTGGAGGGACTCAAATGAGTCAGGTTCTCAGAAACCATGGGATTTCAATACCAAACACTGTGTGTATTATTTTAATAAATACTTTAATAATAATAATAATAAATAAATACTTTACCCACCTTTTCAGACTGCACTACCACTAAATTCTACTACCACTAGCCAATTGTCATCACCACTGCCGACTTGCTCAACACTTCTTGTATATGTATCCCTGCCTTCTCATTTAATAAAAAAAAGAATAAAAAAAATCACTAACCTTTTCCTTCCCAGTGCCTACAACAATGTCTATCGCTGTATTACTGCACTGATCTTGTGCGCAAACTATGACTGTTCCTACCATGTATTCATGCACATCTCTTAAGTCGCTCTGGATAAGAGCGTCTGCTAAATGCTTAAAATGTCAAATGTAAATGTAATGTTCATTTTTATTCTGTAATGCCAAACTGTTGTCAGTGTGTTAATGTATCCTTAGACATTAGGCCACAAGCATATTTTACAGTGCCCTGCAAAGAGTTAAATAAAAAACTGTACAGCTACTCTACAAGCCAGAGTGAGCTGAAACTGGCCATCCCCTTATCACAATTAATCTTCTCAATGGCTTTTTGAGACTTCATATTCCTCTTTCAACAGTCAATGGAAGCTCATGGAAGCTTCCTCTACACAAGGCCACCTATAGCACACGAGCACACAATGCAGACTTACATCTGAATGCCAACAATATGTAAAAAAGAGTATTCCTCTAAGACACCTCGCATCATCCATTATTAAAGCCTTAATTGATATTTTGTAACACATGAGGCGCACTGTGTGTCCAATCAATACGAGTCTGTTCCTTCTGATTAACCTACCCGCAGCGCCAGGCATGAGGCTCAGCTGAGAAGTGCTCTGCCAGCCATTGAGTCGTTTCAATCGGACATAAAGGCCCCGAGATGTAGTGCCACTTTAACGGCAGCTCCACCCCTACCTGGCATACTTTAGTATTGTACAGTGTGGGGACTTTTTCAAGGTAACGGGAGGGGGTGGGAGTGGGGGAATTGGGGTTGGAAAAGAGGGGATTGGGGTTGGTGGGGGTTGGGGTCAACAGATTTGAATTGAAGAGAAAAAAAAAGTGCTTTCGCTGCACTTAAAAGTAAAGTCGTCTCCAGACACCGTGGCTCCATTTCCTACTGGAAGAGTCCTCTGTCCACTTTGTCGACGCGTTGGAAAAACCCATATCCTGCTCCTCGCTGCGTGCATTTGTGGTATTCTTAAAGTGCATTACATTGTGCTGAATGCACAGCTTTTATATTGTGGGTTTGAAGATCTTTAAAAAAAGCCTTGTGGGCCAGATCACCAGAGAAGTGGTTTACCATCGGAGAAGGATAATCTTCTGAGAACGAGGTGGCACAGAGCGATAAGTGAAGGCAGGTTTAAAGCTCTTCTTATCACCGATTTCATAGAACATGCCTCTTAAAAAACCCTGCACTATTTAGGCTGTATTGACAGACATTCTCCCATGGATTTAGCTGCAGAATGTCTGGATCCCGTTTATCTAGTAGTACACATTTTAGTTTTTTTACCCCCCCAAAAACTTTGTCAAAAATGTAGTGACCTGAGACAGTAAAAGTCAATCCTTTAGCAATATACTGATATATTACGACAATTAAGCTGCAATATCACCATAAGGACCACTAGTACCATACCAGATAAATCGAGGCGTAGAAATGTAAGCAATCGTTACATTTTTTTTATAGTTGCATAAATATTTACATTACAAAGACAATTTTTAATTTGAGCCATGGGCCTGCATTAAATTAACATTTATCCTTAACCTAAATTAATTGTAAGTATTTGTTTTTTTTGGGAAAAAATAGTTTGGGAAGAACATTTTTGCAGAAAGTTGTAATCCAAACCAAATTGTGTTTGTGTGGAACTAAAAATGAAAAACTCTTGAATTTAATTGTGAGTCAAAGGCTTGGATTCAATCAACATTTGTACTTAACTTTGACTCACAACTAAAGTGTTTGTTTTCACCACAATGAACTGACCAAATTATGTTTGTGAAGAAAACAAACCAACTCTGACATTTAATTGTAATTCAAACTTGTTGACAAAGACATGTTGACTGAAGCCTGGGGTCAAAGTTAAGGACAATATGTTGATTGAATCCAGGGCATACCTGTCAGTGAGAGAATACTTGCCCGTGATAGAACCTGTCAGTGAGAGAATACTAGGCTGTGATTGGATTTTTCAGGTGACTCACTGTACGCTGATGACCACCGCACTCTCTTTCCCACATTCAGTTCAGAGCCCGTGGGTGCAGCTCGCAACAACTATCGAGCATTAACATTACAACTCTCCCCCACCACAGTCCACAAAAACCTGTGTCACTCAACAACAACATGCGTGGCAGGCCTGTCATTAACAAGATGTGTGACATATCCTGCCAGCACGGTTATCTGACACCAACGCCCGGCCACTGGGAGACAAGAGGCTCAGCCAACAAAGAAAAAGGGACAGGAGAGATTGCAACAGAAAATATATTTCAAGTTTTTCTTAGGGGTGAGGTAAAATATGTTTTCCCCCTTCCTGCGCATTGGATTTTAAGATTGTGATCGTCGTGGACGCCCAACTGTAAGCAGGATTGCTGTCACGGTAACCTCACAGCATGCACGTGCACAACTAACAAAAGACGAGAAAAACCTGTCTGCGCCGTTATCAACGATATCCAAGGCAACTATCTCCTGAGTGGAAGATAGAGGCCCATTTCACAGGTCTTTAGGAATCAGAATGGAGCATGACACTGACACGCAGTGTAAAGCGTGACTGAACGCCATGTTGGCAGCAGACTGTAAGGCCTGTTTACATATTTCCATTATGATGTTTCTGCTCAAACTGTCTGCGGCTTTTATTTCCTTCTTCCCAGGATTCCCGAAGCTACACTAAAGATACGTCTCACCTTCATTCAGGATTCAGGTGTGCACCAGGGGAACGGAGATTACCTGCCTCAGTAGCTATTTGTCAGTTGCATATTAACCATTGTACTTTATACATTTTAAAACATTAAAGACCACGCAGTGAAGTGAAAACATTAATATGTATCACAATTAACCAAAGAGCCCATCTTTCACTTTATGATTTGAGCTGATCGTTTTTGCTTTTTAAAATATGAAGCTGTTTCTTTACAAACAAACAAAAATGAAGCATTAGTTAATTAATAAATTACAGTTTCAATTTCTTTGAATATTGTTACTGTCAATGTCAGACTTGAAAAGGAATCATGAGTATTTCCAAAGGAAGTAAGCAAATAATGCAGCAAATGCAACAATAAGTTGTTGTTACTGTTATTTTGATATTTTCAAACGTTCAGCCCCACAGAAGAGAAGGATCAGGTGTTGTGAGGAGCCATTCTCTGTAAAAACCCTCAGCATTCAACTGTATCACTCATTTTATGTTCACCAGGTTTGATATGTTGATTACCATCAAAACCTTACATGTACTACATGTGTCGACACGTTATGGGATAACATGAAAAACTGTTTCATGTTGTGATATGACCCCCCCCCCCCCCAAACATTGAAGTTCACTCATAAATCTGAATTTAAATCTGAACTGAAATGCGATGTGGGGACACAAAGGGAGAACACGCGCGGTAAGTGGGTTTTGTTTGGGGACTAGTCCCCATGGAGCGCGGAGGGGGGATCTGCACCGCTTTGGTGGTGCTGTAGAATAATAACACAACAATAATCAAACAATTTTAAGGAAATTGAATGTGTGCGCGAGGCTCCGCCGAAGGAAAGGCGTACGGTACGGTATGCGGTGAGCTGTGATATAGGATGATGGGTGCATGTGGAATAATAGATGGAGCTATCTTTAGAGGATTGATTTCCCAGATAGACACTCTCTCCCCCGACTGGATCTGTATTCCATCCCCCTGGCTTGCTGACCCCTGGTTCTCCTTTGATGTGGCAGACAGGAACACAAACTAGGCTGAGACCGAAAGAGAAGGTCGGCGAACAGCGAAAGGTGAAAAAAATCTCATGTATAAGGGGGGTTTGGGGGGTTCAGTGGGGGTGGGGGGCGTTCTGGGAAGGCAGGGAAAAAGATTTGGAAGGGGGAAAGAGGCTTTTTTGGGATGGGGGGCAGTGTGAACCGATGAAGCCGTCATCTGACAGGTCTGCAAGCTGGGAGCTACGGAGGGGAGATGGGGGTTTGGGGGGGCTGATAGAGACGTCAGCTCCGCTCCAGTAATCTCGCGACGCCCGGGCCCAGCGAGGGGGGAACTCGGGCCCAGGAGAGAGTTAGTGTGACGGGGAGACCACCCCGGCAACACAACCAGGGGCCAGGCGAGCCCACAAATCAAAGCGGGAGAAAGTAATTTTCGAGAAATTAAAGAAATCTCCATGGAAATTAGCATGAAACACTTTCTAATCTCCTGCTTTTCACTGACGATAAGGGTCAGCGCTTCCAGTTCTCCCTGCCCACTCTCTCTCTTTCTCCCTCCCTCTCTCTGTCCCTCATTTTGTTATTCCCTCTTTTTTCTTGGACTTTTTTTTCATGCCATCCCCCCCCCCCCCGGGCCTCGTTCTTTCTCGAGCCGCCCCACCCCTCTCCTCCCCTCCTCCCTACTTTTTCCCTGCCCCTAAACGTCCTTCTCTCGAACCCTCGAATCCATTAAAATTAACCCTTTAGATTCAAGGGAAAGGTTCATCAAAGGAGGGGCCAGCCTGGGCCCCGGCGTGATACAGGCTCAAGCTGTTGGGCGGCTTTTTCGTAGCCGGTTCCCAAAGACCCCTCTGCTGGACCCTCTCCCTCACCGCAGCGAGATCAACCGATCCGGCTGTTGGGCGATCCGTGTTCCAGACCTTTGATTACAGCCCGTCTAAAAGGCGGTCTCTCACCACACCAATACCATCAAGCTGTTCCCCATGAATAGGAGCATTACTGATGTCAAAGGACCCTCTCCATATCCCCCTGTGTCTCCCGCAGGCACCTCTACGTTCAGCCACAGGCTTCATCCAGTGGAAATATTCGGTTTTAGGGCTACTGTATTGTGGCCTTATTAGACAAACATCGATGGATGCGCTTCAATTCTGGGTCCTCTTATTTCTTATCACTTGTCCACGATGTTACAGTTTTTTTCATATATGTGTGCGCTCACACACACGCGCACACACACACACAGAAAGTTTGTTGGAGGCAAAACCTTTATAAATCCAAGTTCCACAATGCTAGACACAACAGCAGCGGGTGCGCTTTTGAACAGAGCTGCATGAGAAATGCGATCAAAGTTACGAGCAGGCTGGCTGTTACTGGCACTGTTTGAAAATGAATGCTTATGAATTGTTTGAATTGTTACTATGAATAATATCACTAATGATCTTGTTGATGCATTCTGTTCTGACACTTCTACTTCTTGCACCTCATATTTTGCGAGATTTGAAATTGTAATGTGCATATTTTCCACAAGCAAACTTTTTGTATTTTCTTGGAATGAAGCACGATAAAATCAAACAAACAGAGCAAAAACACCTCACAAAAACCTGCAACTCTTGGCTCATAACTGGATCATTGTGTTATTTGAAATCTGTCCAGAACAGATCCAGTAGTTCTCAAAGCAGCAAAAGTGTGTTGTTTGGTAAAATTATTATGTTTGTGGCTTTTTTTGTGTGTGGCCAAGTCTCTTCTTCTTTCACGACGGTTGTTATCATTTGTAAATAAATAAAGTCAATATTGGATTCTGTAAAGTATAACAAAAACCAAACATGAGCATATAGTCTCTACAAAGTCCATGCAAAGTCCATACTGCTGATGAGAACAATAAAAAGTGTTTTATTCCCCCTCTTAGTCGGAAGATAAAGGCAGAAAAATGCTGAAAACGACTAATAGTCTGAAAAGAACAACACAATAAATAACAAGGGTCACAGTACCCTTCCCTCTATTCCCTCGGAACCATAAATACATTAAAAAACCAGTTTCGCCAATAGCTCAGTTCATAGACGAGCTATTGTCAGCATCAAGACTCTCTTTTTTATCTCATTCTTTTCCCTCTCTTTCTTTTCATTTGGGTTTTTTTTTTCGTTGGATAACTCTTGAGATAATTAGGTTGCGAGAGAAAAAAAAATGACGTGTGCGCACACTGGCCGATTGTGATGAAAGGCGAGGAGCAATCAAGAGAGGGAGAATTTTGATCGTCCTCAACGGAATACTTGATAACAACTGGATGGCGCCGAGCGAAGTTTAAGTTACTGTTACATCAGGGTGAAGAGGGGACCAGCGGCTTCTCTGAGCTGTCGTGACATTAGAGCACTTGCACTCCGCGGTATGGCACAGAGTAATAGCTGTCAGTGGAAGGATTACTGATGGCTTTCTCTTAAACCGCAATGAAGTGTGTCATTGAGTGAAGGTGACTACCAGAATGTTTTACAGTGTTAAGACATTCTTTAAAAGGTTAAGACAAGCCTTGGCATGATTTTCTTTGTTGATAAAAAAGGTGTGATAATTATATATATATATGTGTGCGTGTGTATATATATACCTATATCCTGTAAGCAACTGTATTAAATCCCCTATTTATGCTCGGTGGAAATTATATTTATACACAAACATACTCTTTCTTAACATTTTTTAACCATAATTACTAAATACTGTCCAGCCAGGGAAACCTGAATTGCCAGGGTTGAGATATGAGTTATATATATACATATATGTGTGTGTGTGTGTGTGTGTGTGTGTATAAACAAATACATATACAGTATGTGTATGTGGTACAACACAGTATAACTAAAATAAGCGAAGCATCTGCTATGTTTAGAGCAGTATTGGTGATGAAGATGTTGAGCTAGGACTGAAGCGAGAGAGGCTGGAGACCGAGTCACCTGTACAGGTGCTGCTCTCCTGAGTACCTGCTGGATCACGGCACCTTTCACGGGTGGCCCTGCTCTCGAACCCCGCCAGAGGTGCCAGTGCACAACTCTTAACACTTAAAGATTTTTACAGCTCATTTACAACAATTCTGAATATTCAGCAAACAAAGAAAATAAATTAGACATAATTCACTTAAGATATATATATATATATACACTCACTATTTATTACATTAGTCTTTTTATATGTTATATAAGGACATATATATATCTTACATGCTGCACCTTTATTGAATATAAAGCATTTTCTAGCACACTGTGGCAGTAAAGTTTAGAAGCGGGTCTCCCTCAGAGCTGACAGATTTGGAGCATAAGAGAAGGCCCTGGCCAGCCCAAACGCCTGAACCCGGAGCACACATTTTACGGCCAACAGAGAGAGGCGTCCGTGAGCCAGCAGACTCAATTCCGGGGACCGCGGACAGGGACAGCCGTCTCACACGCAGCCAGCTCCAGAAGGATACAGAATTCAGGGTCATCTCTGGTGGCCTTTTAGGTAGGCAATGCAGATGGACAATATTTCAATATTTCGGAAATTTTATTTCTATCACATAACTGCATTTGTTAGCTCCAGAATGAGGTGAAAGTGTGCCGAAAGTTAACATTTTTTCAAAATGAACAAAGGTACGAAGCCAGCAAACAATGCCCTGTATGCATGAATGTTGATCTCACATTTAGAATTAGAAGACACTACTCTAAGGAATTCATTGCTAAAAATATATTTCATATATATATATACGTATATACATTTATTTTTTACAGTAATGCATTTTAGTATTCTTAAATGTGTGTATGACCTGGCTCCTGGAACTAATGAAACTATATCTTCGCCATTGTGATGTGTGCTGATTCACAGAGTTTGTTAATTAGGAAGAATGCAGACTCTGCATATTGCACTGACAGGCAGCAGAGCCATGTGTCAGGTCCCAAAACCTTTTCTAACCTCCCACAAAACCTTTTCTTCCATCACATGAATCTGTTCCCTAATTAAGCTCTTTGCTGAAATACTGCTTGTTTTGAAAAAATAAAATAATTATGTATATATATATATATATATATATATATATATATATATATATATATACATATATATATATATATATATATATATATATATATATATATATATATATACAAGCACAATGTTTAATTGCATTAGGCAAAAAATGAAACAAAATATATATTTTTTCCAGTTGCAATCATGATCCATAATTTACTTCCAGCATTAAGTGAATATTTATTTTAAAACATTACATGCAACCTTCACTTTTCTTTTGCACTTTAAACACTTGGATGTTCATAAAAAGCCCATGTACCATGAAAAATATGAGACAATAAATACATAGTGTACGAATCCATGTATAATATAATGAATGCCAGGACTGATTTTTTTAAAATCACATTGTTAGATACAAGACATTCCTAAAAAATGTTAATGGATTTTAACTCCATAATAAAACTGAAATATATTTAAATGCAAAGTGTATAATATATATATATATAATAAATAAATTAAAAATAAATACAAATAATTTGACAAATTCTGTATATATACATTACATACACAAACATTTATGATTTGTGTATCTGCAATATATTTTACCATTTTACTGTAAAACCATTTTAAATGTTTTCAGGTGTTTTTTAAATACCATTCCAACAGAGCAGAGGATATGGAATCGTTACTCTACACAAATGAATGGTCGGAATGATAGCACTTAAGATGGTGAACATGTCAGAATCAAATCAGTAAACTTTCAAAAAGAAAAACAAGCAAATCCAATATTCTTTTTTCATATTCAGTTACATAAAATCTTACATAACATTGTACAGTTCGAAAAAACTTGAAACATCTCAGTATAAAACTGTATAAAACTGTTGAAGGGTAGCTCGTCCCCTTCCCATTTCTGACTACTACTACTTCTACTACTAATACTACTGCAACTGACACTAAAACAATTAACATTTTTCATACCGCAAATACTTCTTCATTATGGCAAAAAAAGATGACTAATAAATCAGGGCGAGTATGTGGTATATCTGTTATATAAAATAACAAAAGACTGCACTGCTCTGAATTTAAGGTGCATTTTATACACACGTCCCTATGCAATGTTCAATCCACACCATGCTTCCGCCTCACAGTGAGCTCTGCTCAGTGAGGCCATTTTTAATGAACAAGACCAAAGCGTTAGCTGTGAACTAACAAAAACCAACAAAAGGCACAAGGTCTTTATCCACTAAATTTAACCCAGATAGTCACCACCGACCAGCCAGAATTTGCCATAATCCGCCACATGCCTCCGCTGCAGTTCCAAGCGCTACAGATAGATGGCACTGCACTCAAGGTAGAGCGACGACCCACTTTCTCATTCCCTCTCTCTCTCTCTCCCTCTCTCTCTCTCTTCCCTTTGGGTCCAACTCCTATTATCTGCCTGCAAATTAACTTGTCAATTTATCAATCAACACCATCTTGATTTTCTCACTCCCGTCCTGTGGTCACCGTCGCAGCAAATTTGCCTTGTGTGTAACCGTTAGCTCCATGTTTGTGCGTCTGGTGAATGAGTTTATCATCACTCCGATGGCCGCTATGAATCACAGATGCTGCCAGGAGGCGGATAAGGAGAAGTCAGACCTCTTAACGGGGTGAAATAGTGTCTTACTTTATTTATTTATCGACTGTGGACTGACGGTCCCCGATGGGACACCCGAACGCACAGCCGCGTGTTTTAATTATTTTGAATGAATACACTTTGTTATTAAAATGATATATTACATGTTCAATTATCGTGTGTTTAAAAAATAAAAATAAATAAATGCACATGGGATAAATATATTCCATAAAACATCTGAAAGTAGCAGACAGGGTTTTTAGCACTGCTTTAGAAAGTAACTGTAATCAAATGAATGTGTAAAATAAAACTTTCAGGCTATTTATTGAAATGTGTAGGAGCAGAAAAAAATGCTTGTGTAGGGTAAGTATGTCTTTGCTGAAAAGATACAGGATAAAACATCAGTGATAACGGACGCAGTTTCCTCATTGTCAATACTCCAGTTTTTGTACAATAAGCAAACAAAGAAAATATTTACTTATGAAGAATTCATTATACTATTAGCTGTTATTATTATTATCATTATTACTATTTAATAATAATAATAATAATAATAATTTACCACGAAAAGAAGTAACAGTGAAAAGTAAAGAAAACAAATCCAGTAAAAAATCCATGCTGCTATTTATACTGAGATCATATTTAAAGTAATTATAGTTGTGGAATATAAATATTGTTCATGAAGTTTCCCCAATCGTGGAACATGAAGTCAATCATGAAAATTGCAAAAATACAAACTGAAGATAAGCATAATCAAAACATATATCAATACTACTACTTTGACTACATTTTTACTTATTATTGTTATTATTATGCATCTTTATTGTTTGCTGCCTAAACAAAAATGTGAAATCTGATGATATTATTATAATTCTTATTGCTCGTGGTCAGGGTGGATGACCAGTGGAAGTAGTGCATTCAGTATGATGCACATTGCATCGATATAATATTTTTAAATGCTGCTTATTTTTTTGCAGTTTTAACAGCATGTTTACTTCACGGGACACATTAAACAGCATTAAATTGTTTAGTGCGAGGAGCCCACGGACTGGCCTACTTAAAACCGTTGCAGTCACAGTGCAGGCACAGAAAGAGGTTTCTAACGTGTACTGTACACAGGATATCTGACTAAAGGGAGCCGACCGGGCGCTAACGCTAATGCTCGTCGCGAACGAGAAGCTTTTAGTAAAAGCAGGGTAATGAGCTAACCCGTTCACAAGCCTCGCTTTTCCCCCGTTCCACCGCGCGTGTTCGGGGGTCACCAGCGCGCCCCAAAGAAAATGTTTAAAGGAGGAGCGCCGAAAATGTGTGTTTGTGCGCCGGGAACGCGATACCACGCAGAACTACAATAAAGCGCCGCAATGGCGCTTTTGCTATTTTATTTATTTTTTATCTCTAAATGGAGAACGGTGTGATAAGCTAAACTGGGCCCTCAGACGGATCCGCAGAGGGCAGATGAGACCGAAGAGCCTCAATTGGCCCCGTCCCTTTGTGAATCTCTTCTGCCCCCGGTCTGCCGTCTTTTTCTCCATATATTTTTGCGATTCACATTATTAGCCGTGGTATTACCACACCGTATAAAGGAGGAAGGGGGGTGGATGGAGAGAGATATGCCTATTGAATAGAGGGAGGGAGGGAGGGAGGGATGGATTTTTCCTTTTTCATTTTCTGTCTTTGTTGTTATTTGCAAACGGCTTTGTTGTAAATGGCGGTCTTGGCACGCTTGGCCTAATGATGCAAGTTTTATTTTCTTTCTGAGTAGGGGGTGATGGGGGAGCTTATAAAGCCAGGTTAATCGACTGGAGGTGTGGGGGTACAGCCCAGAGAATCAGCGCATAATCTCGGTGCGGTGTGTGGAAACGGCGTGCCGATTCTCCTCCTCCCTGTCTGTGTGGGATATGTTTGTCTCTCTCTCTCAGGATTGTGGGGCGAGCAGGGCGTGTCAAACTGAATCTGCTGACTACTCCAGCCATGGGCAGGGGGGCGAGGTGTGACCCGGGGGGCATGATGTTGGGGGCCCGAGGTTCCCAAAACCACCAGACCTCAGAAAGAGACAGGGGAAGACTGCAGGGGGTTCCCTTAACTTCACCGTGAACTGATCGATTCTTACAGGGCATCACGCTGCTCCCCCCCAACACCTCCATCCCACAACACCCCCATATGCCCACACTCCAACCCCCCAACGCCCCACTGCCTCGTTTTACTGCTTAATGTAACATAAATGTGCATCTTTGCAGCAGATCTCCCTGCCAACAATTCTAATTTCTGTTATTACCTGCCATTTATTCTCACCCTCTTAAGATCAGCCAGTCCAATCAGTGTCTTATTAGCGCTCTGATGCCAGTGATGATGTATGTTGATGTTGCGTTATTGTCGCTCGTCTGTAGCGCGTGTTCTGTAAGTATGACCAAACCCTCTGAGACAGCCTGTCTTGCTGGCTTATTGATTTTCTTTGTCGTTGTTGTTATTGGACTGAGAAGTAGGGGCAGAAACACGAGCGCTGAGGTGCCAACGGTGAGGCAGACATGGTCACTTCTACCTCCGGGGGGTGAGGAACCTCATGGCCTCACGTGCACTTCATACCCCAGTCCCAGCTCTCATTACAGCCGTGACACGCTTGGCCTGTAGCCCCCTCCTGGAATAGAAGCCCCTCTGTGACATCATCGCACATGCCCCTCCCCCCACGGGCCTCTGTAGTTGTCAAGGCTGACGTGCATTTCAGAGAGGTGAGGCCTGCCTCATGTTCACCCTGGTGTTTCCTGTACATATGACCCCCCCCCTAGAATAACCGGCTCCGTTTTAGTTCCACAGAGGTTCCAGGAGAGAGGGAGAAAGAGAGAGAGGTCGGCGCTGTTTTAAAGGGCTCTCTCTCGTTTCACAACGGGAGTTTGGTGCTCTTTCCACATTGGGCTCCACCGGGCCCCAAGACACCACACCACAATGTGCTGCGATTACGTTTCTGAGTGGAGTACATCCACTAAACATCTGAACATCTGGCTCTCCCCTGACAGGCAAAAATGGGGAGACTGCAAGGTGTCCAAGGGGGCTAGAGAGAGGTAGGGTGGGACTACAGCACCCTGGCTCTTTTTCCACAGAGCCATCATACAACATATGATCCATCAAGTACAATAACCAGCATCATCATCAATCTCCCTTCCCCTTTATTAACAGCAACCATATCAATATGAAGCAGCCAGATTCTGATGAGGTATCCCCACCTCTCAAGATCCACTAGCAGAACAGAAAGAGAATATTAACGTTAAATATTCATTGTGCAAATACACTGCCCATACAAAAAAAAATCACACACTCTAAGATTTTGTTGGACCGCCTTTAGCTTTGATTACGGCATGCATTCGCCGTGGCATCGTTTCGATAAGCTTCTGCAATGTCACAACATTTATTTCCGTCCAGAGTTGCATTCATTTTTCGCCAAGATCTTGTATTGATGATGGGAGAGTCAGACTGCTGCGCAAAGTCTTCTCCAGCACATCCCAAAGATTCTCAATGGGGTTAAGGTCTGGACTCTGTGGTGGCCAATCCATGTGTGAAAATGATGTCTCATGCTCCCTAAACTACTATTTCACAATTTGAGCCCGATGAATCGTGGCATTGTCATCTTGGAATATGCCCGTGCCATCAGGGAATAAAATATCCATTAATGGAAAAATCTGGTCATTCAGTATATTCAGGTAGTCAGCTGACCTCATTCTTTGGGCACATAACGTTGATGAACCTAGACCTGCCCAACTGCAGCAACCCCAGATCATAACACTGCCCCCACAGGCTTGTACGGTAGGCACTAGGCATGATGGGTGCATCACTTCATCTGCCTCTCTTCTTACTGATGCGCCCATCACTCTGGAACAGTCCAATCTTTATGCTCCAGAGTCCTAGCAAATTGAAGCCTTTTTTCCGATTAGCCTCACTGACAAGTGGTTTTGTTAAGGCTACACAGCTGTTTAGTCCCAATCCCTTGAGTTCCCTTTGCATTGTGCGTGTGGAAATGCTCTTACTGTCACTATTAAACAACAGTTCTACTGTCGATTTTTTACGATATAATTACATCAAACGTTTAAGTGATCGCCGATCACGATCATTCAAGATTTTTTTCCAACCACATTTCTTCCTCAAAGATGATAGTTCACCACTATCCTTCCAGGTTTTAATAATGCGTTGGACAGTTCTTAACCCAATTTGAGTAGTTTCAGCAATCTCCTTAGTTGTTTTCTTTGCTTGATGTAGCCAGTAATTTGACCCTTCTGAAACAGATTAACATATTTTCCACGACCACAGGATATGTCTTCCGACATAGTTGTTTAAGAAATGAGAAGCTACTCATTGCATCAGTTAGGGTTAAATAACTTGTTGCCAGCTAAAACATATTAACCACTGCAATAATTATCCAATGGAAGGCTCTTACCTATTTGCTTAGTTAAATCCAGGTGGTGACTTTTTTTTTGGCCAGGCAGTGTACTTCTCCTACCTTTGTTATGTGTAGGGAATAAAGGCTCGTGGGCTTTTGCAACTTTGGAAAAGTTTTCAATAGACTTCAAGACTAGGCTAGCACAGTTGCACTTAATTTCTGCGCAGTCTGGCTAACCAGCAAAGGTGTTAGACTAAGTATAGCAGATGGTTTGTGAAATAACCTGTTCAAGGCTTGTTCAGGTGTTGGTCCTCTGTTTCCACACAAAGGGCAGTTGACACACAGGGACATTAGCGAGGCATAATTGGGTTTTTGCCTTCACATGTTCCTGATTTGGTGGGCGATGCCAGTTTTTTTTGGCAATGGCTGGTGGCTATTTGCAGTGCTGTCCCCTGTTGCTCTATATCAAAGTATTACAGCTGAAGTTGCTTGCAGGCCGTCATCGATGGAAAAGCGTTGATGAATCTCAATTGATGGTGTTCATCCCGCTGTTTGGAGAGTCACACACGCACCCCAGTGGGTGTAGTGGCATTACGTCTGACCAGGACCCGCGCGAGTGCGACTCATCCCGAACGTGTTACTGTTTGATGTTCGACAGGCCCTTTTTTAAAATCCATTTCATTTTTTTTAAATGAGCACTATGCGCTGAAGCGAGGAAGAGGCAGAGTTGTGGTAATTACAGTTTCAGCCGAAAGGACGGTGTTGGGCAGATAACGGCGCTCGCCGGACAGGTAGCATTGTCTCATGACAGCGATACCGCCGCTGGCAGCGGTGTTCCCCGATAACTCCCGCATTAACGTGTTAACTGCTCTGGCAGCAGTCACCGGAGGGAAGCATGCAGCGGCGATTACAATAGAGTGGGGGTGATTGCATTTCCACATTCCCCCCACCTCCCGTGTTCATGCGCTCCAAGACGTTTCAGGCGACGCTGGGACCTACCCAGCATTGCGCTGCAGATTTCCCATGAGCCTCTGCCTCCACTCAACGCCCATCCCTTGCTCACCAGGAGGCCCGAGTTAGCACCTACTTTCGCTGGTTTCCCCCCCCAAGGCAGACTTCCGAAATCACTGCTATTGAGGAGGCTCCAAGCCCGAGGCAAGTATAGAAGGAAGACAGCAGCAGATGGCCCAGGAGGAGGAGAAAGAGAGGGAGAGAGAGAGAGAGAGAGAGAGAGAGAGAGAGAGAGAGAGAGAGGGGAAAAAAGCTGTTGAATACGAAAAGTACAGAGAAAGTACCAGAAGTAGGGCAGTCTGCATAAGATATAACACTTAAACTCTTTTTCTTTTTTTGGACTGTAAAAATAAGGCAAGGGCATGGCTATTTAACACAATTAAGCTATGACAATAACCGGGCTTGGAGGTGACGCATGATTTTTTTCCCTTTCTTTCTCCAAACTGAAATGGTGGCGTAACAGTAAAGAGGTTATAACAGCAGGGGTAAATGCCATGGTTACCTGGAGAGTTTGCACTTATTGCAGAGCCCTCAGCTTGTAGGTAAGCATAGCGTTTTCCACAGAACCTCCACACAGAGGCCTGGCCCCACAAAAGCCTTTTAGACTCTCAGCCTGCGGACGGATAGAGTCCCGAGCGCCCTCTCACCCCGGAGAGTGCCATTAGCGCCCGCGCACTGGAGTACTTACCACTGAAGAAGGTTAGACAAAATGACACTCCAA